>CM062277.1:27725497-28240497 GCA_031216635.1 Dissostichus eleginoides
CTCACCTTGTGGTAAACCCGCAGGAGAAAAAGCATTTGAGCTCCATACTGTTTCAGAAATAATCCTTGACGTGGTTTAGAACAGGATGGCGTTTTATCAAAGCAGAATTGAACTTTATCTCCGGTAGAATTCTGATCAGGCATTAGCTCCGCCTCCTCTTTTTTTTTTTTTTCAAGCTAAGGACCCAAAATCTGCGTTTCTCTAACAGGGCTGCAAAAGAGGGGTTTGAGCAGTATGAGGCATGGCTACAATGGGTGAACTGCTTGGTATTTTAAGCAAAAAACTTCAAAGACATGTTTTGTATAGGTATGGCCCTACAATATATTTTTCCAATATAGCATAATAGGTCGACTTTAAATTGAGGGACAATAACCCTTTTAATAATACAAATGGTTTCCCATAATGTAAGCTTGATCTTTCCCCATTTCTCTAAATTTGTTTTAATCTTTTGTAAAATTGGGTTGAAATGTAGTAAAATAAGTTCTTCCAAATCTTGACATATTTTGATTCCAAGTTATTTCATGCCTTTCGGAACCCATTTGAATTTGTCCAACATATAAGGATGGCATGAGGCATGGCTTCAGACTTATTCCAGTTGACTGTGTATCCTGAACCTTTAGAATATGAATCAATAGTATTCATTAAGTTTGGCAAGGACGTCAGAGGGTCTGTTTATATATTTATGATTATATTTATTTAAAGCGTTTTGTATTGAAGCAGAATATTAAGTAAGATCATTCTTTTTAAATTATTTCCAATAAATATTGAATTCCTGATTTTTGAAGAATGGGAAATTTCAGAAACAGAGCTTTTATTTTGAAGGTCTGTTTCCTGCTGTGCTTTGCAGCATTTATTTTTGTCTTATTCCTGCATATTCCTTAAACCTTTAAGCACAATCGTATTTCAGTATACCATACGTTGCAATGTTGAAGGAGCCTGGCATTTCAGATTGTCCTTGACAACAACTCCCTGGGTTTTTGTGCACAACACACTAAAGCCTATGAAAAAGATGTATGTAGTTGTGCAAGAGGAAATCAAGAAGCCGACTCACCTCTTTGGGGGTGTAGGAGCTGGCGAGAGTCACCAGGGACCAGAACAAGATGCCCACGCTCATGATGTACTTCCTGTTGTACCTGTCGCCCAGGTAACCAAACACAGGAGCCAAGAACATGTAGCTGCAGATAAAAACTGGAACAGACAACAACACTCAGAACTCATCTTAATAAATATATTACACTTATATATATATATATATATATATACAAATATTATATAAATATAAAAATGTGTACGATTATGAATATAATAATAAATAAAGTAGAACTTGCTAGCTAACTATTATTAAATTAGCTTGCTCTAGTTTATGAATTCCTCTTTATATTTCCACATTTAGTGATTCTTGTTCTAATAGCTAATATGTATATAATAATCTAGTTCTGTTTACCAGTTTGGAGCAGGCCGGATTTCTCATCGTTAATCCCAAAAAAGTGCTCGATGTCGGGGAGAACACCTGGGGGGGGAGTTGGGGGTTGTGGGGGGACAAAGAGGCTTTCATTTGACTTCTCAGGAGACAGACACACAATCACCACAACTTTAAAGACAACAACAAAATATTTAAAGACGGCATCGGGATTTTACAATTTACTTGAAATTAATTCTACTTTCCTGAATGTATTAATTTATTTTTCAAACTATCATTTGGTAAAGAATAAGGGCAAGATGGCATGTGTATATTTTTTATTCAGATTATATATATATTTTAATAATATATATTTTTTATAAATATTTATATTTGATTTAATTTAAGCCTTTTTCTAAAGAAATTTATATTACTGCTTTAATCGAGACCAAATGATTTGTTATCCAATGTTATTTTGATAATGAAATGTTGGTCATTTTTCATATACGTTACAACATTATCTTGTTATAGGCCCGAGCTTGTTAAATAGTAAACTGATGAAAAAACGAAATAAATAAGTAAAATTAGAACACTAAATATAATATTTTAAAAGCAAATAACTGAAATAAAATAAGGGAGGAATACAAATAATTGGGGATGGGACGTTATGATCCTCGCTAGCTGTCTCTATTGTTTACATAAACAAACTTTTCATAATGCAGTAATTATTTAATACATATTATTCATTAAGGGATTTATCAAAGTGCCTCTAAATATATGCTTCTAATCAATATCTAATATTTATTTCTAGAAGATTATTAGGACATTACTGAAAAATAACAGTTTTTCTTCCAACCCATCTTCATAAATCTTGTGATATTACATCCCTGATCAGAATCAGGTTTTGTACCAGGTAGGTTCACACGTACGAGGAATTTGACTTGGTGTCAGGATGCATACATAAAAGTAAAACAAGAATTAAAGACACAGATAGAGAACTATTTTACAAAAACTATAATAACATTACAAAAAAAAAAATATATATATAGTAAAATATAGCAGTATTTACATAGAAATAGAATGGAATAAAATATGGAATAAAATGTGTCAGTAATAAAAAAAGAAAACAGATATTGTGTACATTGTGTGCATGTTGCCTTTGGGAAGAAACATCTTTAATAATGAAAAGGTCAGAATGAAAGCCTGTGAGGGGTGTACCTGCCACAGTGAAGCGGTCCATGTAGTTGAGCAGGTTGATGTAGCAGAGGACGAGGACGGTCAGCAGGGCTCGGACCTTCGACACGCCGCTCGCCTCCTCCTCCTCCTGCGGGCGCGGAGCCCCCCCACCCTGCTCCTCAGGACCCTCCGCCTCGCTCTCATCGGAGAAGAACGGCACCGCATCCGACGCCTGCTCACTCAGAGACATGGCCGCCGCTGAGGGGGGGGGGGGTCAACAGAGACGGTGAGTCAAGGGACTGTCATGAAAATACACTATTAGAATATAAGAGAATTATCACAGAAGTAATGTGGAGAGATAAGAGAAAGGAATACAATTAATAAGGGCAAAGCAATAAGAATAAGTCAAATGAAAAGGATAAAACAAAAATATTTAACCTTTTTTTTTTTTAAATCATTATAAAAGAAATATCTAAAGAAAATCCAATAATAAATACCTATCCATTTCAAAATATATTTTCAAATTAATTGTGAAATAAATCAATAAATAAACGCTAATATAAATTAAGATGCTTAGAATTATTATTTTATACGGTGTTATGGTTTATTAAATATTTTATTTGTTCCTTTTTATAATTCTTTTAAATGTGGTTATTTATTCTCTCTTTACTTACATTTTATTTACATTTCTACATTCATTGAAACTTTTTTTGTTTACAGATGTGTCCTTCTTTTTGGCACTCTGTGCAAATTGTCAGGACAGATAGAAATGAATTTGAAAGTGAAACATAAAACAATGAATCGTTCTGTGTCATGTGTTTGGCCTGAATGAGTGGTGTAAACAAACGGTGGCAGCAGCTGCACCGGAGAATCAGGTCTACTGATCATGTGGGACTGAAGTGACACTAAACACTCACATGAACAACATCTCTGAAAAGTCTTCTCCCTCTTCCCCGTAGGAAGTGTTGGTGTTCTGGTGCCTCACAACAGTGAATCAAAGTACATTTGATGCGTTGAACATTTTACAAATATTGCATTTGTCATTTATGGAGGTCAGGAGAGGCCAAAATAAACAATAAATGAGTAAATTAATTAATATGCAATTAAATGCGGAAAAATAATCATAAGAAAATACGTTCAGGCTTTAATTGATATGATAACTTCCCAGATAAATTAAAAGTGAAAAATGTCCAATACAATATCTCAAATTGTACGGGTCGTCTTTAAATGTCTTGTTTTGTCAGTCCATAATAATAATAATAATAATAATAATAATCACTTCTTATGATATACACTGAGAATTTCCATATTTCAAAAACAAAACTTTTTCTGAGATTATTGAATTCATAGTGACTAACGGATATTTACTTGTCATAAAAGAAAAATGTTCTGTCCATTCTGTCCAAAAATAGATATTTGAAGCTTTGTTTTTTATAAGACAGATTTAAAGTGCTGCATAGGGGTATTATATAGTTGGGGGATAATCTATATTGTGTTATAAATAACATTACTTATAAAGAAGAAAGATAATCCATAACAAAATATAATAATGTAATAATCGTATGGTTTAGACTATGGCTGAAAGGCATCAGCAAAGATTTATTTCTAAGAATAAATCATGTTGCACAAAACGTTAACCCATCGAACAATTATATTAAGATAGATTATATTATTAAAAAAATGTGTAACACTTGTCTCGAAACAGAAAAATCAATGTTAAGTCTGTTGCACGAAAACAATTTAAAATGGGATCCAGTATTAACTTTGAACTAATAATGACTGACTTTTTGAGACAAATCTATGCGAAAGAATCACTTTCTTGACGCACATTAAAGGACAGAAAAAGGAAGAGAGATGTGAGCTTCTCTGTCGAGCCATCATGAGTAATGTTAGTTTCACTAAACTGAGCCCAGTTACAAGACATCCCCTCGGACTGGGATGGTTCTCTTTTCTCACATTAATCTAAAAAATGGTAAATGAGATCAAAAATATTTAACATGATAATCAGTAAGGTTTTGTTACCTTAGCTCAGAACCATGCTAACATAGCCCCCCAGTTTATATGCTAAGCTAAGCAACAGTACTTGAGTAAATGTACTTAATAACATTTAAATACAATTTAAAATAAAACTAACTCAGAGTACCTTAAAAGGCAACTTCACTGCCTGCAGACAAAATGTCTTGTGCTGGACAGAAGTGAAGAAGACGTGACCAGAGAAAGTCACGTGATCACTAAACACAATGGCCAGGAGCTCATGACAAAGAAGGCTTCTCAATTCTCTAATTCCCCTCCTCGACTCCTATCCTCGTGTCTTAGTCCCGCCCACAGGAGATGCGAGAGGAGGAGTCGAGGAGGGGAACCGAGGAGAGAGGAGGGGAAGCAGCAGGCGTTTAGAGAAATGAGAAATCCTCTCCTCTGAGCGGTCATTTTAAACAGACGTCCATTAATGATGACAGGAGGCACAGCAGGACTCTCTCTGATGGACAGATGTGTTCATGACGACTTATATATTTACTTTTAATTCAGTCACAGTGCGGTATAATGAGACAATAACAGGCTACAGATGCAGACATATACACACACATATATTTATATAAATACAATTTCAGAATCAAACAAGTATGAGAGTACTCTCAGAGTATTGGATATATTGCTCCATTCGAAAGCGCATTTCATTGATCATAGGGTTATCAGTTTCAGGACATGATCAGATCATTAATCTCAGTAATCCACACAATTTCTTGTCGGATGTTCCTATAACTGGCATTTTAACTTATTTAGAGACTCACGCGCTGTGTGCGCACGAGTAAATAATAAGCCACTGCTAAATATAGGCTACCAACAGTTAACCTACTTGTTGGACACCACTCCAGACTCCATTCAGAAGGATGACATTTGTAGGTACTCTGCGTTGCATACAACGTTACTTTTAGAGTGTTGATGAAATGTCTTGGGACGTTTAAAAGGTGTGTAATGCAAAACTCGATACGTCTTTAAGATGATTCTGAAACAATAGGAACGACAGTCCAGACTCAATTCAGAATTCTGCCTGTTTTATGTTCCTCGGTTTGCAACGAACTAAACGTTATTTCAAACAAGTAAAACAATTAAAAGGTGATATTTAAATTAAATGATGCATTCGGCCTACTCAACAGATGGTTTCACCAACGCTTCTTTATAACCTATGAATATTTTCTACAACGCTCAATATGAAAAACAGTTCACCGAGAAAACAATACATCGCCTTCATAACAGTTGAAAACACGTTGCTAAAATAGTATCATGAAAAAACGTAACAATGACACTATATTGATTGCGTGTAAATGATGCAGGACGGTATGCTTACAATAAATACATTATCCTTAGTAATGTTTTAACAAAATAAAAAGCAGACAATAAAGCGAGGCTAAATTCGCAATATTTAGAATGGAGTCTGGCATGAGATGTCACGCCAAGTACAAGATAAAGGTACGTAGCGAAGTGTATCAAACCTTAAGTCTTATCCGTCTTTATGAGGAAACTCATGTGTGTAATAATTGTTGTTCATTTGATGCAGATAATACGCAGCTAACTGTGGTCCAGTGACCGTTCACAGTGAGCGTGTTAGCCCGTTGTTGGTGTTGTTTACCTGGGAAGATGAGTAAGGGCTCTCGCTTCCTTCTTCTCGCTGCCGCCGCTTCAAATATCTTCTTCGTCACACCGAGCTGTGAATTTTATTCAAACTCCATTTTGTTGCTTTAATCAAACATGCTACTTCCTAAGAACAATCTTTACCGGGAAGCGATTTAAAATATAAAATCTTAACTCCAGGAGACTTCAGAGATGACAATTGTGCACCGCGGCCATGTTGGCTCTGACCTAACTTCCGCTTCGCAGCTCACATGACTCTGTGAAGTCATTGACACGTGACAATAATAATGAAATGATTAATCTAATCAATTTGATGAAAACAGTTATTTATATCATAATTGTGTCGTGTATTCATTTCAGGCTTTATTATTCATTACGTGGTGGGGAATTTGTATTATTTGATGAGTATATCTTTATTACATATGCATATTTATGTATTGCATATGTATGTTGTTTAATTACATAGCACACATTTAAATCCTAATCGGTATATATTTTTACTTTAAAATGCAAATTCATTTATTTCATAGCCTTATTTATTTTACAGGAAGATTTATAAATTCTTAGTCATTACGTATATTTAATTATTTCATAGTCATGTTTATTTATTTCATATACATATTTACTTGTCATATTCAATTGGATGTATTTATTTCATAGCCATATTTAAATATCATCTGCATATTAATTTATTTTGTAGCCATTAGTATTTATGAGTTTTCATTTCTATCCATATTTACCTAGAATAGATCATAGGCATATTTATTATTTCAGTGACATATTGATCTATTTTATGGACAATTATTTAATATAAATATTTTATTTATTCAAAGCCAATTATTTGAATGTCATAGAGATAGTTATTAATTTCAGTCATATTTTTCTATTTCCAAATTCATACATATTTATTTCATAAGCTTAGTTATTTAATTCATAGCCATATTTATTTTCTTTTATATATTCTAGCCATATTTATATGTCTATGAATTTATTATGTATTAATTATACGGCAATTCATAGTTTCTGGAAAAATAAAAAATGACAAGCTGCCATTGTAACAATAAAAATAAAGACATTTTAAATGAATGGATGAAAAAAAAACATTTTGATAGTAAACAACATTTTGAATGTAGGACTTTTACTTTGCAATATTTTAACAATGTGGTTCCGTTTCTTTTGTAACAATATATAAATACTTCTTCCACTATGACTTAAGTAACTTCTAATCATTTTATTATTTCCAGTAACAGTAAAAAATTAACAAGTAGATATTATTGTACAGTCACAAAAACATTACAAGTATACAATTGTACAACGAGGGCTTATTTACTCTGCATTTAAAACAATGGTTTATCATATAACCCTATTAACTCTGTATTTAACATATACAAATAAAGTGACTTTTACAGATAATTTAACTGCACTACCAAACCAGTAGATTTCCATTTTTTTTTGTTTTATTATTGCGGAAAATAAGCTCTGTGGCAGACAAATATTAATGATACTTAAAAGTTTGGTTCAGCATTATAATTTATAGATATTAACGCTATTGTTGAAGCCAAAAAGCAATTTCCAGAAGTAAAACGTTAGGCTAAACGGTCACATTCCTTTTTGTCACCACGCAAAGCTAAATGCGGCTAATGTTTGCTGTGATGGCGTTTAGTAGTCTCACTTGTTAGCAACCACCGCTTTTAAGACATTTAGAAGCTTGAAAAGTGGGGTAATAAAACCTTAAATCTCTTAAGCTTTTGTTAAGCACACACCTTATTTCATGTTTCTAATGAAAATAACATTCCGAAAAAACGTTGAATGAGACGAGTAGGAAGAGCTAAAATGAAATGAAAAACGAATTTCAGGGGTGTAGGACTCATCCCTGCAGCACGCTATGGTTAATGCAAAATTAATTGCTCTAGGTCCAAACTTCGATGATGTCACCGTCCTCCATGTCGAGCTGTGCCGGAGTCTGCCTGTCCGTCACTTTGCAGCCGTCAAAGTGGAAGCGCACCTTACTCTTGGCGGGGGCGGACATCTTGCACATGTACTGGGAGAAGATGGAGCCCAGCGGAGCATCCTGAAAAACACACACATTATTATTATCATTGTAATAATTATTAATATAATAATCTTTGTTGGAAAGTTAATAAATACATATACTCCAGTTCTTACTTCCCCTACCAGCAGCTAAAACCATATTAAAAACGGCTAAATCAAAAGAAGGGACTACAATTCCCATCATGCCTATTAAGAGAAATAACTTTGGGCAACCTGTGTGGTAGTACAGTGAGCACATTTTATAACAAATAAACCTCTTGTTTATAAAATATATATTGTTTATTTTACTTTGTTCTAAAATAGAGAACATTTTACAAAATCACATTCCAGCCTGGGAAAAATAAAGAATTCTTATTCTGTTGTAAGTTCTGTTCCAAGTTCACATTGAAGGTACTTGAGAATTGTTATTTTATGCTACTTTATACTTTTACTAAACTAGAATCTTGGTGGCAAATGTTGTACTTTTTACTCAATTGCATTTATTTGAAAGCTTAAGTTACTGGATACTTTGCAGATTCGGATCATATTACAAAATCTATATCAACTAATACATTATGATATTATCATAGGGTAAGCTACGCAGTAGTATATCAAATAATTTAATAAACCCCACATTTACCAGCTGTAAAACTGAAGTGATGAACACAATAAGGCATCTATGTTTATAATTTAATAATAACATATTTCATTCTTCATGTCGGTACTTCATTTGTTCGGTTCTTCAAGTATATTTAGATGTTAACACGTTTGTACTTTTACGTAAGGTAGGTTTTAATGCAGGCTTTAACATGAGTATATTTGCATTGTTGTATTGCTATTTTTAACTTAAAGGTCTCCTATTTTGCTATTTTTAGGCATATATTATGGGTTTCAGATATATAAAAATATATAAAAATATATAAAAAAGCATGTCTGTTTGCTCAAAATACCAAACAGATCATGCATTTTAGACATCCCTCATATCCCTCTATTTCAGCCCTGTTAGAGAAGTGCTGATTCTGGGTCAGTAGCTGCTGGCCCCGCCCCCTTTGGAGCACGCAGGCACACTGTGAGGTCTGTGACGAGCTGTCTGATCTGCTCAGATGCAGCTAAATGCTGCCGTGATTAAACACCATATCATGTTCCAAACCACATCAAGGATTATTTCTGAAACAGTATGGAGCTCAAATGCTTTTTCTCTTGCGGGTTTACCACAAGGTGAGTACCTTTTATTTCCTGCTCTTTTACACCAACTCTCTCCAGTACAGGTTAGCTCAGAGTGTTAGCGATGCTTGCTAATGTAAACAAAGACCATATTACTTCCAAAACACGTTGTGCATTGTTTCTGATAGCAACTTTCTGATAGGGCCGTGGGCGTAAAGCCACATTTCTGATATTACGTCATATCGGCAGCAAATCTGGATCAGCTCCGTTGTACCTCCATTTTTAGAGATGTGGGTACGGAGGAAAAGAGAGAGGGTTTGTGAGTTCCCTTACACACCGGGGACACATATTTATGTATAAAAGACATTAAAAAGTGCATTTTGCATGATAGGAGCTTTAAGCTCCAAATATGTGAGTACTTCTTACAACATTGATAATAATGTGCTGCTGCTGGAACAATAAGAAAGCTGGTGCTAGAAAGAAGTAGAAGAGGAGGCAGAAGAAGAGGAGGAGCAGAACCTGTACGCACTCTGTGCAGAGAGAACTCCTGAGAGGAGTCTCTGTCTTTGCTCTGCAGCCTCACAGTCAGGCTGCTGCTGCTCTCTGTGGCGCTGCTATCTTCTGCTGCCATCACCACACACTCTGCACGGCACACATGAGAGAGAGTTAGTGAAAAGTTCTAAAGTTTAATAATGTGCTGCCATGTGCTACTTAAAACATTGTGCAATGCATGTGTGTAAATCTTTTTTTGTTATGTGACCAACTAGTTGCCCTAACTGAGGAACATATATACACAGATACAAATTATGTAAACGATAATACAAAAAGAAAGAGAAAAAAGGTAGGGAGTCCCTGGCCCACGCCTTAATAAATATAGTATTTGGGAGTTTCCATCGTGTTACACATTTTATTTGGGCTGCAGTCAAACCAGCGAAGACCCGCCTTTTCTGATGGTTTAGTAGGTTAAGAGAGGAATCATCATTCAACAATACAATATTTGGGAGACAGGGTATGTGAACTCCAATAATCTCAGATACAATGTCAATCACTTGTTTCCAGAACTTTCTAACTGCAGTGCATTCACAAAACATGTTCCAATAGTCCTTTGGTAACACAGAAGGCATATGGGGCTTGGAATCATCCTTAGTTGACAGCATTTCCTGGTTGACAGGTAATATATAATAACAAGAATGCGCCGGTGAAGATGGCCGCATTGTCTTTTGGCTCCTCTCCAACTTTGCCCTTTTTCGTATTTTGTGCGTGTTTATTTACTTTTTGCCGTTTTACTTTTAGCATGGTTCGCAACATGCAAGCCGACCGCACCAACTCTGCTATACAATATAGCAGAGAGGAACTTATTCACATCCGAAACTCCGTGGACAATAACCCACCGATAGACAATGGAGATTCGCCATGGCTACCTGTTGCTGTCCCACCTGTGAGACGCAAAAAGAAGACCAAGCGGGGGACCCGCGCCGGGTTGCTGGTCAGACTGAGGAAACGAGAAAACCGACCCCCTCTTCCGAGTATTCTTCTGGCTAATGTTCAATCCATTGAAAATAAGCTAGATGAACTCTGTCATAGTATTGTTAACTGACTACAAGGGGAGTTGTCATGGATATACGTTACGACATGTTTACGACAGTTACAGTAAGTGGGAGTGGTGCGAGAGGTAGTCATTGTTAGGATTGATGAACCACCGGAGGAAGTAATAAAGCGTCTTGTTAAATAACCAACTGTTCCATTGTCTGTTAATATCCAAGATATTACATGGTGTCAGAAGTGGTCGAGGATGGCAAAGTTTCAACCACCAGAGAGTTTTGGTTTCGAGAAACCCGCCGAATGGTCAGACTGGAAGAAACGGTTTACACGGTACAGGACAGCTACTAAGTTGGACAAAGAAGAAGGTCCAGTTCAAGTAAGCACGCTGGTGTATGCGCTCGGGAAGGAAGCAGAGAATATTCTCAGCTCTTTTACCTACGGGGAAGAGGAAAATGAGTCGCAGTATGATGTTGTACTGGCGAAATTTGACGCATATTTCATCCCGAGACGCAACGTTATACATGAACGGGCATGTTTCAACCAGAGAGTGCAGCGCGCGGGAGAGCGCGCAGAGACATTCATCCGCGCACTATATGAGCTGTCGGAACATTGCAACTTCGGAACGGCTCGTGAGGAAAACATAAGAGACAGAATCGTGGTGGGAATTCTAGACAAGGATCTGTCTCAGAGGCTACAGCTGATCCCTAACCTCACTCTGGAGATGACGGTACAAGAGGCGCGTCAATCAGAGGAGGTAAAAGCTCAAGTTAACCAGCAGGGGGAGCGGGCTTACGCCGTGCAGGAAGTAGCACAACGGCATAGCAGAGGTGCAACACAGAAGTGGCGGCACCCACAGAGAGAGAGGCGCCAGGAGAGAGAGAGTGAGAATGACCACAGGAAGTGCTGGCGGTGCGGCAAAATGCCACACAGCCAGCAGGATGACTGCCCAGCAAGGAGGTCTACTTGCAATAATTGTGGGAAAAGTGGACACTGGGAAAGGGTGTGCAAGAGCAAGCAGGTGAGAGAAGTGACTGAGGGTGAGGGATCAGAAGATGGACAGTATTATTATCTGGGCTCAGTTAATAGCATGCCTCACAATGATAATGAATGGACAGTCACATTAGAGATTGGCAGCTCACCTGTAGAATTTAAAATAGATACTGGAGCCGATTGTTGTATCATAAGCGAAACTGTGTACAAAACACTGGAGCCAAAAAGGGTTCTACGGAGGCCAAAGAAGGTGCTGAGTGGTCCCGGGGGTGGATTGAACTGTTTAGGGCAGTTTATAACTCAGACCAGCTACAAGGGAAAAACATACACATACAGGCTCTATGTCATTAGAGGGCAGAGTGTGAATAACCTACTCAGCAGGCCAGTAGCTGTAGCTATGGGGTTAGTAAAGCGAGTGGGCGAGGTCAACACCAGTGAACAGGAGTTTGGCCTACTGAAAACACAGCCTGTGAAGATAGCTCTAAAGGACAATTCCCAGCCCTATGCAGTATGCACAGCACGCCGGGTCCCCATACCGCTCCTGGGTGCAGTGAAAGAGGAGTTGGAGAGGATGGAAGCCAACGACATCATTGAAGCCGTGACTGACCCAACAGAGTGGTGCGCACCCATGGTGCCAGTCCAGAAAAAGTCTGGAAAAGTACGCATCTGTGTGGACTTAAAGAAGCTTAATAAGGCTGTCAAAAGGGAGAGATTCATCTTGCCGACATCAGAGGGGATGATAGCTCAGCTCAGCGGCTCCACAGTCTTCTCATCACTTGACGCAGCGTCAGGGTTCTGGCAGATCCCACTGGACAAAGACAGCCAGAGGTTGACCACCTTCATCACGCCGTACGGAAGGTACTGTTTTAAACGTCTTCCCTTTGGGATAAGCAGCGCACCTGAGATATTTCAGAGGAAGATGGTGGAGACGCTGGAAGGGCTGGATGGCGTTGCCGTCTACATGGACGACATCATCATCCATGGCAGCAACACCAGCGAACATGATGAGCGGCTGCAGAAGGTTCTGGATCGGCTGGAGTCTGCAGGCCTGAAGCTGAACAATGAGAAGTGTGTGCTGAGAAAGGAGGAGCTGCACTTCCTGGGTCAGGTGATCAACAAAGATGGTGTACGACCCGACCCAGCCAAAGTGTCTGCAGTCAGCAAACTTGAACCACCAGAAAACGTGCAGGAACTAAAGAGAGCACTCGGCATGATCAACTACCTGGGGAAATATATTCCAGACCTCGCCACAGTGGGCCAGCCACTATATGCACTGTTAAAAGCAGACTCAGTGTGGATGTGGGGTCCGGCGCAACAAGCAGCCTTTGAGCGAGTTAAAGAGCTCCTCACAACGTCACCTACCCTGGTGTACTATGATGTTAACAGGAGCACAGTGGTCTCAGCAGACGCAAGCAGTTATGGGATAGGCGGTGTCCTGCTGCAGCTCCATGGCGAGGACTGGAGACCGGTAGCATACTGCTCAAGGCGACTGAGCGACGCTGAAACCAGGTACGCTCAGATAGAGAAGGAGTGCCTGGCGAGCGTGTGGGCGTGTGAGAGGTTTCAGATGTATCTCTACGGCCTACCAGCATTCAAACTGATTACGGATCACAAACCCCTCATCCCACTGATGAACTCCAGGGATCTCGACAATGTGCCACTCCGCTGCCAGCGACTCCTCATGCGGTTGATGAGGTTCAACCCGGAGGCTGAGTATGCGCCGGGGAAAACCCTGGTGGTGGCAGACACACTGTCCAGGAGCCCACAGGAAGACAAGGGGCTCAGTAGAGACACAGACGTGGAGTGTTACGTAGCAGCTGTGATGAGCAGCATTCCAGCATCGCCGCAAAAGATAGACAGCATCCGCGCGGAGACGGCAGCGGACGAGCAGCTCCAAGAAGTGATCAGGTACATACAAGAGGGGTGGCCTGAACACCTAGCACATATAAACACCTGTGTTAGGGAGTACTTTCCCGTTAGGAACGAACTGTCTATGCATGATGGGGTAGTGACCAGAGGGAGTAGAATAGTGATACCAGGGAGATTGAGGTCAGAGATACTAGAACGCATACATGAGGGCCATCAAGGTCTTAACAAGTGCAGAGACAGGGCCAACACTTCGGTGTGGTGGCCTGGCATAGCCACACAGATCACACACAAAGTCGAGAACTGCATGTACTGTCGTGAGCAGAGGAGAGCACAGAACAGAGAGCCTCTCCTGTCAACACCTCTCCCAGACAGGCCGTGGAAGAGAATTGGCATAGATTTATGTGAACATGAGAGAGAGAGTTACCTAGTCATAGCTGACTACTACTCTAGATACCTGGAGATACTCCACATGCCTACCACGACTAGTGCACATGTGATCTTGAAGCTGAGAGCCACGTTTGCCCGGCACGGAATACCAGAGGAGGTTGTCAGTGACAACGGACCGCAGTTCAGCAGCGATGTCTTCAGAGGCTTTGCCTGTGACATGGACTTTAAGCACACAACCTCTAGTCCCCACAACCCACAAGGAAACGGTTATGCTGAACGTGCAGTCCAAACGGCAAAGGGGATTCTGAGACAAAAGGACCCCCTACTTGCTTTAATGGTTTACCGTTCTTCTCCACACAGCAGTACGGGTGTCAGTCCGGCAGAGCTCCTAATGGGCAGGAAAATCAGGACGACGCTGCCCACTCTGGCCAAGAACCTGCAACCAAGGTGGCCGAGCAGACATCACATCAGAGCTCGAGATGCTGCGGAGAAGAGCAAACAGGCCTTCTACTATAACAAGCGCCATGGCGTGAGAGAGCTCACACCACTGCAGCGAGGAGACCATGTTCTCACCAGACTGGACAATCAAAAGACCTGGTCCACACCTGCAGTAGTGGCAGGTGAGAGTGTTACACAGAGGTCTTATCTCATCGAGACGGAGCAGGGTGCTCTGTACAGACGTAACCGTCGACATCTCCAAGCGGTGCCCGTAGCGGGGCCTCCAGCGAACGACGACACAAATCCCAGGAATAACACACCAGACATTCAGATGAGCCCAGAACATGGCTCGCCTGGTCCAACAAGGAACACTGATGGACTGATCCAAACCAGGTCTGGTAGACCTGTTAAACCTGTCCAGAGACTTGACCTGTGAGGGGACAGTTCAATAATAAAAAAAAAAGAAGGGTGTTGATATTGTAAAAAAAAAAAAAAAAAAGAGAAAAAAAAAGGGAAGATGTCATAGTTATTGATGTGTTGATATTGTTAAAGAAAAGATATCTAAGTTATTGATATGTGTTGAATTGTTAAAGAAAAGATATCTAAGTTATTGATATGTGTTGATATTGTTAAAAGGAAAAAGGGAGATGTCATAGTATTGTTAACTGACTACAAGGGGAGTTGTCATGGATATACGTTACGACATGTTTACGACAGTTACAGTAAGTGGGAGTGGTGCGAGAGGTAGTCATTGTTGGGATTGATGAACCACCGGAGGAAGTAATAAAGCGTCTTGTTAAATAACCAACTGTTCCGTTGTCTGTTAATATCCAAGATATTACAAACTCAGAAGTCGGATTGCTTTTCAACGGGACATTAAGAACTGTAACGTGTTAATTCTCACTGAGACTTGGCTCAACCCCGCTGTCCCGGACTCCGCCATTGTTCCTGACGGATTCACTATTTTTCGTCAGGACCGGACTCTTAACTCGGGGAAAAGTAAAGGTGGCGGTGTGTGTGTAATGACTAATAACAACTGGTGCACAGATGTGAAGGTTATTTCTTCGGACTGTTCCGCTCATTTAGAGCACCTCATGATCACATGCCGGGCTTTTCACCTGCCGAGAGAATTCACATCTGTTGTGATTACAGCAATGTATATTCCGCCGCTAGCCGACAACAATACGGCACTCGAACAGCTGTTTGGGATTATCGACAAGACCGAGACTTCACGATCAGAGGCGGCGTTCGTTGTGGCCGGGGATTTTAACACCGCTAACATGAAGAAGGTCCTGCCGAAGTACTACCAACACATCAGCTGCCCGACGCGCGGGGGAAACATACTGGACCATGTTTATTCCCCTTTCAAACATGGTTATAAGGCTCTCCCTCGCCCTCCCTTCGGCAAATCAGACCACATCTCACTACTATTGCTGCTGCTGCCTGCTTACAGGCAGAAACTAAAAAGGGACAGACCGGTAACAAGGGCAATACAGCGATGGAGTGAGGAGTCAGACTCAGCTCTGCAGCACTGCTTCGAATCTACGGAGTGGAGTGTGTTTGAGGACAACAACATCAACACACACACGGACACGGTCATCTGCTACATTGGGAAATGCATCGATGACGTGGTACCGAAGGTTTCTGTACGAACATTCCCAAATCAAAAGCCCTGGATAAAAGGCGAAGTTCGTACCAAGCTGAAAGCGCGCACTATCGCGCATAGAGCTGGAGATTTGGAGGAGTACAGGAAATCTAAATATGATCTCCGGAGAGCTATCAGCAGTGCAAAGAGACAGTACAAAGAGAAGGTTGAGTCTGACTTCAAAGGCTGTAACACCCGGAACATGAGGGCGGGACTAAGAACAATGACAGACTACAAAGGAGCAGCGGGGGGTGCTGCGGGAGTGTCTGCGTGCGCATCTCTCCCAGATGAGCTGAACAGCTTTTTTGCACGTTTTGAGAGCAGCCAGGCTGTGGAGGCACAGAAGGACCAGGAGCCCTGCCCTTTTGTTTTAAACAGGGCAGATGTGTGCAAATCCTTTAAAAGGGTTAACCCACACAAGGCTCCTGGACCTGATGGCATCCCTGGCCGTGTTCTCAGGGTGTGTGCAGTTCAGCTGGCAGAGGTGTTCACAGACATCTTCAACAGGTCCCTGCTGCAGTCTGTAGTCCCCACATGCTTCAAACACTCCACCATCATTCCTGTCCCCAAAAAAACAATAATCACCAGCCTCAATGACTACCGCCCAGTAGCACTCACCTCCATCATTATGAAGTGCTTTGAGCGGTTAGTCAAAACCTTCATCACCTCCTCCCTCCCTGACTCTCTGGACCCCCTACAGTTTGCCTACAGAGCAAACAGGTCCACAGACGACGCCATAGCCCTCACCATCCACACTGCCCTCTCACACCTGGACCAGAGGAACACATATGTGAGAATGCTGTTCATTGATTACAGTTCAGCATTCAATACCATTGTGCCCTCCAAGCTGGCCGTCAAGCTCAGAGACCTCGGGCTCAACAGCGCCCTCTTGATTGGATCCTGAACTTCCTGACGGGCAGACCCCAGGCAGTGCGGGTGGGAAACATCACATCCTCCACCCTGATCCTCAACACCGGAGCCCCTCAAGGCTGCGTGCTCAGCCCTCTCCTCTACTCCCTGTTCACACACGACTGCGTGGCCACACACAGCTCCAACACCATCGTGAAGTTTGCTGACGACACGACCGTCATCGGCCAGATCACCGACGGCGATAAGACGGCGTACAGAGAGGAGGTCGAAAACCTGACATCTTGGTGCCATAATAACAACCTCCATCTCAACGTCAGCAAAACAAAGGAGCTGATTGTGGATTACAGGAAGCAGCAGGGAGAGGGACACGCCCCCATCACCATCAATGGGACTACGGTGGAGAGAGTCAGCAGCTTCAGGTTCCTCTGTGTCCACATCACTGAGGACCTGATATGGACTCTTCACACCACCACCATCACCAAGAAAGCTCGACAGCGGCTCTCCTTCCTCCGCAGGCTGAGAAGGTTCAACATGGACTCCAGGATACTCTGTAACTTCTACAGGTGCACCATAGAGAGTATCCTGACTGGCTGCATCACGGCCTAGTACGGCAGCTGCACCGCCCTTAATCGTAAGGCTTTACTGAGGGTGGTGAAAACGGCAGAGAACATCACCAGGACGGAGCTGCCATCCATGGAGGACCTTTACTCCCAGCGGCTCAGGAAGAAATTCCTCAGGATTATAAAAGACCCCCATCACCCCAGCCACAAACTGTTCAGTCTGCTGCCGTCTGGCAGGCGTTACCGCAGCATCCGGACAAGAACAACCAGATTCAGAGACAGCTTCATCCCGCAGGCCATAAGACTGTTAAACAGCTGAACTGCTGAAACAATTTCATAACATTCATCTGCTACTTAGTAATTATTTATCTATTATCTAATATATCATTCCAACACCTTGTATTTAGACTCGTATTGCACTATTCCATTTTTTTTTTTCTCTCACTTCTCTTAGAACTATTTTTATTTTTGTATTACTTTTAATATAATATACTTTAATATTGTTTTAATATTGTCTGCTTATCTGTATTATTGTGTTGCATTGTTGGAGAAGCCTGTGACCTAAGATTTTCAACGACATAATTACTCTGTAGCTATGTTAGTTTGACAATAAAGAACCTTGAACCTTGAATATCTGTGTATCGTATACTGTATCAATTGGTGATGTGGATATGTGATGTTATTCGATATTCTCTTCCAATCAATAGCCTGTGTGTAGTTTTTTCGATATGCGGTCCATACTGTGGAGATGCCAATACATCCGGTAGAACTTTCCTGCAGCTTTTTATATAAACTTAAGACAAAAAGTAAGGAAATTTGTGTTTTGTAGATTATTTATTGGTTGTCATTGCAAGATGTTTCTTTAACCCCTAAATAGGTAGGAAATAATTAAAGAAGGAAATTGGAAGCCACTTCTCAGGAGGAGCAGAGTGTTACCGCAGAAAATTTTGCTACTAAATAAATAATTAACATCATGTGATGTCATGTGACCCACCGATGATGTCAGCGATGCCGAGGCCGAGTTCGCCGACGGTGGAGTTCGCTGGGAGCTCCTCTTCCTTTCTCAGCAGCATGAGGCGAGGGGGAGGGGCGTCTAGGATGACGGATAGCCGAGTCAGCACGTCACTTAAAGGCGTCGACTTAAAACAAAAACAAACCCTGTGTTAAACAATGTAACGGTCGACCTCTTAACGTACTGCTGCTCATATCATACTATCAGAACTGTAATTTCGTAACAGCTGCTCCATCTTGGAACTTGATAAAAATAAAATGAAATAATAAAAAATGTATAGAAAAATAACAAGTAGGAAAAAAAAGTATAAAGCTTACAGTTCAAAAATAAATAAAATAGGGAAAATAAGCATACGTACCGACAGCACGGGGATCTTGTGTACGTGTGTCATGCAGCGGATCTTGAGCGGGATTTCCCGTAACGACTCGCTGTACTGAGAATTCTGAGGGCCAGAATTCGGGTTTATGCAGATGATATCATCGTCTTCCTCGATGAAATGCAGTCCTCTGGGTTCAGGGGAATCTAAAGTGTTGGCCGCCCTCAGCTTTTTGTTGATCTTACTGACGACCAAAAACACACCACTTTGAGTTACATGAATTGTGCTATATTTATTATAGATGTCACAATTCAATTTTAAAGCAAGATCTGCAATTCCCCTGGTTATACGGATCCCTCCCCACCCCCACCTCCTTCCTGAAAAAGTCCCAACCTGAAAGTCCCGCTTACAAAACCTTCTCTCTGTGCTACTTATGAAGATTCTTTTCATAGATATATGCAGAATTTATGAGATCAAATGTTTTGATGTCCAAAGTCATTTCTGAACCTTCATAAACTAGATTAACTTAAATTGCATAGCAAGGTATATAAATCAGACAAAATTCTGAATTGAGATGGGTGACTAGAGATATCAGCTGAAGAGCTACGTATTGGGTAGCACAGGATCTGGACTCACTTGATCGTGTTCTTGGCATGTCTGGACTGAAGCACCTCCGGACTCCCTGGAGGAGACGGGGAGCTAAAGATGGCCCTGGAATAAAAAAGGTAAGGTAGGTAAGTTTAAGCGTCATTGAGTTTTTAGAAAAGCGCTATATAAGTGTCATGTATTATTATTATTATTATTATTATTATTAAGAGAACAAGATTCAACATCAAACTAGTTTAACTACTTACGGTTGTGTTTTCTTCAGAAGCACTTCTGTTTCGTCCTCCTCGGAGTCAATGTAGGAGATGGCGGTTGTTCTGCTGCTCGGAGGGGAAAACTGAAACCATAAACTGTCGTCTGCCCCGTCGTCTGCCTCGTCGTCTGCCCCGTCGTCTGCCCAGAGACGAAGACAGTAACATTTACAGATTAACACCAGATTAACACCTTCCAGACACTGGGTTTAAGTCTTTTTCAAATATTTACCTGAGATTTGCTTTTGAGTGAAACTGGCTGCTGTTGGCTTCAGCAGCAAACCGTTGCTTACCTGATTAAAAAGACAAACTCAGGTAATTCAAAACATAATTATAAAATGTAAATGATTTGCAAGTATTTCAGGATATCACAAATGTCATCAACACACACAAAGATCTTGCACATTATTATGCAGTGAGGCTTTTACGACCAGGGGCCATTATGAGTTTTAAAAAGGGAAAAAACTAAGAATTTCCAAGATTAAAGTCAAGGTATCTTTGGGATTATAAAATCACAAAATTACAAGAATAGAAGGTTAAGGTAATTATATTTATATAGCAAATTTTCAGACATAAGGGCAATTCAGAGTGCTTTAGATCAAAACTAACACACAATAGTTAAGAGAGAAACAAAAGAAAAGAAACACAATAAATAAACACAATGGAATAACAGATTCATAAAGACCATTCATAAAAGAGTTACAGGGTAGTTTAAAATCACCATGTAAATACGGATGATGCTGCAATAAGTGTAAGGATCAAACAAAGTGAAATGACTTCTGGGTAAGCAACAGTACAAATAAATGTTTTTAACCTCTACTTAAAAGAACGCGGGGTTGGTGAGGACCTCAGGCTTTCTGGGAGAACTCAGACTTCTTGTAGGATTGTACATTTAAGAAATGTTTGCAATTTTCTTTTCTGTTAACAAAACCTCATCAATTCATCAACTCCAGCACACCAATTTGTGCGCTTATTGTGAAATGTATCACTTAAGTCAGAGAAAATGTAAATGTTATTCCTGTAAATGTCTAACTTCTTTGTGTAAATGTACTGCTTTAACATCAGAGAACATTCAACCTTTTCTCTCTTAAATAAGTGATATTTTTGTCCTAACTTTACCACTTAAATAACAGAGAATATTGGATTTTTCAATCAGCAGTTTAAACATTTAATTTCAAAGTATATTTGACGTAAATGTGTGATTTGTTTCTCTTGTTGGTTGGCCTTTTATTTCTAATCTATAATGCTCGTATACCGAATGGCCCACCAGCTGCTGTGTACCTGGTTGGTGTAAACGGGGACCGAGATGATTGCTGAAGGGTCGAGGATGCGTCTGCGTTTGGGCTGAGGATTCACAGCCTCCTGCTCCTCGTCAGACACCTAAAAAGCAGACAGACGGAGACAATAGGAAAAAGGGAAATATCCAGTGAGCGACAGTTATCGGCGAAAATGCCTTGTTGAAGCCAGAGGTCAGAAGAGAATGGCTAGACTGGTCCAAGATGATAGAAAGGCAACAGTAACTCAAATAACCACTCGTTGAAACAAAGGTATGCAGAAGACCCTCTCTGAACCACAACACGTGGAACCTTGAAGCAGAGGGGCTACAGCAGCAGAAGACCAGGTTCTACTCCTGTCAGCTAGGAACAGGAAACTGAGGCTACAATTCACACAGGCTCACCAACATTGGACAATATAAGATTGGAAAAATGTTGCCTGGTCTGATGGGTCTTGATTTCTGCTGTGACATTCGGACGGTAGTGTCTGAATTTCACGTGAACAACATGAGAGCATGGATCCATCCTGCCTTGTATCAACGGTTCAGGCTGGTGGTGGTGGTGTAATGGTGTGGGGGATATTTTCTTGGCATACTTTGGGCCCCTTGGTACCAATTGAGCAACGTTTAAACGCCACAGCCTTCCTGAGTATTGTTGCTGACCATGTCCATCCCTTTATAACCACAGTGTACTCATCTTCTGATTGCTACTTCCAGCAGGATAACGTGCGATGCCACAAAGCTCAAATCATCTCCAACTGGTTTCTTGAACATGAAAATTAGTTCACTTTACTCAAATGGCCTCCACAGTAGGGCTGAACGATTAATCGATTTTAAATCGAAATCGCGATTTGAAATGATGCAATTATCAAGTCGCAAAGCCTGCGATTTTTTTTAGTTTTTTTTGTTCTTCTTGTATGTCAGTCATCCACACCAATCAGAAGTGCTGTGCTCCACATGTACCAGTCATTGTTAACCAATCAGAAGTGGCCCATGATAGTAGGTGATAGACAGATTGATCCAATCATCTGCCAAGTATTTTTGAAATACTTTTCCAAATGGCTTCCAATGGAGACGCTAGAGACGGGAGCACGTTGATACGACCTTCCTAGCCGGAGATATTGCCGCATTTTACAATAAACTTCCGTTGGGTCGCTTAAAAACAAATATCGCAAATCGAATCGCAATATCTGTCAGAAAAATCCAATTAGATTATTTCCCCAAATCGTGCAGCCCTACTCCAGTCACCAGATCTAAATCCTGTAGATCACCTTTTGGATGTGGTGGAAAGACTCTGTACTAGAAAGGTGTATCTAATAAAGTGGCCGGTGAGTGTATAATTAAAGTACCAAAAGTAAAAGTACTCATTATGCAGATTGGTCCATTTCAGAAAAATATATATTGTATGTTTTGATTATAATTATTGATGCATTAAAGTGTTTATAAAGCTGGTAAAGGTGCAGCTAGTTTTAATGACTTTGTATACTTTTATACTTTATTTATCCCGAAGGAAATTGTTGTGCCAGAGTTACAAAAATACCATAAACACAGCAGCATAATAATAAAACTGTACACTAACAGTGCAGTAAAAAGAGCGCCTTTGCTTTTTACCTTACTAAATGGTCTAATGGTCATTGGAGCGAGGGGCGGGGCGAAACTCGCAGAAGTGATTTCAAAACAAAAGCACTCGTTTGCTTGGAACGGTGATAATATTATAAACAAGGGGAAACGAGGTGAATTTAGCGATCACAACGAAAACGGCCCAGACACACATTGAGCCCAGAAAATGAAAGTTATTAAGAGCTGTAAATATAATAAGCCTATGTCTAAAATGGACAACATTGTTAGGAGATTTAAACTATGCAGTGATTCTGCACTGCGGTTAACTCAGCCGTCTCTCGCGTTTGTTTTTTCAAATCAGCAGCTTTTCATTTTTTTTACAAATATTTTTACCACAACTTCTTAATAAAACTGACACTGTTGGACTCGGTACTAGTTTGACTGCTACCAAAAATAAAATGAATTACTTTTACTGTGTACATTGTGAGTAATCCTCTGTCAAAGTCCCCTCCATAGTACATAATGCATGTTTTCTGCTATCTTTGATGAGTGATAAAAAGACAATTTTACCATTAGTTCTTAATGATATTGATACTGCTGGACTCAGTAGTCTTACACCTACTACCACAATACAATGAAGCAGCCTACTTCAAGTGTGTTTTTTGTTGTTGTTGAAATCCTCTGTCAAAGTCCCCTCCTGAGAACAAAATCAAGCCACTTCTGCTAAGTTTGATGAGGGAAAAAACGTTTTTTTTGCCATTAGTTCTTCGTGAGATTGACACTGTTGGACTAGTGAAACTACTCCCACAAGTACTATGAAGTACTTTTACTGTGTACTTTTTGAGCAATCCTCTGTCAATGTCCCCTCCTAGTACAATAATGCATGTTTCTCTGCTATTTTGAATAAACGTTAAAACACCTTTCTTCATGAGACTTATATTGTTGGACAGAGTATTTGAAGAGGATGGTAGACATGATATCAGCACTAGTACTCCAGCAGCAGCATTTTACACCATGGAAAGTCTTTAGAGACTGGCCTGGATAGCTGGTCACAACTATCCTTCAGCACACTGACACACCTTGTCACTCTTATGTAGCTTTTTTTTAAAATATGATTATTTCTCTGCTCCTAGTTCATTCCTCGCAGATTCTTCCATCAGTCCCAGTCATTGCATGTCAGTCAATAGATTTTCGAAAAATGTGTCCAATTCAACAAAATGTTTTTTTGTGAGTGAAGGCCAGAACTGTTTGATTGTGTAATTACAAGGTGAGAGAAAAGAAATCCACATCCTCCTATGAAACGTATTTTATTTCCTTTTCTATGTTATACTTATACTTACTTGTATTAGAACATTTGCATGTTGAACTACATGCTGATATATCTTCCCCAGCCTCCGGGAAATACAATAAAATAAATGGATTCATAATTAAAAATATTGATAAAAATGTATAAATTAATAATGTTGTGTGCAAACATTTCAAATTTAAATATAAAATAAAAGTTTACTTTTGAAATGATTTCTCACAAAAACCTTTCTAAATTATAGTAAATTATTAAAAAAGGTTTAGTCAATAAACGTTTTTCTGCCTAAAATGGTTGAAATTGAACGTAAACTATATCAAACACCACATCCATGGCAATTAACCCATTTTTGCCCGCTATTTAAATTGACTTTGGTTGAAGTTAATACAAATATTGATATTATATATATATATATTGTAGCGTCTCGCTATAGAAACACAGGGAGGCTTGGTTTGTCCTTTATCCGGAAGTTTATTATCAAGATCACAGGTTACTGTTGGCCGTAACCACGCCAAAACAATCCACTAACTCTGTTAACAGGGTTCCTGCAGGTTTCGCCAACTCAAATTTAAGACTTTTTAAGACCTTTTTAAGACCACTTTGAATAGAATTTAAGACCTATTTCACGGCAAGAAAGTATGAAGGAAAATTGCTATGAAAGAAGAAATACGTCCCATAATTACTTACAAAGTAAATGTATTCATGTTCAACATAAGAACAATGACTGAACATAACAGCATAACAGTACAGAACTGTGTTAGCGTGTTAGACAAAAAGTGTGTGTGTGTGTGTGTGTGTGTGTGTTAGGGCTGTGCAATTAATCGTATTTTAATCGCAATTACGATTTTGGCCTGCCACAATTACGAAAACAACATAATCGAAAAAAACGATTATTTTGCTTTGCTAGGTTGTGACAGTGCACTGCAACATATTTGATCTAATTAATCTTAGTCTAATTTATTTTTATTTATCATATTTATATATGTTTAGTAGCTTTTGGAAGTGCGCTCCAAAATATTTGTTGATCTTTATTGGTATTTATTATTTTGATATTATTTATTTAAATGTATCATTTATTTTTGTATTGGTTTTTCAGTTGAATTATACGTTCAGGGTAATCAACAGTTAAAAAGATACTGTTCAAATTATTATTTGTTTTAAAGTTCAATAAATGGATGTTTTCAAAGTCAATTAATAATCGTATTTAATAATCGTGATATCAATTATTGACCAAAATAATCGTGATTATGATTTTTGCCACAATCGAGCAGCCCTAGTGTGTGTGTGTGTGTGTGTGTGTGTGTGTGTGTGAGAGAGTGACAAGAGCTATATTCAGAGCTCTGCTGCCTTGGCTACAATCTGTCATCGTTGCTGTTGTATGATTGGTGTTTAGCTACGGTATTTAGCGTCTACAGCACCTCCGCTTTTAGGGTTGACGTAGACCCAAACGTCGTCCGGAGGTCCCCCGGTGTTGTTGCGGGAGCTGCTGCAATAGCACGCTGAACTAGCTAACGCTACATTAGCAAAACAAACGCTAATTTCTTTTGCAAAAGGTGCAGCAGGCTTCAAACACGTTCCCTCCACTGGTTTCAACCAAGCACTAAATTCGATGTTTTCCAACCAAATACGGTTGAACTTACACTTCCCCATATTTATTTGCAAGTAGATATGAAGATACATGAGTTTCTGACTGCCGCTAGCTGAAGCTTGGTTGCTAGGTTACTAGCTGGGTGTTCACTAATAAGGGGCCGGGGGAAACAAAGTTAGTGATTACTGGTTCCATGTTGATTTATTTCAATACAAATTGTTGGGGGGAACTGAAAGGCTCTTACCGTACTGGTTACTTTGCAGCCCGGACATTTCCCCCAAAACACATTTATGGCGCGTTTCCACTACAGCGCGGAGCCCGGTTTAAGAGGGCTGTGACGTCAGCGGCCCGACTTTGGTTGCGTTTCCACTTGGCCTAGTACCGGCCGGCGGGTCCTAATTCACAGTTTTTCTGGCCTCATAAAATCGTGGTTCTAGGGCCAGGAACAACCAGGCTGAGTTGTGACGTCAACACTCTCGACTGCTGATTGGTCAGAGAGAATCGTCACAATCGGCGCGCGAGATAATCCCTGGCGTCGCATATATATATAGCGAAGCTTGCAGCATTTTTATAAACAGCATTTTTGTCAACAGAGGAGCTAAAATGGCAAAGAAAAGCACGCCGTGGTTGGTCGAGGAAGTGACGACGTTCCTACATTACATTGCAGATGATAAGATCCAGCGGGAGCTCGACGGGACAACTCGCAATATTAAAGTATTTCAGGAGGTCTCTACACAGATGTCCACAAGCGGCTACTCGAGGACTGTCGTGCATTGTAGGGAAAAACTCAAAAAGATGAAGAGTGAATATCGCTTGGTCAAAGATAATAACAACACGAGTGGTGCCAGTAGGAAAAACTGGAAGTGGTTTGAGATAATGGACACCATTTACGGCCATAGACCGGCTAGCGTTGGGAGGGATGGAGGCCTGGACTCTGCAACGGCGTTACTGGAGTTTATTTATGTTCGCATTGAAGATGGCGTCACGGCAGTTTTAAGCAGCGTGACTCCGCCCACCAAAAAGCCGATCGCTCCGCCTACACTGCGTTACTATAGTTACTGCCCCAGTTCCTAAACTGTAATGGAAACGCGCCATCAAGTGAGCTGGTCCTAACAAGGCCTAACGAGGCCGAGCGAGGCCGGGCTCCGCGCTGTAGTGGAAACGCGCCATTAGACGCGATCGCTACACAGAAGTACCTTTCAAATCCGATCATTTTTAAGACCTTCTAAATCATATTTAAGACCTTTCTTATTTTTTTGGTCATATTTAAGACCTTTTTAAGGCCTTAAATTCAGATTATCAAATTTAAGACTTTTTAAGACCCCGCGGGAACCCTGTGTTAAGCCCTCACTCTCTGTCACATACTCCTTTAGCTCTCTCCTAGTATTCCCTGTCCCTCCCTCCAGGAGTCTCCCTCCTCCACAGCCAACCAACCAGACAACACTCTCCCACCCATCCCGCAACCACAGGTCACAAGAACCGTCCATCAAAACAGTGGCACGTTCACTGACACTCTGTAAAATGCAAACAAACTCTGAACAACAAAACGCATCAAACATCAACATTATAACCAGTCCGTTACAATATATAGCATATAATTGATGCAGTCTTTCTGAACACTTTTAAAATAAAATACCGCAAATGAAGAATATTTGTAATGCTCTGAACAGATAGTGCCTTAACTTGAATTTGAAAACACGTGGCAACCTTATTAATACAGCAGTTGAAAAGATTTGTGGAAGGTTACATTCTTCATGGGCTTCAATGGCTCTCTAGATAAAGGGCGTTTTATGGTTGCTTGTATTATCCTCAGATAGTGGTTTGATTAAATAACTAGTGACATTTTAATAAATATTGCAAAAAAAGGCATATATATACAGTGTTTCCCACAGATCTGAAATATACTTGGGGGGGTGTTGGTAGCGGGGGGGGGGGGTTTGAGGTGACGTGCCTTTGTGACGTGCAACAACATTAACCATTAACATTAACCTTTCTGTTGGTCGCTTGTTAGCAGACACTTCACGCGATGGCAGAGCGAACAGGTACAGGCAGGGCCCATAGTGATAGCCCAATAGTTCAAATCTTCTACCCACAAATAAACATATGGACATGGGTTACTATTTTAAAAAAATGGTAAATGTATTTAGGAACCTATCCATGTGAGGTGAGGTGGGGGTGGACCTCAAATCCTCTAGGGGGGTCCGGGGCATGCTCCCCCGTGTAAGATTTTTTTTAAAGTTTGGAGTTAAATGCATCAATCTGGTGCACTTTGAAAATAAAGAGACTAGATCTATGGGAACACCTATATGAAACAGAACTGTATACATTTCAATAATCATAAAATCATGGCCATAACCAATAACATATCCAATATGAGAAAACACTGAAACATGTTTATTTATTTATTTTTGGTTCATTTATTGTTGTGAGTGTGTCTGGGATCCTGAATCAGCCTCTCCCTCCTCTCCCTCCTGCTCCTCTTTGAGGCAGCAGCAAAGACTAGTTTTAGCTCTCAACAAGTTTTAAAAGTGTATCTGACCTTTTTTCACCTAGTTAACTTTTTTATTTTGTATTCATGCATATTTCACTAATCACTACCCCCTCAAATGGAAATATGTGTTTACATAAATGGTGACCAAACCGTTTGAGACCCACTGAGAACTTAGACTAACCACTGAGAACTTACCCCTAGATTCCACCGGGAGCGTCTGCGCTGCGTTACGGCTACGCCACGCCAACGCCACGCCACGCCGCGGCGTTTTTAGCTATCGCGGCCACTCTAGTCAATGGGTGCTATTCCACCAGACCCGCTGCGCCACGCTGCGCGGCGGCTTGAAGCGTCCCAGAAGCGCCTCGGCGCAAGGAATTTCTAAAATATAGGATGAATCCTATTTTTGACGCGGCGCAGCGCGGCGCAGCCGTAGCGCAGGCAGGAAGTGGAACGTTCATCCGGCCCAGGCCCATCCCCCAAATAAATGTCCAGGAAATATGCCCAAATCAACAACAACTGCGAGCCTGCACACACGACGCTCCGCTTCCGCAACGTTTTGAAACGCGCCCGGTGGGTTATGACGCAGGAGGAGGTCGCAGCCTGGCGTGGCGTAGCCGTAACGCAGCGCAGACGCTGCCGGTGGAATCTAGGGGTTAGACTAAGTTAACTATCTAAACACTAAGAGAGTCCTTAACCTCACCTGAGCTGAGGTTATCCCGAGCTTGAATGACACACAGAGACCAATCAAGGGCTTTGATTTATGATCTGTATGACAGTGGCCATGTCAGCAGGCCACATCATGTAGACAGCCAGTCACCCTGTGTGAGGCAGGCCACTTAACAGGCCAGGCCATCGGGAAACCCCCCGGTTCTCCCGATGGCCAGTCCGGGACTGGGTACAGGAGGCGTAGAGCGAGGGATCATTGTCCACAAGTTAATCGATCGCAGATGGCGTCGTGGTCGCGGACGAATTACAAAAAAAAAAAAAAAAAAAAAAAAGAATTACAAAAAAAAAAAAAAAAATTATTTAAAAGAAAACGGAAAAAAAAAAAAACGAAATGGGTCGCGAAATATACTTGGGCATACAAGTGACAGTGTGTCAAATGTGGAAATCAGAAGAAGAGCAACCCGATCACAAAATTCTGCTTTGGGGAAAAAGTCTGCAACTTCTACTGCTTCGTCTGCATGCCTTAAAACAGAGGCAGACTTGGCAGCTTTAATGGCAAGAAAAAAACTATTAAAGGACAAACATGAACTGGAGGAAGAGGAGGAACAAATTAGGAGCAAACTTCAGATGGAGGAGGAACGAATAAGGAGGAGAAAGGAGCAACTTCAGATGGAGGAGGATATTGCAGCACACATGGCTAAATTAGATGTGTTACAAACAGGGAGCATCCTAAGTGGGAAAAGTTCAAAAACAAAGCCTTCGGATGGAATGAACTCTTATATTGAACAAAGAAACATTAAACCACAAGTCCTCTCCACTGCCAAGGACAATATAAATACTCCACAAATGTTGCTAAACCAAAGAGAGACTAGCAATGACTTCTTGGATCCAACAACACGGCCTAATGAGAACATTTCACCTTGGTTCCTTTCCTCAGAGCCAGTATCCCTTAAAAAATCCAATTTGAAAACACAAATGAATTATGGAGATAGCTTGAACGCAAGTGAAGATCAAAACAACATTCTGGGCATTATGAGAAAACAAAATGAAATAACCACACTGTTAATACAACAACAATGTCTTTCATCCTTGCCAAAGAGAGAGATTCCAGTTTTTGATGGCGACCCGTTAAAATATCATACATTTATGAAGGCTTTTGAGAATGGTGTTGAGAAAAACACAAACAGCTACAGTGACCGACTCTATTTTTTGGAGCAGTACACTCAGGGTCATCCCAAAGGACTTGTTCGAAGTTGCCAGCATATGGATCCAGAGAGGGGATATGTCAAGGCTAAAGCTCTAATCAGGGAGCAGTTTGGAAATGAGCAGAAAGTGGCATCTGCATATTTGCAAAAGGCTCTTTCCTCCTATAAGAACCGAGGATTTTAAGGCTCTGCAAGACTACAGTTTCTAGATTAGAGCATGTGCAAACGCAATGGAAGAGGTGCAGTATTTGCATGAGCTTGACATAGCTGCAAATATGATGATCATAATACGAAAGTTACCTTACCAATTCAGAGACAAGTGGAGAACTTTAGCCTGTGAGCTGCAGGAGAGGAACAGCCGCAGAGCAACATTCTTTGACATCACACATTTCATTGAGAGACAAGTTAAAATCTTAACCGACCCAGTATTTGGAAACATTCAAGATGCTCCCTTCATAACACAAAATACTGCTTTAAACAGATCACAGCCTCGCTCACATTTCGTAGGAACTAGCTTTGCCACCACTGTAGCTCTTGTAGAAAATGAAACCCAGACAGATACTGAATGGAAGGAACACATTCTGACAAGATGGAGGACATGTCTGTGCTGCGGAGGAGGTCACACCTTGGACTCGTGCCATCAGCTTGAAAAAGGAACACACAAAGAGAAGATAGGCTTCTTGATGGAAAAAGGTGTCTGTTTCGGCTGTTTGTGTGTGAGGCACATTAGCAGAAATTGCAATAAACTAATTTCCTGTTCAAAATGTGGCTTCAAACATCCAACCATACTTCACATCCCTTCCAATGAAGCAGGACACAATCCTGCTCAAGCCAGGAATAAATCAGAGCTATCAGTGGACAGCACACTGGTTTCAAGTGGCCTTACAGGGCTGGTGATGACAATTGTAAACTTCCCATAGTTCCAGTGCAAGTCAAGTCAACGAAGGGCAGCAAGATTGTCACCACCTATGCTTTCTTGGACCCAGGAAGTACAGCAGTGTTTTGTACAGAGGATCTGATGCACGAGCTTGGCCTAACTGGAAAGAAGGCGCAGATTCTTTTACGAACCATGGGCCAAGAGAGGGTCGTAAATAGCCATATTGTGTTCGGACTAGAAGTGGCTGGCTTAAAAAATTACAATTTCTTTGAACTGCCACAAAGCTACACCCAAGAGTGCATGCCTGCCAGCAGTGGGAACATTCCTAGACAAGCGGACCTACAGAGATGGCCTCATCTAAAAATGTTAATTTGCCTGAAATAAATGCAGGGATTGGACTGTTGATAGGAACCAATGTTCCTAAGGCCTTGGAACCATTGGAAGTCATACGCAGTGTGGATGACGGACCCTATGCAAGCAGGACAATCCTAGGCTGGACAGTGAATGGACCACTTAAAGGAGTGAGTGGGAATGCAATGGATTTGGACAAACCAGAAGTATCTGTGAACAGAATCTCAGTTATGAATTTAGATGAACCTTGGCAACAGCAGTTCAGCACAGACTTCCCTGAATGCAGATTGGAGGAACAAGCTGGAATGTCAAGAGAGGATCTCAAGTTTAAGAAGTTTGCGAAGAAAGTGTTTTTTCAGCAAGAGCAAGAGTCGAAGAAGAAGTGTAAAAAGAAAAGTTTTAAAGATGAGAAGAAGCCTCATCTCAAATCCCAACAAAAGCCCTCTCCTTCAACGGCTGCTCAGAAAGGCCCCCCACTACCAACAAAGAGATGGAGAACAAGATGAAGTGGACCAACGTGCTCTACAAGGCCGAAGGACTCAAAATCAAAGACGACGAGGACATGCTGCGCTCCTCGTTAAAGGGGTGGGGCGATCAAAGCGAGAATATCGTGGAGAAGATGCAGAAACGGCAGGAAGAGACGGAAGAACATCCGACATCAGTGACATCTTTTCCACAATATTGACTCTTTTCGACTGACAGACTTAAATGACACTAAGGATTATCTTTGACTGAGCCTAGGTGGTGGTACCTTTTGGCCTAACTGACTTGTGACTCGTATAAAGAAAAGAAGAAGGGAAACTACACGCATGAACTGTAACTGTATGGACTTGATTACTAAGCTATAATTGTCACATGTCTCCCATTTGAATAATGTTAGTAATTATTATGTATACTAACCTAATAATTAGAGGCTGGTGTGTAGGAGCCATGAAACATGTATAGTATTGCGTTTTTGTTTTAATATAAGATATTTGTTTGAGCACTATTGATTGGTTGGCTTGGGTCACATGGATATGGGCGGCACTCATTATAATCCTGTTCACCTGCGTGAGGTGTGTGTGGAAGAGAGGGTGACACAGGGTCGTTGTACTTTTTGTTGACCGCAAGTTGAAATTATTGCTCTGATTAATATAACGATGTACATGTCCAAGGAGAATAAGTTGATTATCCCAGTTCTCATTAAACCACATTATTTTGCAACAGAGTTTTTGATCTCAGCAAGTACTTTTTTGTAGCGTGTCACACAATATCGAACAGGCCCGGCCTCAGCCTCTCAGCGACTTTGTTTGTTTCCTGCTGTCGCTATAGTGTATTTAACGAACTTAAACTAGCTTTATTAAATGTCAGGTCTTTGCCAGGAAAAACATTTTTAATCAATGATTTTATCACTGAGCACAATCTCGATTTTATGTTTTTAAAGGAAACTTGGATTGAACAAAATAACAGTGCAGCTGTTCTTATCGAATCAACCCCTCCCAACTTTAGTTTTATGAGTCAGGAAAGAATGCATAAGAAAGGGGGTGGAGTTGCTATTTTGTTCAATGATTCCCTTCAATGCAGGAAGACATCTTAAGGCCCCTACACACCGGGCCGATTTTCGGCGTCGATAGATGTCTGGCCCTCGATGAGCGTCCTGTCGCCCTACTCAGATTAGTGTGTCCCGCACCGTCGTGTCTTTTCGGCCGTGCCGACACCTTCCACCGCCGATTCAACATGGCTGTCGGTAAAAGGCCGTCGGCTAAAGAAATCACTCTGATTGGCTGTTCAGCTTAGCGAAACACTATTTGCCTGAATGGGAGTGGAGCAGTACAGTACTTAAGTAAATGTACTTTGTTACTGTCCACAATCTGCCTAGAAGTATTTTAATGTTGTAGCTGTTCAAGATGGTCATTTTTTAATTTTTAAAACATATACTGTTAGGCTAGTTAAACCAATAATAATGCTACGGCTGCAACTGACAGTTATGTAGGCACATTTTTATTTCATCTTAACGCTGTGTGATTAAAAGAATAAACACAAATAGCAGGATAGGCACACATATTTGCTATATCTCTCCCCACTGAAAAGGCACTGCACCGATACTGTTAAAATATTGGCATAGTTCATCCCTGTGCTGCTTGGCTCGAGCTGTAGCATGTAGCTATTTGTTGTTTGTATACCACACAGTCTGTCTTCTGGTTGCCTCTTGTGAATGACGAATACACACTACCGCCGCCTGCTGGTAAGGAGAGTTATTGCGACTCACGCATGCGCAATGCGTACGTGCTACTTGGCCGTCGGCTGAAGTCTTTGCGGTGTGTTCAAGTGCGACTGTTTGGCCAAGACGCAGGAGACATGAGGCGACACAACAGTCGGGTCCGTCGGGACGTGTTCCTGTCAGTTTGGTGTGTAGCAGCCTTGCAGGTCCGCTGCAACTCTCACTACTTTTAAATCCAGGCTGAAGACTTTTATTTTTGTCGCTGCTTTTAATTGAACTATTCATATCTTAAACTGCACTGTAACTTTTATCCATGAATTTTTTTCTTTTAAAAGTTTATTTTATTATCTTTGCTTTTTAATGACTGTTTTTAAATGCCATTTTCTTAATGTCTTTCATTTTTGTAAAGCACTTTGAATTGCCTTGTGTTGAAAGGTGCTATATAAATAAACTTGCCTTACCGAGTCCAACAGTGTCAGTTTTATTAAGAACTTGTGGTAAAAAATATTTGTATCACTCGTCAAATATAGCATATGAAAAAACAAACGCGAGAGACGGCTGAGTTGACCGCAGTGCAGAATCGCTGTAAAGTTTAAATCTCCTAACAATGTTGTCCATTTTAGACATAGACTTATTATATTTACAGCCTTTAATAACATTCATTTTCTGGGCTCAATGTGTGTCTGGGCCGTTTTCGTTGTGATCGCTAAATTCACCTCGTTTCCCCTTGTTTATAATATTATCACTGTTCCAAGCAAACGAGTGCTTTTGTTTTGAAATCACTTCCGCGAGTTTCGCCCCGCCCCTCGCTCCAATGACCATTAGACCATTTAGTAAGGTAAAAAGCAAAAACGCCTCGCAGACGCTCTTCCGTTAACTTGTTTAATAAAGAAAAACAAATGGTCCGTAGATACACGGATTCATCTCCCTCCATCATGTTGATTTGAATCCGAAGTTCTGAACATGAGCCCGCCCCGCTCGACCTTCTGAGCCAATCACAGCGCGATAATGACCTGCTTTCCGTTTCAACTATACTCCTTCCGTTTCCACTATACTTTCTCTCACACATACATGCATTCTTCTCTCGCATACATATATTGTCTTCAGACATGCATATATTATTTATAATATTAAATGTAAACATTGAATTAATGTGCATGAGAGCAAAATGTATAAATATGAGTGTTAAAATATATGAATATGAGAGCAAAATATATATGAGTGAGTGAAAAATTATAAATATGTGAGTGACAATATATGAATGTGTGCATTGAAATATGATAATATGAGAGCAAAATGTATGAATGTAAATATATATGTGTGTAAGAGTGAAAATATATAGGAGAATGTGTGTGAGAGGACCAGTATGAATTACGGCCTGTACGGCCCCTCATATTAAGGAGTACAAAGTTACACAAAATTAAGTTTTGTGTTGTAGTGCCGAGAGATAGGAGTCAGAGGCGGTGCATCGAAGGTGCAAAAGGTTGCTTTATTGAGGAGCAGAAAAGCACATGTTGCTGGCTTGCAGTCCGAGCAGAGAAGAGAAAGAGAAAGGAAGGAGGACACAGTATATACACCGGAGGTACAGTAAACATAAGTGTCCGTGCAGAACAATACCCCTAACCCGTAGTTCCATGAGTGAATTATGTAACAATCAGTGATCACTACACAAGCCCCCCCAGAATTCAAACATGGACACAATCCTCGCGTCCGGGAGGAAGCACCACAGGGGCCGAGGAGGGTGGGGCCGCAGGCAAGGGCCGGGCCATGGAACGGGCCGTCGGAATGAGGCCGCAGGAGAGGGCAGGGGCCCAACGAGGGCGAGGGCACCCCCACCGAGGGGTGGGGGGCAGGCCATGGAACGGGCCGCAGTAGGCGTCGTGGCGAACGAAGAAAACATCCGCCAGCAGTAGAAAGCTGGGTCGCTGAGCTGCAACGTGGGGACGGGCGTGAATATCCCGGTGGTCCCCAGCAGGGAGGAGCGCAGCCCGGCCGCAGGCGAGCGCGCAGCGGCGGCGGGCACGAAGTCCTTGGGAGGAATGAGCGGTATCCCCGGGATGCAGGAGTAGTCTCCCCGGGAGGAAGGAGCCGTGGACAGGGGAGAGGCCAAACGGGGTCCAGAAGTGCGCCACAAAGAAGCCGATGACAGCGTGGGCGACGTCCGAAGCCGCCGTCGAAGCGAACCGTGAGCCGCGGTTAGAGGAGAGGCCAGGCAGGGTCCAGAAGTGCACCACCCACGGGCCGATGAAGGCGTGGGCGACGTCCGAAGCTGTTGCCGAGGCGAGGGAAGAGGCCAAACAGGGTCCCGAAGCGCGCCACCCATGGGCCGATGAAAGCATGGGCGACGTCCGAAAGTGTCGAGGCGAGACGGGGTCCAGAAGTGCGCCACCCAGGCGCCGATGAAAACGTGGGCGACGTCCGAAACCGCCGTCGAGGTGGTGAAAAAGCGAGAGGGTCCACACGAGGCCGACCAGACATGATCGAACCTCCTCTCAGGCACCAGGGAAAAGCTCAAAAAGGTCGTCCTGTCCACGATCAAAAAACAAGTGGGCGAAATTGTGAGAGGATCCACACGAGGTCAACCAGACTTGGTCTCCGGCACCCCAAAAAGGGTTAACAGTCAGATGTTAACCGATGGACGAAGTTAGCCGTTAGCTGCTAGCTGTCAGTCATTGTTAGCTGCTAGCCGTTGTTAGCCGTTAGTCGTCGTTGTTAGCCGTTGTTAGCCGTTGGCTGTCGTTGTTAGCCGTCGTTGTTAGCTGTTAGCCGTTGTTAGCCGTTAGCTGTTAGCCGTTGTTAGCCGTTAGCTGTTAGCCGTTGTTAGCCGTTAGCTGTTAGCCGTTGCGACGGCCGTTAGCTGCAAGCCGGTAGCCGTTAGTCGATGTCGTCGGCCCCGGAGCCTCTGCTAGGCGGTGTGCCCCTACCAGGGAAGGTGCCGCTGCGTGTCGGGGCCAGCACCTCAGGGGTAAATCGCCGGGCGGCCAGGAAGAACCGGTCAGCTTCTTCGGCTAAAGCGCAGGGCTCAACACTAGCCGTGTTAGCGAGCGCTGGCTGGACATGCGGCCGCATGTCCCGAAGAAACAGTCCAATGAAAGAGGAGCCGGGTTCTTCCGTACCTAGCAGGCGGTACATCGTCTCCATGTGGCCGGGAGGCTTGCTGTCTCCCGGTGCCGAAACGATGTGGAAATGGCGAGCGACGTCCTCGGCCATTCCGCGGAGGGCGCACCGAGCCTCAGTCCGTGCGCACGAGGCAGCCACGGACGTCTCCAAAAATCTCCGGCAGTTTGCGAAAAACGGCGTTTCTAGCCATGTTCGTCCAGTCTCGGAAACTTCTGCGAGACTTATGTCAGGGTCACCAGTGTAGTGCCGAGAGATAGGAGTCAGAGGCGGTGCATCGAAGGTGCAAAAGGTTGCTTTATTGAGGAGCAGAAAAGCACATGTTGCTGTCTTGCAGTCCGAGCAGAGAAGAGAAAGAGAAAGGAAGGAGGACACAGTATATACACCGGAGGTACAGTAAACATAAGTGTCCGTGCAGAACAATACCCCTAACCCGTAGTTCCATGAGTGAATTATGTAACAATCAGTGATCACTACAGTGTAGATTAAGTACCTCAAAATTGTGCTTAAAGAGGAACTTGCAGGTTTTTTTTCACTGGATTTATGCTTAACCTTGCCTGAAAATTACAATTAAAAAAGTTAATGCAGGATTTGATATGTTTTACAAGACATAAGGGCAATAATTCAGAGGGGAAAGGAGCCGTTTTGAGCTCTGCTACTAAAAACTGCTTTTTTTTTTTAACGTCATACGTCAAACGCGTCATATTACGTCACATGGGGGAGCAACCTTCTCGGACTCCTTCTCTGCCCAATCCGCGGTAGTAGTTTGTAGTTGGTTTGAGCGGTTGTGATTTAGTGAGCTGGTATTTTTTCGGTAATTTTACATTGCATTTCACCATTTGTAATCATGGTGAGCTTGAGTTTGTGCAGGTTGCACAAACTCAAGCGTGTCAGGACATCGAGTCCACCGTTTCCCTAACAGGAAAAGGACCGGGGCTAGCTTTCGTTCCTGGGTGCGTTGTGCGAGGTGCATCCACCTCCCTGCAGCACATACTCTCCACAGCTGAGGCCTATCAAACAAAACGTTTATCAGGAAACCGTATTACATCTCTCTCCCCCCTTTCGTTCCTCTCTCCCCCATTCGTTCCTCTCTCTCTCCCCCCCATTCGTTCCTCTCTCTCTCCCCCCCATTCGTTCCTCTCTCTCTCCCCCCCCTTCGCTCCTCTCTCTCTCCCCTCCGGTACACAGCCCCGTAAGACGTAGTGTGGAGTTGCATTAGGTAACGCTGTTGTGGCTGTACTCCTCCAGTCGTCTCCTTTGTGTTTGTTTGTTTTCCCCTGTCTGTGTTGTTTGTGTGGGCGTGGTGGCTGTCACTCCTGGCTCAACCTCCACTCACCTGCTGCAATCAGCTGTGCACCCTCCCCGACTACACACCTGCTTTCCATCAAGCCATTTACAACGGCATATCAACGGAGGCTCCACAACCTTTCTCCGCCAGATCGTCCTGCCAGTAACGTTACTATATTATCAATACTACTTTAGTTATAGCCTGATATATGATAGCTAACTTTACAATGTTGTGATGTGACCGACGTTAGCTAACATTAACTGTAGCTAACGCCGGTCACTCACTAAAATAAAGTGTATTATTGATCTTATATCTGTGCCTATATCACACTATTAATGTTCCTTATTTTAGACTAGGTTAATCCTGGTGTCAATAGGGAAGATCTGCACTGTTCTCTACATAACATATTTAGCAGAGCAGGTATTTCTCCTGCCAGATATGGCACCCCCCCTACAACTTTGTCCAGGACAGTCACACCGTCACCAAAATCACACTGGTGTTGGCTGTTCCCCTCTAGTGTGTGCTCACAAAAGCATGTTACTCTGGGCCCAGCAGGTAAAAAACTAAAGAGGGGCTTCCATATCCGGCAGAGCAGGTGCTGCCGGATTTGGAACCCCCCCTATATCTTTGTCCAGGATAGTCACAACTTCACCAAAATCATACTGGTGTTTGCTGATCCCCTCTAGTTTGTGCTCATAAAAGCATTTTACTCTGGGCCCAGCAGGTAAAAAAATAAAGAGGGGCTTCCATATCCGGCAGAGCAGGTATTGTAGCTGCCGGATTTGGAAGCCCCCCTATATCTTTATCCAGGATAGTCACAACGTCACCAGAATCACACTGGTGTTGGCTGTTCCCCTCTAGTTTGTGCTCACAAAAGCATGTTACTCTGGGCCCAGAAGGTAAAAAACTAAAGAGGGGCTTCCATATCCGGCATCCCCCTATTACTCGTTTTATGAAGGAGATGTCCGGTCACCATGGCGCATGATGTGTGTGTGTTTGCGCTCAGCTCCGCTCTGTGTGTGTCAGGCATGAAAATCACTCACCTTTCGGCGAAATTCGCCGTTTTGAAACCAAAATAGGTGACCTACGTGAATCGTGTAGATTCGATGAGAAAATATTTAAGGGGGGGGGGGGGGGGTAGGTTCAGAGGCCGTAATGGTATGCACCGTTGGGTGACGAGTGGAAGACGAGACCCAATCACTGCCGCTGAGAGAGTCTCAGCGGCAGTGATTGGGTCTCGTCTTCCACGGTGCGTACCGTTACGGCCTCTGAACCAGCCCCAGAGATTCAGTGAACTGCGAACAGGTGCGCATGCCAAAAGGGACCTGATCATTGGTTTACAAGCAGTTCGCTTCGCTCGTGCTGACCAGAGCGGGATCCAGACCACCATCAGAAGCTGAAAGCACGCCTGGCCTCGGCGATTCCGCACAGCATGAATCGCTCCCGACTCGGGGAGGTAGTGACGAATGTGTAATGTGAACACAGCAGGAGAGAACGCAACGTTAGACAGCTAGCACTAAAGCTCCGGTGGAAAATGATTAGCTAACGCTACCGTTAACGTTAGCCTAACATTAGCTAGATATCGTTACTAAAGTTAGATGCTAGCTTGTATAGCTTACGGTAAATCACAAAAAAGAAAAACTGGTTAATGTTAGTGCTACTTTCTAAAATCTCTACAACTCGTTTTTCCAGGACGTGTTGATGATTTTGAAGTGAGGGGACTGACAAGGCTGAGGGGTAAAGTGGTCCACCGTTCTATCAATAAGGTTAAACTAGAAGTTAGTGCTAACACTAATACAAACATTATTTTTGCAGAATGAGTGTGTTAGGGGAGAAGGATTCAGCCATTGTTAAACAGCTGGATGCTGGATTGAAATGCAGCTGGAACTGGTTCGTGGCTAAAACTGGAAGGAAGGTCTCAGTAAAAGAGCAAGAGGTGTCCTTTCATCTAGGAGATGTATTCATCAAAATCAACAGGCAGGGATTCGGCAGATGCATTCTCTGCCACAAAGAGATCAATTATGCTAACAAAGGCAGCCATGCTCTGCAGGCTCACTGCCAGACGGAAGTTCACAAGAAGAAGGTGCAGATGATAGCTTCCACTCATAGTGTTGCCAGCAGCTTCCTTCCAGCATCAGCTAGGGTGAATCCAGCAAGCCAGAGTCATGCCAACCAGGGGTCAGAAACAATCAGGCAGCAGTGCCAGGGAAAGATCCCCGTACCAGTTATAAACCGCATAGCAAATGCAGAGGTAGGTGGTGTAAGCCTGTTAGTCAGCACAGGCAGCATAGACAGAGTACACTAGCACTTTGAGATTGTTATTTTTATTATAACAATAATATATTAATTTATTATTATTATTATTATTATTCACAATCAGCTGCGGTCACTGGCAGCATCATCACCTAAACATGGAATACACTAGCTTTAAATTAATTACATAATTTGTGTTCTAGGCAATGGTCCTTGGAACCTTGGCGGAGCATTCCATCCCGTTTTCTAAGGCTCCTGGAAACCACTGTATTGTGTGTTTTAGGCTATCTTTGCCAATAAAATGTATTAAAATCTGAATTACATAACATTGTATTGGCTGTCAGTCATGATGGAAGAGTAGACAAGTTAAGTTACAGCATGTCCACCATCTGCATATGCATTAAGCCATTTGCATTAAGCCCTTACCACATTGTGCCTCATATACTGTAAATGTTAGACCCAGTGACAGGCTGGCAGAAATGTCTTGCATAATACTTAGTAAGGAGGCCATAATATTTTTGACTCATGGCTGAAGTTAAGTTTCTCCAGCTCTCCCCAGGTTGGCAAAAAAATGCATCTCAAAATGCATCAGATTGATGCTTTAAAATATGGAATATTCAACATTTTCTTCCGGGGGAGCATGCCCCCGGACCCCCTATAGGGATAATATCCTTCTCACCTTTTTCACCCCTGACCCGTTTTCATGCCTGGTGTGTGTGTTCGGTGTGTTTGTGTGTGTCCGACACCACTGGCATTTGTTTTCAAATGACCACAAACAATAATTTACACAAATCTGGTTCTCCATAGTTATATGTGTATTCCCAAGTGAAAGAAATCCGTTTAATCTTAATGTAGTGCTATAGTCCTGCCGGAGTGCACCGGAACCAACGACAATATCATAAACAAATGCCCACAAATGCCCCCCCACACACACACACACACAATCGAATGAATGACATGCACTGCCAGAATTCTGTAATGCAACGCTTTATTAAAACGTGCCCAAGCTTTATTATCTCGTGCGCACGAGTTAATAAGGCATGGCCACGTTTAATTTATTTGTCTCTCTATGAACCCTCCAGGGCTCCGTACTAACCTACGACAACACTTTGGATGTACTTGAATCTGTTTCTTTGGCTTCACACCTGACTAGTTACTTTTTCCCTAGAAGCGACTTTGATAACAGCGACATTACACTTGTTTATTTCGACATTATTCAGCGAGAAAGTGATTTAAAAGCGATAAAAAGCGACTCACCATTTCTTCCATGTTTCTATCTTTCCGCGCGTGGTTGTTGCCTTTAGGTACCGTGGGATATTACTAAGTCAATAGCGGGTTTTCCGCGTTGCGTTCAAGTACAATGGAAAATATCTGTTATTAATATGTATTAATGATATTTGATTTAGAAGTGGTGGAAAGTAATGCTGTACATTACTCAAATACTGTGCTTCACTGTTTTCATCGTTTACGTTATAAAAGAAAAAGCTGCATATATTTACATTACATTGTTTATTTTTACATGAAAAATAACTTCAAACGTCAAACATTTTGTCACATGAATCATCTGTCAAATATTTTCAGCTGTGATGCCCCCGTGGGGGACATCATTGAGTGTCTCTGCCTCTCCCCTGCAGGTAACGATTAATCAAACTCAGCTCTCCTCACTCCTGGCAGCCGTGACAGACAGACTTTGGTTTTGTTGGTTTACCCTTTTGCAATTCACAACATTGACACCCACACTCTTCACTCATGCTCATCCAACACACTCTCACTCCATAAACGTCCAGGAGCGACGCTTGGTCAGGGTCCCGAGGCGTGCAGTTGGGACGCTGCTAGGCTCCTTCAGCTTCATAAAGGGACGCAAATAGCTTTCAACTGATTGCAATATATTCCCATCTGCGGCGGGATTTGACGCTCATGGAAGCACGGCATTCATTTGTGTCGGCGGCTGTTAAAGGCAATGTGAGCGTCCATTCCCATTGGATAACGGAGAATTGTACACCCTGTTGCATTTACTGTAAAGTGTCCTTACTGTAGGTATTTTTATTATATGTGCAGCACTTTGGCTCGACCAAAAATCGTTTTAAAAATGTGCTATATAAATAAAACCCGATTTGATATAACAAAATACATCCTTCATAAACGGAACCGGAAACAGACGTAGGCAAGATCCTCAGCTCGATGATTGGTTGGTTTAGCCGCAATGCACGCTGGGATTTGGTGTTTATGCGATGTGAAATCCGAAAACATTTAAAAAAAATTAAATAATACATTATTCCGAGTGTGCTTGCTTTTTCTCTTTGAAAGTCATCACATAACGGCATTGTAATACACGTTTCGGCTGCATTAAATATTACACATCTGCCGTAGTTCTCTATCTATAGAGCCCTGATGAGAAGTCTTCTAGACAGGAACAACTGCCGCCAAAACTGAAAACTTGACGTGGATCTTAAATATATAAGCAATTAAACAACATCTTACATTTCTTTTCACACAATACGTCTCCTTGCAGTATCAACACTAATTCGGCTGACTTTTATATTTGATCCAATTGGTAGATAGGCTGTATTTACACCATAACGGTGCACAGCTGATAGAAAGGGACACCTACTGGTTAAAGCACGTTATTGAATTTTATAATTGTATTATCATCTGTATATTTAAACTGCTTAATAAAATATTGCTTGAACTTAAATCATGGTGTTGTCTCCGTTTTTGTCGTGACAGCTGGTTTTGTATAATGAGTTAAAAACGGTTTAGACATTAATAAACTATTCCTACATTTAGTGTGTAGAAATCTAAATGTGTAAAGTAACTGAAGCTGCCAGAGAAATGTAGTGGACTAGAAGTATTAGATAGAATATTAAAAATAGAACATGGACAATAAGACGCAAAGCAGTGACGCATGAACACATCTTTGTTTCTGTTTCACACAACAATTATCAACACTTTACAGTTACAAAATAAACAGTTTAGGCTCTCAAAGGGAGATCAACCACCGCAGCTTTATGAGTAAAACGTTCCTTTACTGGCCACTAGATGCTGCTCCTGGCTGGGAAAAAGGTCCAAATAAAATACAACTTCTGTGTCCAAATGTATTATGCATACAGTAATATACATTTCATTTGGTTACTGCAATAATTACAAAATAAATAAATACAAAGCAGTTTTACACAAGCAATTGAAGGAGGTCAGCGGGTGTCTGATGTTTTTTCCCCTCCATCTTCTTTTATTTGTATTCTGCGTTAGAATACCTGCAATACCTAGTTTTATTTGAATGTATAACTCCTACTATATATCTTACTCCACATTTGTTTTACTGTTTCAATGTTGCATTCCTCACTGTTTTTGTTTATTAGTGTCTTGTCTGTTCAAAAACAAAAAAAAGTTGTTCACATTTTTCTCTCAGTTTAAACTATTATTTAATGAACTGATCTACAAACACATCATTCTCAACTATTTTTTTAAATACGATTAATCCTTTCAGTAATATTTCAAATATGCAATATCCTTGTTCTAGCTGTGAGAGCTCCTTCAGCGCTTTTGTGCAATGCATTGTGGAAAATGGTGTGTCAACACCACACTTAAAAGTCAGTATCGACAGTCTTTAATACTTTATTTGTCACTTTTCCCCTGTGAGCGCACGACTACAGTATGCAGTATAAATTTAGGACACAGTTACATTTTTTCCCAATGAGACGTTCAGGTTCACTCCTCATGGTCTTGGTGCTGATATTGAAAGTCTCATTAAAAAGATGACAAGTATTAAAATGTCTGTTCAGGTGTTTTATGACCTGGAGAATCTGCTCCAAAAGCCTATTTCGATTTTTTGACAAATACTTCCGAGCATCTTTTCCTACAAAAATAGAAATCATCTGTGATTTCCCGTCGCTGGTCACTTCTTCTTGTTCTCTTTGCAGGCGACCACATATCTCTGAGCCACGTTGAGCGGGGGGGAGTAGCCGTCTGCGTACGACGTGTCCTCGAAAAGCACCGAGTAGTCGTCTTGAGGCTGCAAACAAACACACAGAGGTCAGTGTGGGGGCCCGACAGCCGGGGGACAGTCTGCTCGCTGGGTGAGGAGCTTTTCACTCAATGAGTCTTTTTAGTGAGAAGAAGCTTCATGTATGAAACAAAAAGACCCATAATTCAGAGGTTTCTATTCTGGATGTGACTAATGAGAGTGAGCTCTGCAGGATTAGTACCTGGAGCTATACTGTCGTGAGGACAGTAGTAGTAGTTTTGCATCTTTTTGTACTAGTTTGGGTATTTGAAATAGTTGTATGTCTCTTTGTAGTCGTTATGCGTTTCTTTGTGGTCATATTGTCTGGCAGTGGATCAGTCAGTGGGGGCTTGGACTGGGAGCCGTAGGGTCGCCGGTTCAAGTCCCTGCCCACTGCTCCTAGTACTAGGATGGGTTAAATGCAGAGGCCAAATGTCACTGTGTGTGCTGTGTGCTCTGCATGTGTGACCATTAAAGAGGCTTTCATCCCTCCCATTCTATCTATATTGTGTCTCTTTGTAGTCGATATGTGTGTCTTTGTAGTCGTTATGTGTTTCTTTGTAATTGTTTTGTGTCTAAAGGTGTCTTTTTGTGGTCATTTTGAATGTCTTTGTGGTCATTTTGAATGTCTTTGTGGTCATTTTTAGTCTCTTGCAGCTGCTCTTTGTCTCTGTCGTTTTTGGTTCTTTTTGTGTCCTTTTGAAGTTCAGTAATCCTTCCATGTTCCCAGTAAAACATTTATTTAACATGAATACTGGGTTTCCATAGTCATGCTGACAATTTTGGCAAATATTTCTCTATATTAATGACCTAACTTTGGCTTCATATGTTAACCCTTTGCGAATAATACCACAGCTCTGAGTCTTACCCTGTGTGGGGGGGTGTGAATGAGGGCCCTGTAGAAGCAGGTGGTCTGGGGGTAGAGGGCCAGCACCAGCTGGTCCTTACTGAACAGAGCCTCTGGGTCCGTCTCCGGGTTGGCCTTCCACTGAGGCAGAGGGATGATCCTCCGTCTGCTCAGAGTGTGTCTCCTGATCACACACACAAACACACATTTCAGAAACATAACATAGTCTGTTTGGGAAACCAGAAACTGGACACAGATAATACAGATTCTCCCAAAATCCTTTTGATTAATTACTAATGGATACACATACGGTGCGACAATAGATTTACTTTTGGACTCTCAACAAAAATGACAAATATTTATCAAGCTGCGTATTCATTATTATTATTAATCAACTAGGCAATCCTCAGATAATCAGCTGTTTTCTACAATTGGTTGATTGTTTCAATAGTTGCTATCTGTAAATAAAAGCAGTGTCTTGCCCCAGCTTCTCTAATGAAAGGATTTGCTCCTTGCTCCCTTTTATGTGGAGGTCAAATAACAAAAATGTTAGGTTGTTGAAAAAAGCAAGTCATTTGACAATTTGTACAAAAACATTTTAGCATCTGTCTAGAATAAAATATTTGAGAAAGGAGAGGAGCAGAATATTTATTTGACTTTCTTTACCTGGTAATGTTGACTTTTAAGCAACATTTCAGACGAAGAACAACATGGTAATGTAATAACACAAGGCCTGTATTTAAAAAGATATACCAAAATATATAAAGCCTTAACATGAATGAGATGTAAACAGAGAAGACTGTAGAACAAGAACACGGCATGATGTTTACAATATAAGTTATAATAATATGACGTATTAGAGATGGTAAATGTAAACTCACTCTTTGCCTTCTTCATCGATGTCGTCCACTTCATACCTGCAGACATGTTTGAGATGAATTCAACATCATCATTTTATCCCCCTACATTTATCAGTAAGTAACTCTACAAGTAAGGATATATATATAATCCATTGTTACAGATTAAACTGCTATAATAAGCAGTTCAAACCTTAACCAATGTCCACAATTAAACTAAAGCTGCAACAATAACTGCTTTAAAATCGATTAAGGTCATTCTCATGAAAGAAATGCCAGAAATGCTCTTTTAATCCTCTCAAATATAGTCTTTTGCTTTTTCAGTTTGACATCATATTAAAGTAAATATTTGTGTGTTTTGGACGGATTGACAACCTAAGATATTTAAACAAATCATCTTGGAATATAAGAAAATGGGATGGATATGTTTCACAAGTTCCTGACATTGTATAGACAAACCATCTATTTATAAAGAAAATAAGGGGAACATATTCCATAATGAATATAACTGTCAGTTGCAGCCCTACAATATATTACCACTTACAAATAATACAAATAATGTAATAGTAAAACACTGAAAGAAGCCAATCTGCATTATGAGTACATTTTAATGTCTAATAATGAGTTTCTCACTTGTTGGTGGAGTGGTTGTAGCTGACCACCTCGGCCAGGATCCACTGCTCGTCTCCGTCCACGGCCTTCACCCTCGCTGCCACCTTGTCGCCCTGTTTGGCCACGTAATCGCTGCTGGCAGGGGTCGCCCCGCACAGAGGGGGCGGGCTGACACAGAGAGCAATAATGAGGTTAGTGCACAACTTATTCAGAATGCCGTGATCGAGTGTGTGTGTGTGCAGAGCAGCATCTCTAGACAGTGGCATTTAGATATCTACCATCATCATTTAATGTCCCTTTAAAGTCCTTTTGTCAACTTATGTGTCTTTTTAAAGTCAATTTATATCTCTTTGAAGTCATTTAAGGTCTCTTTGAAATCGTTTTGTGTCACTCCAAAGTCTTTCATGTCTCCTTTTGATAGTGTTGTGTCTCTTTAAAGTCATTTTACGTCTCTTTGAAGTATTTTTATATATTTTTTTCAGTGTCTAATGTATTTGAGTTGTTTTATGTCGCTTTGTACATTACATTACATGTCACTTGTTAGACGCTTTTATCCAAAGCGACTTACATACTCAATACTGTGGACAATCCCCACAGGAGCAATTTGGGGTGAAGTGTCTCAGGGACACAACGACATGCTGACTGCAGTGGGGTCTGAACCTGTGACCCCCTGATCCCAACACCAAGGCTCTATCCACTGCGCCACACGCCTCCCTGTACAGTTTTATGTCTCTTTGAAGTCATTTCATGTCTCATTGAATTCATTTTATGTCTCTTTGAAGTCATTTCATGTCTCATTGAATTCATTTTATGTCTCTTTGAAGTCATTTCATGTCTCATTGAATTCATTTTAGGTCTCTTTGAAGTATTTTTTTCAGTTGTCTAATGTATTTGAGTTGTTTTATGTCTCTTTGTACAGTTTTATGTCTCTTTGAAGTCATTTCATGTCTCATTGAATTCATTCTATGTCCCTTTGAAGTCGTTTTGTGTCTCTTTTAACTCGTTTTGTGTCTCCTTAAGTTTGTTTTATGTCTCTTTGAGGTAGTTTAGTGTCTCTTTGTGCCACATAGTCTCTGCTATCCACAGAGAGCAACAATGAGAAGAGTTTTATCCACAACTTATTTGAGCAAGTAGTTAGTGTGTGTGCAGAGCAGCATCTCTATAAAGTGGCGTGAAAATATCTTCCATCTGTGAGAAAAGCCTTACTGTGTATTGTCTTTTGGCCTGGACAAATATTGAACATTTGGTCAGCAGAATGAAGCCTATTTGATTATGATCCGGTAGCTTTGTAAAGAAAACAGGACATCAGCATGTAATCTCCTCCTACCTCTCCCCCGGCTTGCCGATCCACAGTGGGAGCGTCATGGCAGACTGCTGGAGGAGCGTCATCAGGACGCCGCGCCGCATCGTCTTCCTGGGAGGGTCGCTGTCGCTGTACACCCCCGCCATCTTAGCAGCTGCGTGCAAACATTTCAACTCCATTAGTGGCTTTAAATGTAAATCATAAACTCTCTTTAAAACATTACCAACTTAAACCTAAATTAGGACATCACAACTTAGTTATATTTTTGTTTCCAAGCTTTAGTTATATTTTATTACTGTATATCTTTGTTACATACCTATTCTCCTCTCCTCCAACAACGACTTGATCTCTGCAATTTTATCGAGAGCATGGCGCAGAATGCTGTGAGAAATAAAAAAGATGAAGTTAAAACAAAATATGCTTTCTAGCATCCATTAAAAGCTACAATATTCATCACAGACCAAATGTAGTGCTACACAGAAGAAACAACATACAAGTGACAGTCTGGTTTGAAGATTTTCTGTCCTTGAACACATTGTGCGTGGGAAAATGTAACCAAGGATAGGTTGCAAAACAAGATATATATTTTGTTGTTGTTGCCATGAATAAACAGTCTGCATTAACTAGATCCTTTGTAGAATACTAAGAAATTATATTTTATATGTATTTTCTTTGTTTGCGATTTATGCCTTCAACTATGTTATAATGATATCATGAACGTTGATAAACTGCATGGTGTTAGGTGTCCGCTCACCTGCACTCTGCCTCAGCATCTGCTTTGGCTGTGGTGTACAGTCCTCTGAGCTTGGTGCGGTAATATGGAGAAGCTGCAGGAGACAAGTCAATCATGTTGGTTTGAATCAGCAACTAACCAACCAGTTGCGAAAGAAAAAAAATGAAAATGAAATAAATGTCTCGGTGTTGTGGAAGTGGAGTTTGTGATGATGTGGCGACTGACTTTTGTTTTCCGTCTGCATCCTCTCATGTGTTTTCTGAATGTTGAGCAGATTATGTTCACTGCGTGACCTCTCCTCCTGAAGACATTATTATTTAGATTTGGTTCACTTTAAGCATGATTACTAACATTTCATACCTTAATCAGCGTTTATGAACTATTAATCAATGTCACTGACTTACCTGGGTCTGTTTGATGAGCTGATGGAGCTCTGTGAGCAGCTCGGCAATCTTAGTATCCGCTGACATTTTGCTACCTTCAGGGTTTTACAGATAAGAGTCTTGTTAGCACAGCGTTAATTCACACAAAACCCCATTAAGAAATCTGTAATTTTAACGGAAAGGGCCATGGCAGTTGAACCAGAAAAAAGTGTGAAATGTTATCATTATATTGAAAAGGTACAGTAAATTGAATTGAAGACGAATAGAAATGTGAATCAAACCAGTTTTAGATAATGTATGTTTGGTGTCTCCTTAATAAAAATGCATTTCTGAATTGGTCGATTTCTGAATGGAGTTCGGTGTTAACTGATTAAATGTATAAAAGTTTATGCATTTAACGGCATCTAAAGAATCTGTCATTTCAACAAAACCAGTACAGCTTGTTTTAAAAAAATAACAGGAAGCAGTTAATTGGACCAGAACAGATTGTGTGGTAGTAGATTTTAACATTGTATTTAAACTTTATATTGAAGCTGTTTAAAAAAATGGTCTACTTTTTTCTGTCTACTGAATAACAAGGTGAAACTATATTTCTGTTTGGTTCGGTTTTAAATGATGGAGTTTAAAAAAGTGTGGATACACACAAAACTCTATGAGAAAATCTGAATTTTTAAAGGAACTTCTGACAGAAGGCAGTTAGACCAGAACACATTTTATTGTAATATGAACATTATATTAAAAAGTTAAAGTACATGAAACGGAAGCCGAATAAAAAAGTGGATCATTCCAGTTTCAAATAATATGTTGCTGTGTTTTTATGTCTCATACATAAAAACCTATCTCAAAATTGACGAATTTCTTAGGGAAGTTTAGTAAAACTCTTATTGTGAAGAAACATGGTTCGTAATGACGCTAAAGTGACAAAAATAGAATGTTGCGTTTAGACTGAGAGGAATATTGAAACTAAATGCTTTGGTAAACCTGGTTGAAATGCTGACATTACCTTTAATAATACACGTGACGTTAAAGCAATAGTATGACTAAATGTTGCTGCTCGATTGGGTTAGCAAGTGATTTGTTTAGCAAATGTTAGCCAGGTTGCTAAACCGTGAGATTTATGCTCACTCAACGAACACGTTAGATGTACATATCTCCACTTAGATACCTTAAAATACACAACATGTTTGATCTTTTTCGTCACACAATATGAAACATTACTTACCGTGTTAGTTTTTCTGTTTATTTATTGTCGGTTTGCTAACACCACAGATTAGCTTCTTCTTCTTCGTTGGTGTTGTAAATGCGAACCAGCTTCACATACCGCCACCGGATGGCCGGAAGGGGGAACTGCAAGTTTGACATACAACATGTTTGTTGCTGGTACATTTGTGAGGTGCTTGTACTAAACCTGAGTATTACTATTTGTATGCAACTTTATACTCTTACTCCTTTTATTTAAATACTTTCATCTGACAGTTTAATCTACTCTGCAGATTCAGATTAAAATGACAAAAATATAGGCTAATATAGTGATACATAATTCCTCCAACTCAGCATAACAATAATTATTTGACCTTGGGAATTTAAACTTGTATTAAAATATAATTTCATAATGTGTATATTTTATCTAGATGCATTCAATGATTTTTGTAAAGCACTTTGAATTACCTTTTTTAATGTACTTTTTAAATAAATGCCTTGAAGTTCTTATATAAAAACATACATTTTTGCCATCACTGTGACATTTTGGTTAAGTATTATGTTTAATCCTATAATTAAATCCTAAAATTAAAACGATAAGCAGATAAAATAATTTGATTGATTTGATGAAGAAACTACTGTTGTACCTTTATGTAATGTACCCTAATATCTCGATTGCAGCAGTTATACTTGTAAAGGAGTATTTTTATAATCTAGAAATGGTAAAACACACATATACTATTCAACACATTTCACCTGCAGCCTTCCTGATGACCACAGATTAGTTTGTAGAATGAACTCAAGTCATTTTGAAGCTTTGTTTTGCATGTGTTGATCGTACTTTGGCCAGAAGTCATGTACAAACTGTTATCATCACACCGCAGAAAAACATGCTGAGAATGAATGATTAATATCTGCTGTGGTGGTACGATGCCCTAAAACTAAATGCGGTGTGTTTATGAATTAGAAGTTAACCATTATACACCTCAGCAAAACACATCTTTATAAGCACACATAAACTGAATGACTTTGGGTGTTTAAGAGAGACTGAGCTGTCTGGACATGTATACAAATATCCATAACATTAAAACCACTGTACTGATGTTAAATATCAAATGCCATTTAAAGGTGGGTATGTCATTTATTTCAGAAACACTTTTTGTTATATTCCATGGAACGCTCTTAACATCCTGATAGCAATGAATATCTTAAGTGCTTTGACAAAAAATCCATAAAACAATGTCATCTGTGGAAGCCGTAGCGCTGTAAAAAGCACGACCAATCATCTGAGCCGGCCCGGCTAAAATAACTGGATGGCCTACCTGCCTGTCAGCTTTCCATCTGTGCACAAACTTATCCCGTGCCCTCATTGGTCATGTGCGCGTTCGTGTGTGTTGGAGGAGGGGCTCTGTAAGGAAGTGGCAGATTTTTTCCGGTTGTGTATTTTCAAATTCTCGCGCACTCGAGCTGGTTTCTCCAAAATTACCTACCCCACCTTTAAGTCAATTTAATAAATAAGAAAATGAGGCAAAAGATATACAAACATATCAATATAAATATATGAATAAATCAATATAGTTAAATACACATTTTTTGGTTTTTTATAGGACTGTTTTTTTTTTCAGGGGACTTCAAATGCCAGAATTTTTAATTCTATCTTGTTATTTATTTATAACTATTTATTTTGGTATCGTTATGTTAATGCACTTAAAAATGTTAGAGGGTGGTTGTACTTAACATGAAGATTTCCATTTTGACTATACTCATACCCTCCTACAACGCAAAGAAAATTGATTATGGCATAAGTAATTCATAAAAAAAACATTTAAATTCATAAATTATGCCTGAATAAGGCTGTTAGATGCATTGGTTTTTGCGAACATTATCTGTGATATCGTGTACATGTTTTGATCCTGAAGAAGACACATTGCATTTTTTAAGATGTCACAATAATACAAATACTGTTGAGCATTACAAAGCAGTGTGCCTGTGTTTAATGGGTAAAGTGAGTATTTATTTTGTGGATATTTGTTTTACGTCCACAATGCTTTACATAACCTTCTCTTTATTTGCATGTAGTCTGGTTCACAGAGGGCATTAGGCTGATATGTTATCAGTGAGCTGGTCTACGGACTGCAGTATGCACTCAGTGTGTTTGAGGAGTTCCTGCACAGACCGAACTGAGCCATGCTGTAACAGCTCAGCTCATATTTCTGTAAATATTTACATACTGGAGGTGAGACGAGGACAAGGAGGAGGAGGAGAGAAAAACACAGCCGGAGCTCAGAGGACACATCCTGAAATCTGAAAAACAAAAGCTGCTGCAGTGTGGTCGTAAAACGCCTCCTCCTCCTCCTCCTCCTCCTCCTCCTCCTCCTCCTCCTCCTCCTCATAAAGGCTGTGTTTATGACTCAGAGAAATGTCTCGTCAGATGTTTTTTACAGGAGAAATTCAGAAACAGCTGCTGTGTGTTTACATGAAGTGGACTGTACGAGAGTATGAGTCAATAATAAAGTCACGAGAGGATGATTTCATCTCAGCAAATACTTTCCTCGTGACTTTATTACAAAAACAGTCAGCTGTTAATGATTATCCACTTGGTTATAATATGTGGAGGACTAAAGATGCCAATAATAGAAATAAAAAAGTGAAAGTATAAAAATACACAATAAAAATAGATAAATCAAAAAATAGTCAATTAATAAAAAAAATACAAAAACATTTGACAAAAAAAGAAATATATACTAAATAAAATAAATGGTTAAATAAAATAAATAAATACAACAAAATTGATAAATAAATAAAAAAAAAAAAATACAAATATACAAAGGAAATGTCATATAATAGCAAATAATGAAATTATTAAATAAATGAGTAAAATCCATTAAAGTAAATGAATCCATTAATTCAGTCAACCTTTATTTATACTCCAGGGACAGATAAAAAAACAGAACATTTGTCAGCTCTGCTCAGCACTACAGTCAGAGAGCTCTTACTGTAACATGTAAACATGTCTTTAACTTCATGAAGGAGGACGTGCAGGCCTATAATTACAGAGTGATGACATACGGATGAGTTTGAATGCAGAGCCTCTCATTATTTTTCCTAGTTTTCCTGTGTTTGTGTTTATAGCATCACGAGGAAACATTTTCTAAGTTAAAACAAACAAACTCTGATTCTCTCCCCTAAACCTTTTAGGAGAGCTGTTGCAAAATGTAACGTTAATTTACAGGAAATTAGCAAAGATGAGGGAGAAGTCAGGAAAATAGTGTACATTTGAGTTGGAAATGTATTGTAGGATCATATATCACATAATGTTTTCTATTTAGAGACGACTTGCAAAACGTCTGCATTCAGTTCAGTTAACTTTTTTAGCATTTTCATTTTTAAATACAATTATTTTTTCTCTTTGGGAGTTTAGGTTAGTTGTCTTTCCACCTCTAAAACAAATACTGTTGAAATGAAATATTGTTTACTCATCAGTACAAAAACATAAAACATCCAGACAGTTTTATGTTTCTATACAGTAGGTAGGTTCTAATGATGAGCATCATCATTTTTTAAACAATTATATTGTACCGATTGGTTATTTTTAGTGTCTAATAAAAAGTAGTTTGCAATGAACCTTCTTCGGAGTGGGATTAGCTTGTTGCAAGTTTAAATATCTGCGCATTGTTCACTGTAGTATTTACACACACTTTCTGTCTGTACTTTCACTGAATGATTAAGTCCGTCCAAAGTTTGTTTTGGGTGGAAGTGTCACGAGGTCTTTGACATGGATTAGATGAGATGAAATATACACACACACACACGCACGCACGCACGCACGCACGCACGCACGCACACACACACACTGAATGAGGGCAGGGCTGCAGTGTGAAGACTGCAGCTGCTGATAATATTGTTTTGATCTCAGATGAAGTCAAAGTCAAATGTAGGACATTCAAAACAAGAGTTCATATACATGGATAACATTTTTTCTTCTTCTTTTAGAGCAGAACATTACATAATCAAGCACAATCATAACGTTCATCTTTCATGTCGCATTGTTTGTACTTTATTTAATTTTCATATTTTGTGGGTGAATCTACATCATGTTGGAAAATTCTCTAGCTCATTTCAGTTCTTTTATCCTCAGTGTGTGTGAACTGAACAGCAACAAAACACAAGTTATTCCCCAGATGGTTCTTATTCCCGGAAAACACATTGTATCGACCTTGTGCTGTCTGATCTGGTTTTTTTCAAACTTTTTTAGGTCTACGTCCAATTTATGCAAATCAAATCATAAAAAATGACCATGAGTGCAACAGTTGACTGTAATGTGTGTGATAATAATGAAGCAGCTGGAGAATATGGATGCACAGACCTTCATCTAATAAACAGTGTTCTTCCTTACAAATGAGGGAAATCATAAACTCCATGTTTTCCTGAGTCTGAGTTTCTAATCTGATGCAACATTTCTGCATCAGAAAGATGAAACCTCTGGGGGAGGAGCTGCATGAGTCCGGTATAAAACTCCCAGAGACAGCCTCTGCAGGAACAGCTGCACTCTGCCACATCAAGTCTGAGTTTGGAAAGCTTTTACATTCTTGTTTTTCTACAGTTTGACAAACTTTCTTTCTCTCCCAGAGAAACAAACATGAGTCACGTCGACGTGAAAAACCTGAAGCCCTCCACCTTTGAGGAAGAGAACTACGACGAATATGAATATTACAATTTAAGCGATAAATACACAGGTGAGCTCTTTTTTTTTTAGGTCACGTTAACTTAACCTCACCTGAAACTTTTCCATATTTTCTTTTGTTAATATTAAACTTTACATGTGTTTTGTCTGCAGACAGCTCAGCCCGTAAAGGCAGGACAAAGAAGGAGGCCAGTGACAACACCAACAGACACAGCCCTTCAGGACACGAGCGCAAAATCGTGGTGAAGCTCCAAAACACGGAGAAGAAAGCCAAGGAGTGAATACTGAAGTGAGTTTGTACCAAAACAGTGTTTATTTTTTGTTTAATCCTGTTAAAATGTACGCCGAATAAAGAAATGGCTGTCTTTATTGTTGTTAGTAAAGTTGCTGAGTCATTAAATGTGCTTTATACTTGAACAGAATCAGCAATTCTTCAGCATAATCTGGCTTTTTGAACTGTAACCAAGTTCAACTCCTGCTTTAAGAAACCCTCACTTTAAAGAACAGTTCGTACTGAAGTGGGCGGTTGTTTATCTAGAACTTATTTTTTCTTTTCTTAAATAAGTGTTCTTTTTTTGGTGAATTTCTTTATAATCCAACGCCGAATTAGAGGTTATCCATGTTATTTGTGACTGGTTAAGTCGACAGATCATTTAATGTACTTTCCATTTTCAAAACTTATAAATTATCTAAAATCAACACATTTCTTAATGACGTTTGGCATTTGCGATTTGAGAATGTAGGTAGGAAGTTTAAGTTTTGAGGAGTGATTCTTGATTATGAGAAAAACAACTAACTTCATCTTTCAGTTTCAGTTTCAGAATGTCCTCCTTAAACAGCCCTTCCTCCACCTTTCACAAGTGGAAACACATTAACTCTTTGTTTATGTTTATGTAACCCTACGCCGGAACTGAGAGGGACTATTTTACATGTTACTGATACAGTTCAGGAGACATTTTTATATTTTATGTGAATTCAAAAAGAAGGACTCAACCCACCAAGTTTTCTTTTACAACCTTTTTCTTTAAAGTCTGAGGGGGTGCTGCCCAACCTTTATCGGTATTTTAGGAAAACTCCTAAAAAATGTGAACTATTTGTTCACCATGCACCGATGTGAGAGTGACTGTTTGCTTAGTCCTCTGTTAAGTTGCCGACTCCTTTAATTTCTTAATGTCACTAGGTATATGGAACTTTTAAACAGTTTGGATCAATAGAAAGGTAAAAAGGCAGATGCTAGCAGTTTAAACAAATACATTGTAAACACAATAAGAGTGGTTTAGCTGCATGATAGCATAAGTGATACAATTATCTTCACTATCAGGAATATCATTTTGATATTGGAGTGCTTAATTATGGCCCTAGTGTCAACAAAATAAAAAATGTTGTTGCCATACCTCTCTTCTATATAAACAAACATAATAGTCACCAAGACCAATACAAAAGTGACTATAATAAAGTAAATTAACAACAAAAATATGAATATTATGAACTAATTAAATAAATCAAAACAATATATTAAAAAAAATGGATTTAAATATAAAAGAAAAGGTGCTGTTTTAATTTAAATTAGTTAAACTAACTTAGAGATAAACTCCATATTTAAGTGGCAAAAACACCAAGGCCATAACTGCAGCAAGTTTGACTCACTCCATTACAGTACATTTTTTTTATGATTTTTTTTTTACTGACCCACAACAAGACTGACTGTTTTTTCTGCTCCAGGACACTCGGACGGCTCTTCCCGGACCCCGACCATGACGGCCCTGCGGCCACAGAACGAGACGATGAGACGGCAGGAAGTGACCTGAAGGTTCACCTGAACGTGAAGAAGAAGAGCCTGCAGATGTTCCAGATGTTCAGACTGCAGCTGCTCTCCCTGCTGGGTGTTGTAGAGCACCCCGCCCCCCCCCCCCGAGGTGGAGTGGCAGCCGCTCCATGTGCAGACCACGATGGTGCACATGTGATGGTGGGGGTGACTTCTGTTGTTTTCAATGGATTTTTTTATAAGTTTTTTACTATTAAAACTTTTCCTAAATGACTTGTCGTTTTTCCTCTTTCAAGTAGTGCAATAATGTCATGAAAATAAACACTCATTTCAATGTTTTTAATGCATTTTAAAATATCTAGAACATCTCCCTTCTGCCCCCCTGGGAGACTTGGCAAGAGTGAAAATTAAATATTTATTATTGCAAATATTATACAAATCAATTCTAAAAATAGTTTGCAACATAGCAAAAAAGTGTATACATAATTTAAATAAGATAAACATAAGTGAAGCAAAAAAAAATATATTTTTCTTTGTACTCTAATCCCAACCACATTCTATAATAATATGAATTATTATTATTTTTACATTATAATTTTGATTCCTTTTCTTGTTTCTTTACATTTTTAAATGGAAGCATAAATATAGCAAAAATAAAATAAAATCGAATTATGGTATTATTTTATACAGAATTACATTTGTATTATTTAGATTCGTATTTTTGTTTCTCTCTATAACAGTAAAATCCATTAACTTTTTTTTCGTTGTTACATTTGATCTTATTTTAGAGAACATCCGGGTGCTAAATATTAAGAATAAGAGCTATTTGTGGGTGTTTCCAGCTGCAGGGTGTGCAGCGAGCATCCAGCAGCAGGTGGCAGTGGCTGGTCACCTGCTCAGCGAATGGAGAGCCTGAACTCTGCAATGCGGGAACTTAAACTGCATTCACACATTCAGAGAGTGCTGTGTCAAGTTTTACCCTCACCACAGGAACTTTAAATCTGCTGTGTCAGCACTGCAGGTTATGCAACCATCAGGAGTTATATAACAAACTGAAAACTGAACTTCCAGCAATTGATTTCAGCAATGATTTAAACACTCCATTATGGGGGAATATAGATACATTTATTGCTCCTGTGCTCACTATCTCTTTAGGGAACAACCTTAAATCAACATCTACATAATAATAGACATATAGTGTATTATTTATATATAATGAATATTGAGTTGTGGATTTTATTGTAATGCATAGCATGCTTGTAAACATAAGCTTCTACGTGTACATGTAAGATTGAAAGGCTTTATTATCTATCTATCTATCTATCTATCTATCTATCTATCTATCTATCTATCTATCTATTACAGCAATGAAAATGTTAATGTCTAACACTGAAGACATAACAATAAATAAAATAGTGTGACAAATGACATAATAGTGCAATAAAAATGCAGCACCTACGTTTTGTAAATGTGATAATTTGAATAATGCAATATTTATTTCTACCGGCCTCTTTATTAGGTACACCTTGCTAGTACAGAGTTGGACCCCTTTTGCCTTCAGAACAGCCTTAATTCTTTGTGGCATAGACTCAACAAGGTGCTGGAAACATTCCTCAGAGACGTTGGTCCATATTGATATGATAGCATCACGCAGTTGCTGCAGATTGGTCGGCTGCACATCCATGATGCAAATCTCTCGTTCCACCACATCCCAAAGGTGCTCTATAGGATTTAGATCTGGTGACTGTGGAGGCCATTAGAGTAAAGTGAACTCATTGTCATGTTCAAGAAACCAGTTGGAGATGATTTGAGCTTTGTGACATGGTGTTTTCCTGCTGGAAGTAGCCATCAGAAGATGGGTACACTGTGGTTATAAAGGGATGGACATGGTCAGCAACAATACTCAGGTAGGCTGTGGCGTTTAAACGTTGCTCAATTGGTACCAAGGGGCCCAAAGTATGCCAAGAAAATATCCCCCACACCATTACACCACCACCACCAGCCTGAACCGTTGATACAAGGCAGGATGGATTCATGCTTTCATGTTGTTCACGTGAAATTCAGACCGCACAGTCGGAATGTCGCAGCAGAATACGAGACCCATCAGACCAGGCAACAATTCTCCAGTCTTCTATTGTGCAATCTTGGTAAGCCCAAGGTTCCACGTGTTGTGGTTCAGAGATGGTCTTCTGCATACATTGGTTGTAACAAGTGGTTATTTGAGTAACTGTTGCCTTTCTATCATCTTGAATCAGTCTGGCCATTCTCCTCTGACCTCTGGCTTCAACAAGGCATTTTCTCCCAGAGAACTGACGCTCACTGGATATTTTCCCTTTTTTCGGACCATTCTCTGTAAACCCTAGAGATGGTTGTGCGTGATAATCCCAGTCGATCAGCAGCTTCTGAAATACTCCGACCAGCCCGTCTGGCACCAACAACCATGCTATGTTCAAAGTCCCTTAAATCACCTTTCTTCCCCGTTCTAATGCTCTGTTTGAACTTCACCAGGTCCTCTTGACCATGTCTACATGCCTAAATGCATTGGGTTGCTGCGTTGTGATTGGCTGATTAGATATTTGTGTTAACGAGCAGTTGAACAGGTGTACCTAAAAAGTGGCCAGTGAGTGTAAGTTCTATATATTCTTTATGTAAGACTCTATTAAATGTAATAGGGGAGGTATCATCATAGATTAGATTCAACTTATTGTCATTACGTAGTACAGGTACTATGTAACGAAACGGTTTCTCTGCATTTGACCCATCCTAGTGTTAGGAGCAGTGGGCTGCCATTATGAACGGCGCCCGGGGAGCAGTGTAGGGAACGGTGCCTTGCTCAGGGACCCCTCGGTAGCACTTGGTCTTTCCGGGACTTGAACTAGTGACCTTCTAGTTGCCAAGCCAAGTCCCTATAGACTTCGCCACCACCGCCAATGCTGCTCAATGTCTTTGCTTTTCCTTCTGTGCCATAGAGCTCCATTGGTGCTGAAAACTATTTAAAGAAATGTTGGATTCAATCCCACACCGCCCATCCTGCTGACATGAATACTCACTGTGGAGCACCAAATGTGTATTAATCCGCCACTAAAAATAGCTTGAAAGACCAAATAACTTTTTTTATTAGCATATAATGGAGTTTTAGAAGATGTATCTCTTTTGTAGGGTTAGGGTTAGGCCTTGAGATTTGTTGACAATAAGACAATAAGACAATTTATCCCCTGCAGCCCTTTTGTTCTAAGGTTTATAACGACCGATAAAAGACACAAGTCCACTTGGCACCTGCTGCAAACCAAACTTCATTATTATTTCTGTTCATTTAAAGGCCATTTTGAGTTGTGAAAACACTTTGAATTTGGGTTAAAATAAATAAAAACATGCCAATTCGGGGGACATATTTAGAGGTAAAACTTCTGTGACCCTTTTCTGAAAAGATTCTGAGACTTGCAAAAATGTGCAATAGCATGCATCCACACCCTGACAACCATTCAGCCTTCTGGTCGCAGCTAAACAGTAACTATATATATATTTTTTTAGATTTACACCTGACTTATTGTTTATGTCAGGGGGAGGGTAACGCTCCTGGCACCTTGGAGATATTCATCTTATATTATAATATATGTGACATCAGGAAAAAAGCAAACCCTTTATGATATCAGATACTGTATGATAGAAACCAGAGAGAGAACAACCTTCAGGTTTATTAAACTGCAGCTCATTCGCATTCAGACTTTCTGCAGAGGAGCCGCTACTGGGGAAAATAAACACATAAAAACTGGGCATTGTTGAAAAGGATTTTGTTGCAGGTTTTTATATCTGATAAAACCTTAACTCCATATTATTAAGTATATGTCTGTCTGATGTTGGTCATACTATATGCATCAAAATATGTATAAATGACTAGAAGTTAGCACTTACATTATCCCAAATATTTTAGAGAAATATGTCATTATATTCAAAGTAATGATGCATTTCATGCCATGGCATATAAAGTCCAAAATTACAGAGCTGGGGAAGGGGGAGATAATAGGAGAATCTTAATTTCCCAAAATTGAAGTCATACATTTACATAAAAAAATCTAAACTCTCACGAGAAAACTCCCCAAATCTTCAAAACTCCCACCTTTAATCAACCTTACACAGAATATGCACGTTTGGCAGTGGTTTTAATACAACATTGTATAGGACCATCGTAGAAAGAAACAAACTAAATTACAAAGCCACAGAAGGGGGGGTAGTATTCTGGGGAAAAACCCAGCCTTTTCAAGATTAAAATGATGAATTTACAATAAACTAAATCTCGGATATTTCCTGCAATTCAAGTGTTACATTAAAAGGAAAACTAATCAGAAATGTATGAAAAATGTGAAGTCACAATAAAGTAAAAAAAAAAAAAGAATAAAGATGTAAATTAGATTTCTGTGTGTGTTTGTCTGTGTTTGTTTTGTTGTTTTGTTTGATCTTGTTTTATTTAACTCTGTATTTTAAACGGATGAGGTTTAGTAATGCACAATATCAAAGTCAAAGTCAAAGTCAGCTTTATTGTCAAAATTACTACATGTGTTATACATCCAGAAATCTCGAGATACCGTTTCCCGCAGTCCCACAGTGTGACATATATACATAAAACAAAACAAAAAGGGCCTAGATAAATGGGGTATACAATTTCAAATGTTAATAATATATTTAAAATGTTCAAAGTACAGTTGAGTATGAGAGGAGAGGAGAGGGGGAGACCTTTGTGCATAACTCTGCTCCTGAACCATGAACACTGAAGGAATCCTGAGAAGCTGACTGAAGGGAGTACATCTGAACATCTGACAAACAGGAAGTGCAGCGATTCAATCATGGGCGTAGGAAGCATCCTCGATGTGGGTGGGACAATTTGACAGGGGGTGTGGGCAGGTGGTGGACCTCACCTCCTCTAGGGGGGTCCGGGGGCATGCTTCCGCGGGAAGAGATTTTTAAAATGTTGAAGTTAAAAGCATCACTCTGCTGCACTTTGAGAGCAACATTAGGGACTAGATCTATGGATACATCTCTCACCACCCATATGAAACAGAACTGTAAACAGATTTACTTTTTCTTTATGGATATTTTACAAATCACTCCCCTTTTAAACTGTATTTTTGTGTTACTGTCCTGTATGAGTTGGAATTATTTCATACCTGTTATTCTCTTGTTTTTTATAACTATAATGATCATATAAAGGTGTGCCTTGGAAATACTTGTTTACATAAATGATTACCAAACCGTTTGAGACCCACTAATTAGACTAAAGTGAACTATCTACCAGGGGTGTCAAACTCAAACAGTGGGCCAAAATAAAAAAATGGGTACTAGTCGAGGGCCGGACTGGTTCAATGTTTATTGCAAAACTTATTGAAATGAACTTATTGCACATATTAAACCTGGAACGAACAAAGCTTAAATTATTGCCTATAAAAACAACATTAAACATTAAATAATCAGTTGCATTCATTTCTTATGGCTCTATCTGCAGCTTTTCGAGAGTCATTTCTTATGATTACATTTTTCCACAGGCCAACAACAGCTTCAAAAAAACAATTTCCCTCAAAGTAAAAACAAACATGCCCTGTTGTCGCAAGAAAAAAAGTGCAGAAGGAAACATCCATTGAAACTCAGTTTGCTGCTCTGTGATGCTAGTTCAAGCCAGATACTTGGCATCTCATCTTGGGTGCAAGTTCATCAATGTTTGGGGTCAGGCTCTGAGCTGAGGAAATCCTCAGGGTTGAGTGAAGGTGTGCGTGCAATATACCGGGGGGGCCAGATCTAATGGCGCGTTTCCACTACAGCGCGGAGCCCGGTTTAAGAGGGCTGTGACGTCAGCGGCCCGACTTTGGTTGCGTTTCCACTTTGTCTAGTACCGGCCGGCGGGTCCTAATTCATAGTTTTTCTGGCCTCATAAAATCGTGGTTCTAGGGCCAGGAACAACCAGGCTGAGTTGTGACGTCAACACTCTCGACTGCTGATTGGTCAGAGAGAATCGTCACAATCGGCGCGCGAGATAATCCCTAGCGTCGCATATATATATAGCGAAGCTTGCAGCATTTTTATAAACAGCATTTTTGTCAACAGAGGAGCTAAAATGGCAAAGAAAAGCACGCCGTGGTTGGTCGAGGAAGTGACGACGTTCCTACATTACATTGCAGATGATAAGATCCAGCGGGAGCTCGACGGGACAACTCGCAATATTAAAGTATTTCAGGAGGACTCTACACAGATGTCCACAAGCGGCTACTCGAGGACTGTCGTGCAGTGAGGGAAAAACTCAAAAAGATGAAGAGTGAATATCGCTTGGTCAAAGATAATAACAACACGAGTGGTGCCAGTAGGAAAAACTGGAAGTGGTTTGAGCTAATGGACACCATTTACGGCCATAGACCGGCTAGCGTTGGGAGGGATGGAGGCCTGGACTCTGCAACGGCGTTACTGGAGTCTCTGCATGGTACGTTTTTTCTAATGCTCTGTTATTTGCTTGAAAGCGTTGTGTCCCTATCTGTTCTAAAGCTCACTTCTAACAAATAAGTCGTCACGGCAGTTTTAAGCAGCGTGACTCCGCCCACCAAAAAGCCGATCGCTCCGCCTACACTGCGTTACTATAGTTACTGCCCCAGTTCCTAAACTGTAATGGAAACGCGCCATCAAGTGAGCTGGTCCTAACGAGGCCGAGCGAGGCCGAGCGAGGCCGAGCGAGGCCGAGCGAGGCCGGGCTCCGCGCTGTAGTGGAAACGCGCCATAATAGTAATTAGAAATTATCCTGCGGGCCGAAATTAAATCCACCAAGGGCCTGATTTGGCCCCCGGGCCTTGAGTTTGACACATGTGATCTAAACCCTCAGAGAGTCCTTTACCTCACTGAGCTGTAGTTATCAGCCTCTCAGTCTGACAGGAGAGGACTCTCCCTCCACCTCTTTAATAACAGCGCCTTATATCCGGGTGCTAGTGGAGCACGCTCGTGAACTGTTTGAGCCAGAGCCTCGCAGCGGGGAAACTGTGGCGCGCATAATTTTACAACTAAAGACACAGCTACACAAAAAACGCAGCATGTGTACGGCTCTGAGAATCTGCCTTGGTACAAAGTAGCAGTGAAAACATGGTACGGAGTTTCATTGATTTGGGCATTCTCGCAATAAGCAAGTGGAATGGATTTGATAATGAAGCACAGACACAGCGCTGTACAAAGAGCGGCGAGTGGATAGACCGATGCACGGACTTTCCGCATAGTAAAAGTGGGGGTCTAAACTAATCATTTTAAAGGTGGGGGGGACTTGTCCCACCCTCATATAATGGCTGCGACGCCCATGGATTCAATCCCCCCCGAGCACGACCTGGCTTGGATGTTTGAAGCCGGAACAGGAAATATTTATAGAGAAAACTGTTGTTACATAATCAGCTTCAAATGACTGACTCCACACACACACACACACACACACACACACACACACACACACACACACACACACACACACACACACACACACACACACACACACACACACACACACACACACACACACACACACACACACACACACACACACACACACACACACACACTCTCTGCAGAGGAGATACCAGTGCTATTCTTTTAGAAACCCCCCTGGTTGCCTAGCAACTGGTCTTCAGGATCGCCAAAAGAAGCTCATCAGATCGTGTGTAAGTGTAATATGATACACTCTAAGTGTGTGTGTGTGTGCGCAATTTGATATGCTGTATGTGTGTGTGTCTGTAATATGATGTACTGTAAGTGTCTGTGTGTGTTTTTCTGATAGTATGTCTATATCCCCATCATTTGATTATCTTCTTATTAATTATCTTTTAATTACTGTATCTCCGTATTTTATGATGATTATTTCATATAAAGATGTTGTTTTTAATTATTCACTTTGTAACTTTTCTTTTATAGGAAATTAGAATTTCATGACACATGACAGATAGCAGCGAAGGCCCGGCACTCTCTGTACATTTAATTTGCTTATAGCTGGTGAAACAGGAATTTTCCTTTTATTTATTTAAAAATACTTATTGTTCAAAACGGACCCATTAAAAAATGAATACGTTTCTTCATTTGTATTTGTTTTGGCACTTTTTAGTTTTTATATCTGTATCGTTTTTGAAACTGCAGCGCGTTTCTCCTGATGAAAATGTTTTGTGCCGCTGTCGTGCGTTTGCACCTGTCGGCCACCGTACATATGACAATAAAGCCTTTAAATCTTGATATCTTTAAGACTAGGCAATAACATTATACGCAGAAGTCATACAAATCAAAACTTTAAATTCAGAGCACCAACATTTCCCTGTTTTTTATCTTTGTGTGTGTTTCTTTTTCTGGCTGTTTAACAGTCTGCAGGCTCGAAGGTCAGCAGACAGGCTTCAAATCTAAATCAATAACTTTAAACTTCCTTTATACACAAAAGCTTTGTTTCAAAAACAGCCACCACCTGCAGAGTCAGACAACAGATCATAACACGTTTTAAAAATAAATGTTTAAGTATTAAATAATATACAGATAGAGTATAGCTCCATTTATATATAATTTATATTTAAGTAATTGTGTGTTTACACAGGTCACAATTAGGGGCCGGAATGTTGGAGCTATATATCTCTTTATATTATTTAATACTTAAACATTTATTTTCTTGCGGTTTATAGTGTTTATTGTGAATGTATTCTTAGTTATTGTCCCAAGTTAAGTAGTTTCTATGCTTTTACTTTGAAGGCATGTTTGGGCACTGGGTGATTAGAGCACCTGGTGTAATTGTATATATTGGAGACCGGTGGAGGTGGGAGCCAGAGCACTAGTAGGCAAACGTTTTTTTTACCAGGGTTTACCAACCACAAGAAAGGAAAGCCATAGGAAAGGCTTAAAGTGCTTGTGACACGGTTTTCCCCCATCATCCAAACCATTAATTTCAGTAAATAATGTCCCCTTGAAACCGTTACTGAAGTGATTTTTGAAAATGTGGACTTTGATAACCGTTAATCTGCCCTTCAATGTGACCATATTCTGGATCTTCTCTGGGTCTGCTCTGGGATTCTTAAACTCCCGCGAAAATGTGTGCCGCGTCACAGAGGGAAGACGAACGCTTCCGGAGTCCAGTATCTGTATGCAAACAAACGATGGCGCACACAGCAGCAAGCTCCGACAGCGATTGTAGTTTAATTTTGAATGTGTCTGAGAGCTCATATGAGGATGAAGCATCTGATAGTGATAGCCTCGTAGACGATATTGACTATATGCCCTACAGATTCGAACCATATGCCTCTGAATCGGATGAAATTAACTCCGAGTCGGACAGTGGAGACGACAACCCCCCCGACGATCGCGAGATACCTCTCGATCTACAACGCTTGAACAATGTGGAATGGTTTGTAAACTATTTTATTTATTTTCATTGTCTACTTCCTTCTGATTTCATGAGCTGAAGGTACGTTTCATACTAAAGCAGATACTGTTTCACACACAGAAGCTTTGCTGATTTGTATGTGAGAATGATGTCAGTAAAACTTTACCTGTGTTCCCGATTTTTCTCAATGATCTCTCCCTGTCGGCCCTCTGGGTTGAGTAGTTGATGGAGGATAGATCCATGGTCAGATTTCACGCACTGTCTGTAGTTTGTATTTCTCTCCATAGCTATTGCATGAGCTGTGCTGCATTCGTGTTTACTGAGAGCATAGTCCATGTGTTTCCTGGCGTTCATCCTCTTTCCCTCCCTCGCGCACACACACACACACACACACAAACACACACAGAGTATCCTAAAAAACACATCACGTTTAAAGGTTGTTGTTCTTACCTGAGTTTTCTCTTGTTGCTCGAAGTAGGCACTTCGGGGGCGTTTAGCTGGGGGGTTGGCGAAGTCTTTGGGGCCTTTACGGATTTGGGAAGGCGTGGGAAAGAGAGTAGGCACTGCTGACGGCTTCAGAATCCGTCTTCGCGAAAAATCAATCCCAGTTTCAGCCATCAACAAAGGCCTTTCCTCGAAATTCTCGGCCAGAAAGTGGGCGCTGCATATGTAGGTCGATGTGGGGTTCAACACAGACCAGCCAGCCCTTGTGTTCTGCACGTTTTTCTCTCATGTGCGCTGACGCTTGACATCCGTTGGAAAGCTATGTATGCTGATGTTAAGTTCCTCATTTGCTGTATTGGAACAGCCAGACACAACGCATCGTCGAACCATCTCTACACGTGACAAATCCCTTCTGTCCCTGTCTGGCTCAATGGGAGCAGAATAAATATGGCCCTTTGTGACGCACTTCCGCCTTCGTCCCGAAAAAGGAAACTGAGTGAAGGACTTTTCCCGCGATATTCGAAATTATTGATATTTATCAATACGGTATCGCAAATTCATTTTTAAACTGATGTTTCGAGATGACTAGTAGCCCAACATTGCATTGCACAACAATAGGTGGGATGGTGTCACAAGCACTTTAAGGAACAAACCATAGGAAACCTGTTCATTGTCAATGATATTGGATCATAATAATATGCACAACGGAGATTCTTGTCTGGACCTGGATCATTGCCCTGCGTAAGATCTGCTAACTAGTGCCTCAGCGGCTGTATTATTTGAAGTTAATTATCTGTTTTATTTCTATATGATTTTGGCCGCTACACGTTGTATATGAAGAATCATGGAGGTTAATAATGTGTTGTGCACAAGGAAAAACAAGAATCAGAAAAGTGTATGAAGAGAAAATAGATTTTTTTTTAAAAACCTGAAGGAAAAATGTCAGAACAAACATCCTTCAGAGGGACATATCTGATGGGTTTTTTATAAAGTGGATTTGTGTGTGTGTGTGGTGTGTGTGTGTGTGTGAGACATGTTAGGACAAAGATACAACACAGAGGATATTTTACCAGCCTCTTCATCTATAAAGCAGCCCCACGATATGTTAATTGTTCATTCCTGATTTGTTATAACATCATATTTAATAAATAAAACAACAGTTTGAGTCCAGAAATTAACAATAACTTAAACTGATATAATATAAAATAATTCTCTATTATGCTCATTTTCTGGTTAATATTTGTGACATATCTGTGACATGTCTCCATGCTTTAATGTTCAAAAAGCTCTTTATTTTTTCTCATACTGCCTGTGCTGCAGCACCTCTTTTCACCCTCTATCTGAAACCAGAGCCCAGTCTGCTCTGATTGGTTAACTGGCCGGCTCTGTTGTCATTGGTCAACTGCTTAGAGATGTTCCGTCCCTTAGCCTATCACGTACAATGTGATGGGGTGCTAGCCAATACATTAAATCACATCACATTATAGAAGCGAGAGTGTTACATAATGATGTCATTATGTTACAGAAGTAAACAATGGAGTCCAATGGAGGTGTTTCAGGCAGGGGGGGGGGGGGAGAGAAACTCCCTCTGGAGGGAACACAGGGATTTGAGCCTTTGCAGACCATACAGGCACACAAACCTATAGAACACACTACAGGGAAGGGAAAACCCAAACAAGCAGAATAGGGCCACTTTAAAAAAAAAGTTGATTCTGATCTCATGAATATAGCAGCCTACTTATTTTTGTTTTGCCTTTCATCTCCACTGTGCATCTGTTGTTGTCAGCCGGAAATGTGCCCGCTTTGGGACGGATAAAGAATTCCTGCTTCTGATTCTGTAGCTATTTCTATGCGTTTTGGCATTTCATTCACACCCAAACACGATTCAGGTCAATTAAAAACCTTTGTGAATTTGCAGCCACTGAGAAGATTCTCAGTAACGTCATTTCAAAATGTGTTAACAGGAACACTGGGGGAGTTTGAAGGAGTGTTTTTGGCTTGTAATGTCAGAATGTGGCCGGCTATCTCCTTTGTGAGATTAATAAGCAGTTGCAATGACCTACTAAAGTGTTTGTGTTTGTGTGTGTGTGTGTGTGTGACACAGCAATTTGTTTTGGCAGTGGTTCTATTGTGTTTTTGATTAAACGATGAGGATTTTTTTCAAACTGTGCTTATGTTGAGTCTGTCCGGATGTTTGTGTCAGCACACAGTTTGACATTTAACACACACCACACACACCACACACACACACACACACACACACACACACACACCACACACACACACACAACACACACACACACATTTTCTCAAGATGTTTTTCAGCTTGGCTTTAGAGATGTCGAAATTCACGAGTTGAATTTCAGTTTTTTCTTTTCATGTTATAATATAACGTCCTTGGCAGCACTCAAAGCATTCAAGCTGCAAAGTGCCATCACAAAAGAGACATCTTTAAAATAGGTCATATTATGAATTTGTTTACCATTACATTTTGAGTAATTGCAAAACCTTTTCAACTAATTTTATGTATGGTCACGGCCTCCAAACACCAACGTGTTCATGCATAAAAGAATCAATTCAATCAAATATTTCATATATATTCAGCCTTCAGATTCTGTGACATCATTAAAATATTTGAGTCTTTCTTCACATCTTATCCTTGAGGTCATGTCATGTTGCCGGATAATTACAAAAGATCAGTAAAAACAGTTTTTCTGCAGACTGTAACACTAAATGTTCTGCTCAAACTCTCCCACCATAGAAGAAGAAGATCTCTTCCCATTCTGCGCTGCAGTGTGAATGTAATGGCAATTTTAGTGGTTCAATGTCCTATATTCCGGTTGCCATTATTTCACATGTGAGGCTGAGAGTGATCAAACGCAGACACATAACGGATTCATTTGCCGGTCGTTGGAAGCAGTTTAGTTTGCTGTTTATTGAAGATCATACAATACCAATGTTGTGGTGAGTTGATGAATGAGTTGTCTGTGAGCATCTGCCGGGTCTGCTGGAATCGGTATGCTCTTCCTCTCCCTGTGTCCCGTCCCTTTCCGTTCACCTAAGACCCTATTTATACACCACTTGCAGCTAACCCCCGCCAGCAAGTGGTCAAAATAATATGGCAATATATATAAACTAAATAAACTGACATGCCAACAACACAGAAAAATGGCTCCTACAGTGAACATTAAACAAATGACACCCATGCCCCTTTCACACCAACGTGGTTCCAGGGCCGGTTCGGAGCTAGAGCCTGAAAAGCACCGTTTTTTCCTGTTCACACCGCAGCGGAGCCGCCTCTAAGTTCCGAAAACCGGTGCTTTTCAAGCACCAAAGAATTGTCGGTAAAGAAACAAGAACCGCATACGTCACGCTTACGTCGGAGGCGGGGGCAGGGGCCGGATCAACCTGAGCAATAACAGTTTATGGCGAGTACGGCAAATTAAAGTTGTAACAAGCAGTAGCGCTGATCAAAGTGACTAGAACGCAACCACACACAAAAAACACACTTTATAAAGTCAGGCAACACTAACCAGGCTTCGTGTGACGCTGTTTATTTGTACCTTACTTTGACCATCCGTTCACTGTTATTGATCATTGTGGAGAGCAGGCAGACGTTTTGTTTTGTATTATAGCAGCTATCGGATGGAATCAATACATGGGCTGCACAGGTTGTCATGTCCGACTATCACAAAGTAGATCATAATGAAAAATAAGCCGGTAAAATGTGCCAGCTTATGCCACAATAGGATAGCAACAATTAGTCAAGATAGTCAGTTTAGCTTCGGTTGCTATGCTAACATCACCCATTTTATACCAGAGAAACTTTCATAACCGTTGTGATGCCAAACAGCGGGCAGCACTGCAGCGGTCGGTAAATGCCGCTGAAACACATTAATAAACAATGAACCACGGCACTCTGGAGAAAAGTACAAGGGTTGAGAAGTAGTTATTTAATTTAATCTGGCTTCGTATGATTAAAAGCAACACGATCATCGACCCGACGCCGTTGGGGAGAAAATTAGCGACGTAAACGGTGACGTAATGACGCAGCAGCGGCAGCACCAGTCGGGCTCTGGGCGGTGTGAACAAAACGGAGGCTGAAAAGAAAAAACGGTTCCGAACCAGAAAAGCTCTAGCACGGAGCTAGAACGGGAACCGCGTTGGTGTGAAAGGGGCACCAGTGATGTGTGAACAGAATAATGATATGAATGATGATTACAACACTAAAAGACGTTCCAGTTGTACTTAAGATATCACTCCTCCTCACAGCTTTATACTAAAACACAAGCAGCATACCAATTTATAAAAGATGGTTTGGATGTTTTAAAGTGTGTTTGTATGAGGTACCTCAGTGTATAACCCTCTGTAAATACAGTTTTTAGAAACAGACATGAGGCAGTGGCTCAGTCTGTAAGAACTTGGTCTTTGAACCGAAGGGTCGCCGGTTCACGTTCTGATGGTTCCGATCCGACCAAAGACGGAGTGTGGACTGTTAAATGGAGAGGTGCCAATTCACTTATAGGGCCACTGCCGAGGTGACCTTGAGCAAGGCACCGAAACCCCCAACTGATCTGGGCGCCGGTCAACTGGCTGCTCCTTCACTCTCCCTCGGCTATCCTGCATCTGGTTCTGTGTGCTCAAGTATATCAACCAATGTGGGTAATGTGAGGGAAAAAAGTAATTTCCCAATTTGGGATTGATAAAGTATATCTTCTTCTACTAGCCATGGATGTAGAAAGAGAACTGGATACAGCGTTAAAGGCGGGAACCTGCTCATTCATGTGAAAGTTGCTCAGTGGTGCATGAAGCCAAAATGGCCTGTCTTTTAATAGCAAAAATACCTGAATCTTCCAGGGATCTAAGCCTATAGAGAATGAGCACGACCGGTCTCGACTCAAATAACCGGAGAGGGAAAACAACTTAAAAATAGTTGATTTACAGACGTCTCTTTCCCAATGTTAGTCAATGGAAAAATATGTTTTTGGGCCCAATGACGTCACTGATCGCCAAGGCCGGATTAGTACCTCCAGGGGCCCCTGGGCACTGAGCGCTCATGCCCCCCCCCCCCAACCCACGTACCAACAAGTAACACCACGCCTACCCAATCATACCAACATGACCAATATTTGGAATTTTCAGTCAATCTGGCATGTCAAATCGCACACTTATTTGTCAAAAGCAGGGACGCAGCCACATAGTTCAACCAAAGTAGGTCTAGCCTTTTGCCCTTTTAGTCAAAAATCACAAGACAAAGATACAATGGATAAGATCCCAAGATCACTCAAAACCTCAGAGCAGCACCCCACTTAATGCCAAAATATGACTGGCTGGCTGTACAAGTACACAAGGAGTTTTATTAGTTACAAACATTGAGAGTTACAAAAGTAAAATATGTAGTGAAATGTTGTGGTTGCTCAACTAAGTGATCAGTATATGTTTTGGAAGAGTCTTTGTGTGTGTGTGTGTGTGTGTGTGTGTGTGTATATGTGAGAGGAGAGAGAGGAGTGTGTGTGAGAGAGAGAGAGAGAGAGAGAGAGAGAGAGAGAGAGAGAGAGAGAGAGAGAGAGAGAGAGAGAGAGTGAGAGAGAGAGTGAGAGACAGTGGATCTTACCTTTTAGAAGTGTTTCTTCCTTGCCTTTCTCTTTGAAAAGTCTGTGATTAGGTCATCAAAATCCAGATCCCTCACAAGATCAGACTCGATGGCCATCAAAGAAAGGGCTGAAAGTCTCTTCTGAGCCATGGTTGTCCTAAGTTCATTTTTGATGCGTTTAAGCTGTGAAAAGGACCTCTCACCCTCGCAGTTGGTTACAGGCAGTGTGAGAAAAATCCTGAGCGCAACAAAAACATTGGGGAATGTTGTCTGTAGTCCATGTTTAAGCACCACCTGCAGTCTGTTTGCAGGAGTTTTATCTGGCTCTGTGCTGACAAAAGCCCTAAACTGGATCAGCTCATCTCCTAATGACTTATCCAAGTCAGTAGGATATGACGAGGAGAGATTATTGGCCCGTCTGCGGAGATCAGTGTCATCACAGCACATGTCAAATAGGACTCCAAAGTGATCATTTATGTCTTTGTATGCATCCAGGCGTTTGCTAAGTCCTGAGAGCAACCTGTCAATAATTACATTGAATGTCTCAACCTGGAATTTTTTACTGCCAGTCAGTACCACCTCGTGCTCCACTGTCTCGTCATCAAATACTCGTCTTTTACCAACACGGTGAGTCTCGTGCTGGTATGTCTGTGTCACGCCGGTGACGGCCCGGGCAGATGTCTCAAAGTCCGAAAATGTCCCTCGTAGTGATGCAACATAAGTGCGCAGCGATTCCAAAAGTCGCACAGCGGTCATTAGGTCAATGTCTTTATTTTGCAAGCCAGTGCTCGTAAGCTTGAATTGGTGCAGTACAGTGTCCCAAAATATTGTCAGCAGAGCAGTCTCTAGTTTCCCAAGTTTGCCACACAGCGCAGAGGCCTCTCGCCGTGTGTCCTGGCGCTCTTCGTCATCAGCCGCCAACATTTGTAAAGCCCCTCTTATTGCAGTGTAATTCTCACAAAGAGCTCTTGTGGAGTCTCCTCTGCAGCTCCATCTTGTACAGGAGAGAGATTTTAGCGTCAGTGTGACGTTTTCAGTGAACACTTTATTCCATCGGTGGGTAGAAGCAGAGCAAAAAGCATAAAGTGCTTGAAGTATATCAAAAAACTGGCTTGCTTCACGACAACTATTTTCAACACAGTTGACACCAACCAAATTCAAGGAGTGTGCTGCGCACGGAATGTAATGTATGAGTGGGTTGCTTTTCTTGAGATGAGCTTGCAGCCCATTATATTTTCCTGACATGTTGGATGCGTTGTCATAAGCCTGGCCACGGCAGTTTGAGAGATCCAGCCCCATATCAATGACCATCTTCATCACACAGTCAGCCAGACTTGACCCAGTGTGACTGTGAATGGGTTCAAATCCAATAAATCTCTCAATAACTTTTCCTTTCTCACTCACAAATCGGAAAACAAAAGTTAATTGGTCGACGTGAGACATGTCAGGTGTAGAATCTACGATGACAGAGAAATACCTTGCTTGCTGTAGTTCTGTTGCTATTGCTTCCTTTGTTCTGTCACCCATCAAACCAATAAACTCCTCACAGATAGTTGATGACAAGTATGAAGTCCTACCACGTCCCTTCTGGCCAAACTTCTGCAAATGATCCTTTAAAAATGGATCAAACTGCGCGAGCAGCTCCAGGATTCCCAGGTAGTTCCCGTTATGTGCGGATCCTAAAAGTTCGTAATTTCCCCGGAAAGGAAGCCCCCTCTCACTCAAGAATTTAATCACCGCAACTACACGTCTCAATACATCCTTCCAGTACTGACTTTCTGTGTCGACCTGCATCCCTAGAGAAGCATCCACAGTGCCCATGAGTTTAGTGCGATGCTAAGTGAAAGTATGCATTTATCTGTGCTCACCACTCGCCTCATGTTCCGTTATCCTCTCGGGATGCTTCCAATCACTAAAGCCGAGAACAGGCAAAACAATAAATTGTTTTATTTATTGCGCCACACGGAGGCGTGTGGCGCAGTGGATAGAGCCTTGGTGTTCGGATCAGGGGGTCACAGGTTCAAACCCCACTGCAGTCAGCATGTCGTTGTGTCCCTGGGCAAGACACTTCACCCCAAATTGCTCCTGTGGGGATTGTCCACAGTATTGAGTATGTAAGTCGCTTTGGATAAAAGCGTCTAACAAGTAACATGTAATAATTGCTCCGGTAGATGGAGAATAAATAATCCAATCGCGTTGAACGATTTCTCCATTGTGAAGCTGTCTGGTCAGCATATCGTTGGTCAGTGAGCGTGTCCGGCCTCTAGCATCGGTCTCCCTCCGAGATGCTGGATACTTCGTTGCCCGATTATGAAAGTATGAAACCCCTTTCATCAAAGCCTCCTCCCGGACATTTCCAGCAATTAATCCCCATTGTGCAGGGTCCTCGGAGACACACGGAACTTCCAATGAACTCGAACCTTCACCCTGCTCTGTGACGTCCTTGTCAGGCTCGTCTTCATCTTTTTCCTCCTCTTCTACCCGCTGCGTTAGCATGCTAGGTTCAAGGCTAACATTGCTCGCTAGCTCAACAACATCCTCCGTTCCTTGTGGTTGTTGCTGGCCTATTTCGTCACTTTTTGCTTTTTTGAAAAAGCTGTTTGTTGTTGGCACATTTTTTAATGCAGCCGCCACTCTCTCTTCTTTTTCTTTCTTTTTCTTTCTTTTCGCAGCCCCGCTGGGCGTTTGGCTACCGGCACCCTCCATTTTTCTGCTCACGTGACAAAATGTGACATGATTGAGGGTGGGGCTGTGATTCGGCTATACACCGCCGCCACGTAGTAATAAAGTTGAGCGCATACATAGTGAGACCGTACAGTACAGAGACGGTTTAGAAAATATATGAATTTGACCCTATAGAAAAGCTGTGTTATTTATGGCGAAGAGTGAGTGTCATTTAAAACAATGTATGATGAGTGAGGTTGTGCCCGAAAAAAATATTTTATTTTTATTTTTTTCATCTTTCACTGAGGGCCCCCTTTGCTCAAGGGCCCCTGGGCACTTGCCCAGGTTGCCCATATGGTTAATCCGGCCATGCTGATCGCCATGGTGGTTGTGGAACCGCCGTTTGGCCACAGCAAAAAAATGGTCTTCAATGCCTGGTGCACTTCCTTGAGGCTCAAAGAAAGGGTACAAGCTTTGTTCCTTATCAGAAAGTGCAGCCAGACAGCAAGGTAAGGAGGTAGACATATTTAGTTCAGTTTATTTTATTTAAAATGGACAGTATGAGTAATGCATAGTTGCATAAATAATATTACTTTGAATTTATGACACACAAACTGAGGGAAGATCAAAAAGAAATAGTGAAGTAACTATTACTTTCAGTTTATTTTATACTACTAACTGAATCAAATGAGGGTGAGTCATTTACATACAACAGTCAAATAAAATCATGAACCTGCCTCGGAAAACACACAGCTGAGACACTTAGAAAGAATTGGAAAATGATCTAGTAAAAAACACTATAAGCTGGTGTATAACTGCGCTTTGTTTCCCTCTCTGCAGACGATTAACAACATAAATCTGCACATGGAGGAAAATGACTCCAATAAGAAACGGCTGTGACATTAACAGCAGGGAAATGTGATCACTGCCGTCTCTGCAAAGGGATAAACGTGTTTCTGTACTGTAAGTGCACAATCATTTTTGTATCTTTTGAAAACAGCCCTTTCAATGTGTTTTATAAGAAAAGTAGAGACTGCAGCTCCTCTGCCAGTGCCATTTCCATAAAGGAGATGCATGTATCCACACCGTTATTTGATCCACTCCAACAGTCAATATCTTTTTCCTTGGGCTGTGGGACATACTTCCGTCAAGTTTCATGAAGATCAGGCCCGTGTTTTTTTAGTAGTACAGCTGCCAGTATACAAACTATACAGACAATGGAGAAGCGGAGGAAAGAAATCTCGAGGTGTGTTATTTTTTGTCCTTGATGCTAAAAAGATTCAACATACAAAGCACCTGTTTTCTTAATCTCTGAAGTGTAAAACACATGCAGTAATAGAGTGAATATTCAGATGTATTACTGCAGTCAACGTACTTATACAACAAGGTATCCGGATCACTGGAGGCCTTTTTTTTGTATACCCATCTTATTTTTTTAGATTGTGTTTTATTTCTATTCACTTGGCTTAATTTTTTTTATATAATAAACGTCTTGTTTTGTGCTTACTGCCTTCATGTTCATGCATTTTGGTTAAAATCTGCAGTATTAATGAACTTGCTTTGACTTGCCTTGAAGGGATGTACACATATGTTTCTGTCCAAAAATCAGTCCTTAATTCCAGCCCTGCCTTAGAGAAATCTCAGGAAGTACGAGATTTATGTTTATGTTTATTTAGGATCCCCATTAGCTTTTGCTCTTGACAAAAGCTACTCTTCCTGGGGTCCGACACTTAAAACAATACAACAATAATACAACAATAATACAACATATATATTCAAGATATTCAAGACATAAGTCCTGACATCATTAACAACATTAACAACATCACCAATATCATCAACAATCTCCAACATCATCAACAATGTCATTCACTTTCAATATCAATCTCAGCCAAGGATGAGTGCACAAGACACGCACCAGTACAAAGCATGAGAGAAAAATTTAATTAGGGTTCACAGCTCACAAGGGTACATGGTCATTAGTAGATGGCCCTTCAATCTCTTCTTGAAAGAGGCTCTGGACTCTATTTCAGCAAGGTAGTTTGGCAATGAGTTCCATTCTTTTATAGCTCTATAAGTCACAGAAGATTTCAGAAGATTTGTCCTGGGTTTAGGTGCCAGTAGATGGCCTGATGTAGCTTGTCTAGTCTTATGGTCATGCTCGTCTCTTATGTAAACTATTTGATCATAAAAATACAATGGTTTTTTGCTAAATTGGATTTTTTTTGAAAAGTGATAACACGAGATTGCAGACGTTTCTTAACCGGAAGCCATGATAGGTTTCTATGCATAACTCCAATATGAGTGCGCTTCGAACAGTGGAGAGCTAGTCTAGCTAGATGAGTGATGCCAGAAGCAGCGGCTACAGGAAGTGAAGAATAATGAGTCCCACAGGGAGCAGATATCAAAGTGGACCCGGTATCCCCTTTGAGCATACAGTATGTCAGCATTGTCTGCCAGAAGCTGCTAAAATTACCTTTCATCCCGTTTTAACCTGTTAATTAAGCCCTGAGCCTGTTTTTCAGGTCTCAGGCTCGAAAATGACATTCCCAGAACAAATGAATATATCTTCACTTCTAAAAGGGGTAAATTAATAATCTTTTTTCTCAAATCAATGATACAACTATGAGTTGGATGTAGATGAGTCAGAATCAATATAGATGTTTTTATTTTAAGTAAATTCAGTTTGAACATAGCAAAAAAAATGTAAATGATAGTTTCCGTCCAAAAAAAAACAATACTTATAGTGAAAACCACCCTTGAATGATGGGATAGTAGACTAAAAGCTTTAGGAATCCAAACTAAAACATATGATAAGTACCCTGTATCAAGATTGATGCAAAACAAGTGAAATTGGACCCTTTTAGAGAGGTTTAGACAAAAACAAACACTTCTGGGGTCATTTGGGTGCATTTTCCATATCTCTGGAACCCATCGGTCGATTTTGGTGATTGACACCTGTTTTGAACCGTTAGAGCCAATAGAATCGAGGGGAAGTTCATATATCCATCTAAACATTGGTGAATGAGAGTGATGCGCAGCCAAAATGCCCAAAACCAGAAGCTCTCATACACTCTCGTAGCTCTCATAGCAGCTATATATGAAAACTACTCTTATTGACATAAATGTTATGATGGATTATCAGTAATCATTTCAAAGTGACACAGAGACATTGGATTAACCTTCAGCAGCGTTTATATGCGTTTTAATGCCATTGAACCCAACTTCTGATCAGAAAACAGCAAAGGTAAGACGTATTTGCGGTTTTGGCCACGTAAAGTGAAGTTGTGTGTTGTCTTTGCTTGCCTTCGCTGCCCTGAGTTTTGGTTGCACAGTGATGATACTTTACTTTACTATACCATTGGAATCTGTGGAATATTAGCTTTCATATGATATGCAGTTTGTGCAGATCCGATGAAGTATAACATATTTCTACCGTGTTATGTGCTAAGTGCGTTAGCACTCTTTCGCTTAGTGCTAACTCAGACGCTTGGAGTTAGAGTTGTGTTTTGTTTCAGTAAAAATGGTTCATATCATCAGGTAGCTGAGTTTCTTCCCGTTAAGTGGGTATGACACATTCATAGTTTGTTAAATGTTAAGAAGCCCTCAGACGCTGTGTCTTGCAAGATGTTGCGGGAGCCCCCGCCTCCTGGATCTGGGGTAGAGATCTTCAGAATTGGTGCCAACTTGTGGCGCACGACATGTCTTCTGAAATCTCCGGCCGAAGCTCCAAATAAACCATCAGTGTTTGCCATCAAAGTTCCAGCTCTCCCGTGTCTCTCTGAGTTCGTCTCGATTGCTTCAGAAGTTTCCATCACAATTGGTAATGGAAATTGTCAGGGACAATCAGGACCCAAATGCAGGATGAGGAGAAGCGGGTTTCAAACAAAAAGCGAGCTTTATTTAACAAAAAGCTGTTGAAACTGAACAAATAAGAAAGAAAACCTAGAGTCCATAAATCCGTAGCATGAGGAACAAGGACAAAAAACCAACATGGAGCGTGAAGACGACGATCAGACAAGGAGCACAGGGGAAGACAAGACTAAATACACAGAAGGGTAATCACAGAACAAGACACAGCTGGGCAGGGGAGGCAGAAACACAAGGGCAACAGGTGAACACATGAGGCACAATCAGACACTGGAGGGCAAACACAGGAAGGAAGACCAGACACAGGGAGAACAGAATTTCTAAATAAACCCATAACTAAACACACAAAACTAAAATCATGACATAACCCCCCCCTCAAGGGATGGATTCCAGACGTCCCTTAAAACAAAACAATTTCCAAAACTTCCAGAAGGTTGGGTGGAGGGGCTCCGGAGGACGGGTTTGGGCTGACAGCCCGGGGGCATGGCATAGGACCCGGAAGGGGTCTCGGGCGGATGGCCCGGGGGCAAGGCAGAGTTCAAAGAGGGGGTCTCGGGCGGACGGCCTGGGGACAAGGCAGAGTTCAAGGAGGGGGTCTCGGGCGGACGGCCCGGGGGCAAGGCAGAGTTCGAGAAGGTGGTCTCGGGCGGACGGCCCGGGGGCAAGGCAAAGTTCGAGGAGGGGACCCCCGGCGGGACAGGAACCAGTGTCGGCTGGACAGGAACCGGAGCCGGTGGGACAGGTGTAGACGGAACTCCCGACGGGACAGGCGTAGACGGGACCCTGGACGGAACATGGGCTGGTGTCAGTGGGACCCCAGACGGAGTAAGGGCTGGTGTCGACGGGACCCCAGGCGTAGCAGGTGTCGGCGGGACCCCCAACAGGACAGGACATGGTGTTGGCAGGAACCCCGGCGGAGCAGGTGTCTGCGGGACCCCCAACAGGACAGGACATGGTGTTGGGAGGAACCCCGGCGTAGCAGGTGTCGGCGGGACCCCCAACAGGACAGGACATGGTGTTGGCAGGAAACCCGGCGGAACAGGTGTCGGCAGGACCCCAACAGGACAGGACATGGTGTTGGCAGGAAACCCGGCGGAGCAGGGTCGACGGGACCCCCAACAGCACAGGACATGGTGTTGGCAGGAACCCCGGCGGAACAGGTGTCGATGGGACCCCCGACAGGACAGGACACAGAGTTTGCAGGACCCCCGACGAAACAGGTGTCGGCTGGACCCTCAACGGAACAGGACATGGAGTTGGTAGGATCCCCGACGAAACAGGTGTCGGCTGGACCCCCAATGGAGAAGGGACATGAGTTGGGACTTGAGTCGGGAATTGAGTCGGCGGGACCCCCGACGGTGAAGGGACTTGAGTCGGCGGGACCCCCGACGGTGAAGGGACTTGAGAAGGGACTTGAGGAAAGGGACTTGAGTAGGGACTTTAGAAGGAACTTGAAAGGGACTTGAGAAGGGACTTCAGAAGGGACTTGAGTAGGGACTTGAGAAGGGACTTGAGAAGGGACTTGAGATGGGACTTGAGAAGGGACTTGAGTAGGGACTTGAGAAGGGACTTGAGAAGGGACTTGAGATGGGACTTGAATAGGGACTTGAGAAGGGTCTTGAGATGGGACTTGAGAACGGACTTGAGAAGGGACTTGAGAAGGGACTTGAGAAGGGACTTGAGATGGGACTTGAGTAGGGACTTGAGAAGGGACTTGAGAAGGCCGGACCGCCAACAGGACATGGGGGGCTGGCGTCGGCCGGGGAACCGGAAACGGAGCCAGAACTGGAACCGGAACTGGAGCCAGAACTGGAGCCGGAACTGGGGCCGGAACAGTGGCTGCTGGGGCTCGGGCTGGTAGCCTGGACTTGGGTCTCCTTCTCTTAGGAGCCTTTTGGAGGCTCCGTGGACCTCCAAAAGCCAGACGAGACCCATCAAAAAAGGGTTCTCGAAATGAGCTATGTAGGGAACTGTGGCAGGCAGGGGGCTAGCATGCCTGGGGCTAGCCGGCCGGGAAACGCATGTCTGGAGGAAGTCCATAATCCAGCCAGGTAAGAACTTCACTAAACATGGTTTCTCTGTTGCCATCTGGTACGCCTCTGCCAGGGCAGCCCTTTTCTGCTCCACACTGGTTGCTCCCCTTCACTTACCATAGCAGCAAGCCAGCAAGTAGGTAAAAGAATATAACTCCACTTCAAATGGATCATCTGCTGGCAGGCCCGGTTCCAGAACAAAATGACTCAGGGTGCATCTGAGATTAGAGAGGGTGCAGTGGTAAAGAGCTATTTTTATAAGTGGGGAGTGGACCTAACACCCTCTAGGGGGTCCTCCCCTCCTCTAGGGGGTCCGGGGGCATGCTCCCCCGGGAAGATTTCTTTATTAAATATTGAAGTTAAAAGCATCAATCTGGTGCACTTTGAGAACAAAATGAAGAGATCTATGGATACATCTCAACACCCATATGAAACAGAACTGTAAGCAGATTAACTTTTTCTTTATGGATATTTTACTAATCACTCCCCTTTTAAGACCGACATGTCTACATGCATAGCAGAAGATGGCATCTTTTTTACATGAATATTTCAGCCAATCTCTGTTTTGAAACCATGAGCTGCAAAATGAGCGCCTTACCCCACTGTACAGGCGAGTTGGGTACTTTTTTAAATATACCTGGGCAGGCTCTGTTTTGCCGAGGTCCTCTGGCACTTGCGCGCCGCCGAGGGGTGGCGGTGTTTGGGGCAACGAAGACGGCTGCGGCTGCTCTGCCTCCGTGGGCGAGGCGGGCAAAGCCGGCGAGTCGGGCGGGAGGACGTTAAGTGTCCACGACAGTGGCCGCGGGTAACGTAATGTCCCCATGATCTGAACTGTTATTACCTGCAGTAGATGCAGTGTTACTGCTGGCGATAAGGGCTGGTTATTTTAACCATTTTCTGATGTCCATCATTGACTGCTGTGTAAGCACCTTGCAGATGATGAACGCGCAGTGGCACAGGTCACGCGCACCTGACATAATAACGTTACTTACCGTTTAAATTGACCAAATAAATGCAGCAGACAATGTAATTTATTTTATTTCAACTTTTCTTCTTCTTCTTCTTCTTCTTCTTCTTTCTTCTTCTCTTCTTCTTCTTCTTCTTCTTCTTCTTCTTTCAATCGTTTAATTAACTGTATGATCTTCCGTATTTGTACTTTTGCAAGTACGGTTAATCTTTTCATTTAGTGTTTTTTTCGTGCCTCGTGGCGGGGATGGCGTCCTTCGGGGCGCCGCCGGTGCGGTTGGTGGCTCAGGCCGCAAGCACAGTGGAGCAGGTGCTGCTGGCTGTGGGGGATCAGGTCGGTCATGTAAACATCTCCTATGCTTCCCGCATGAACAAAGCGGTCGTGGTCTTTTTGAAAGACCAGAAATATGTGACGGAACTTATCAAGAGCGGATTAATGTTAAACGAGGAATATATTCAAGTTTCACCGCTGGCGACACCGTCCACGCGGATCACTGTGTCTGGCGTTCCTCCGTTCATCCCGAATGAGGCGCTGGAACGGGAGCTGAAGCGTTTTGGTAAGTTTGCCAGTAATCTCCGCACTGTTGCTCTGGGGTGTAAGGATGAAAAGCTAAAACATGTCCAATCTCTGCGGAGACAGGTTTTCATGTTTCTGAATTGTCCCACTCAGACACTAGATGTGTCCTTCCGGGTGAGGCACGAGGAGGGTTTTTATATGGTCTATGCGAGCTCAGGGAACGTAAAGTGTTTTGAGTGCGGGGAGTCGGGTCACAAACGTGTTGCATGTCCACAGAGACGGCACGCCGCTCCGCCGGGGCAGCCGAGCCCGGGGCCGCCGGGGCAGCCGGGCCCGGGGCGGCCGAGCCCGGGGCCGCCGAGCCCGGGTCGGCCGGGGCCGCTGAGCCCGGGGTGGCCGGGGCCGCTGGGGCCGCCGGGTCTGCGGCCGCGGAACCCGGTGTCGGGGGCTGCTGCTGCTGCTGCTGCACCCGCCGGGGCCCCGGGGGCTGCGGAGGAAGTAGGGATGAATATCGTGAGAGATGAAACAGGGACTGTAGAGAGTGCAGTGAGTGTGAGAGGGAAACATTTGGAAACAGGTAAAAGGGTGGGAGATGATGTAGCAGGACAGGTGAGGACTGCTGCTGTGGGACAGGTGGAGGCTGTTGGCACACAGCAGGGGCTGCCGTCTAGCTCTGGGCGGCAAAAAGAGCTTCAACAGGCTGCAGACAATAATGAGGTGACAGAGATGGACACAGACGGTGAGGGGGATTCTGACTGTGTTTCAGTTGCAGATAGTCTCTCTCAGAACGCAGAGATATATTCTTTGGAAGAGATTAATGTCTTTTTAGATGAGTCTTTTGGCAAGGCAGTGGAAGTGAGAGACTTTTTCCCTGACACTAACAAGTTTTTTCGTACAGTGAGCACTCTTCAGAAAGTTTTAGGGTTAGACCTGCTGGATGATAAGAAACGCTATCGTCTCAGGAAGCATGTAACTAATATGAAAAAAGCTACGAAAGGAAGCAAAAGAGGGAAGAAACTGAAAAGGTCTAAATAATTTCAACATGATCATGCAACACTGGGTGTCTCCTCTCTGCTGTGTGTACCTGTCTGTTCTTTTTCTCTATCTCCTTCCTCTAATGCAGGCTTTAAGGGTTGCTTCTTTAAACATTAACGGGGGTAGAAGTGCACAGAAAAGAGCTTTAGTGTTAGAGGTCTTTAATCAGAAAAAATTAGATGTGATATTTCTGCAGGAAACGCACAGTGATAGCCTGAATGAGACGGACTGGGGATGTGGGGGGGTCAGTATGTACTCAGTCATGGCTCAAACCTTAGTGCTGGAGTAGCTGTTTTTTCTCCCCCTCTCTAAATGTTAAGATTTTATCCAGCACAGAGATAGTGGCAGGTAGAGCCTTGATGGTGAAAGTGGAACTGTTAGAGTTCTTTTTCACTTTTATTAATGTTTATGCACCCAATCAGGGCCCTGCACGGGTATCTGTGTTTCAGTTAATAAAAGACAAGCTAGACACTAGTGTACAGGGGGAGTGTGTTATACTGGGGGGGGACTGGAACGTTTGCACTAATGTCACTTTAGACAGAATAGGACGGGAGCCTCATCCTCAGTCGTCCCTTTTACTGTCACAGGTGATAAGAGAGGCTGACTTAGTGGATGTGTGGAGGATGAAGCACCCCTCTGTTAAACAATACACCTGGATGAGAATGCTAGATGGGGGCGTCAGTGCAGCCAGGCTAGACAGGTTTTACATGTCTGCTTCTTTTATTACTCGTGCAGTGAACTGTCACATCCAACCTGTTGGTTTTACAGATCATCAGCTAGTTTCTTTAGATTTGGTTTTATCCAACACAGAGAAACCTAGATCTTTCTGGCAGTTCAATGTTAAGATTTTACAAGATTTGATTTTCTGTGAGAATTTTAAATTGTTCTGGATCAACTGGAAATCAAAGAAAGAGTCTTTTCCCTCCCTGAGTCAGTGGTGGGAGGTAGGAAAGGCTCAGATTAGAGTGTTCTGCCAACAGTATACAGCCTACTCCACTGCAAACATTAGGAGAGCTATAGAGCAGTTAGAGAGGGAGATCAGAGAGTTAGAGAGTGTGTCTGCTCAAAATATAGAACAGTCCCTCCTAAAACAACAACAGCTTAACTGTTTTCTTCAGGAGAAAGCCAAGGGAGCTCTGATCAGAGCCCGTTTTACTTCCATGAGAGACATTGATGCACCAACCACCTTTTTCTTCAACCTGGAGAGGTCTGTGGGCCAAAGGAAGCAGATGGTATGTCTGCGTCTCCCCGATGGACAGGTAACCTCTGAACCTGCTGAGATGAGGAGGCATGCAGTGTCCTTCTACACAGACCTGTTCAAAGCCGAAGGTTGTGACGTGGAAGCTGCTGATGAACTTCTTCAGGGTCTTCCACAGCTGAGTCCAGCCGAAAGTGACACCCTGGGCTCTGACATTACGCTGGAGGAACTGACCTCTGCGGTGACACAGATGGCCTCCGGCAAGGCTCCGGGCATAGACGGTTTACCTGCAGACTTTTTTAAACATTTTTGGAGTATGCTAGGACATGACTTGTTGGACGTATTGATGGAGTCCTTTGGGAAAGGGACTCTTCCAGCTTCCTGTAGGCGTGCAGTGATTTCGCTGTTGCCTAAGAAAGGAGATTTAACCCTGCTGAAGAATTGGAGACCTGTGGCTCTCTTATGTACGGACTATAAGATACTGTCAAAGGTTTTAGCTAACAGACTGAAGTGTTTTATTGAACTTCTTATTGGTACTGATCAGACATATTGCATCCCTGGCAGATCAATTGTGGACAATTTGTTTTTGATGAGAGACACTTTTGATGTTTGCAAACTGTATAATATAAATGTTGGTATTATTTCTATTGACCAGGAGAAGGCGTTTGATCGTGTGGATCACACTTTTCTGGCTGCCACATTGCAGGCTTTTGGTGTTGGGGAGCACTTTTTGTCCTGGGTGAAGTGTTTGTACAGTGATGCATGTTGTGTTGTGAAGGTGGGGGGAGGGCTGAGCAGACCTGTACCAGTTAAAAGGGGGATCAGGCAGGGCTGCCCTATCTCAGGCCTATTATACAGTATTGCCATCGAGCCCCTTTTGTGCAGACTTAGAAACCGGCTGAGAGGCCTGTGTCTGCCAGAGTCAGCTCAGGCCCCCCCGGTGGTTGTATCAGCTTATGCTGATGATGTCAGTGTCTTTGTCCAGGGTCAGCGAGATATCCAGGAGCTACAGGACAGTTTAGTTTTGTATAGGAAGGCTGCTTCAGCCAAAGTTAACTGGGAGAAGAGTGAGGCAGTTTTGGTAGGTCAGTGGAGTGTAGGAAATAGGCCCAGTCTTCCTGGTAACCTTGGCTGGGGAAACAGGGGTTTAAAGGTCCTGGGAGTTTGGTTGGGGTCTGAGGACATGGTGGCACAGAACTGGGAGGGATTGCTGGGAAAGGTGCAAGCAAAATTAGCCAAATGGAAATGGCTGCTACCCCAGCTGTCCTACAGGGGAAGAGTTCTTGTAGCCAACAATCTGGTTGCCTCGTCTCTGTGGCACAGACTCCAGGTGTTAACCCCACCGCCGGGCCTCATGAAACAACTGCAGCGGCTCCTCGTGGATTTCTTCTGGTCGGGTCATCACTGGGTGCCAGCATCGGTCCTGTACCTGCCTGTGGCGGAAGGGGGACAGGGCCTTGTGGACATTACTGCGAGGACTGCTGCGTTTAGACTGCAGGCAGCTCAGCGGCTGCTGTATGGTGCCTCTCCCTGCTGGCTGGCTATGGCCCGGCTGTTACTCTGGAGGGCAGGGGGCTTTGGTTTTGATAAACACCTGTTTCTGCTGAAGGCCCCTGCGTACGAGATAACTGGACTTGCACCTTTTTACTGCTCAGTCATCAATGCCTGGAAGATTCTGAGTTTTACCAGACCACCCGACCCCCGGCCTGGGATGTGGCTGTTTGAAGAGCCACTGTTTGACACTGGTTTTCTTTCTGGAACCCTTTTCTCTTCGGCCACCCTAAGAAATGCGTTCGTTGAAGCGGGAGTGGTAAAACTTGGCCATTTGACAGGGATCTCCACAGAAAAACTGGCTGAGGTGACGGGCATTCGATCAATCCGAGTTCTGGAGAACCTGGTAGATGAGGTGTGGCAGTCGCTGTCGCCATCCCACCGGACTTTTGCTCTGGATGCAGATCTGGCTGACCAGTGGAGAAAGGGACATGATTATGTTTTTCCTGCCTTGAGTGTGGGTCCTGCGGTGGGGGAATGGAGAGAGGAGGATGGTCTCCTGCTATCACTGGGGACTCTAACACCTGGAAAGTTCAGCTCCTGCAGTGGAAAGAAGCTATATCTTAGCTGCGTAAAGGTGCTAAACCTCAGCTCGCTCGCAGGCGTCAGAGAGTCGAGGTGGACGGATGTGTTTGGCTTGGGCTTTTCCCCTCAGGGCAGCTGGCGGATCCTGTATAAATCTCCGGTTGAGAAACGGATGGCTGACATCCAATGGAGAATTATACACGGTGCAATAGCCACTAACAAATACAGAGCTCATTTTGACCCAGGCACAAGGGGGGGCTGTCCGTTCTGTTTTATGGCAGAAACATTGGAGCATTTAGTGGTGTCCTGTCCCCGATTGGCTGGTCTTAAAAAGGTGTTACAGGGGTGGGTGGAAGGGTTCGGGGAGGTTTTCTCCATACCACTTTTTGTCCATGGGCCCAAATACATCCTGAAAAAGAGGGAAACCCTGGTATTGATACATTTCTTGTTTGCTAATGCAAAATTAGCAATCTGGAAAAGTCGTAAGAACCAACTTGCTGGAGTGGGATGGACGGATGCAGTGCTCTGTCTGAGGGGGCTGGTGGCAGCGCGTCTGAGGGTGGAGCATGCGTACTATACGCTGATCAATCATCTGCAGGGGTTTCTGGATGTGTGGGCTGTTGGGCAGGTTCTGTGCTCACTAGGGGAGAATGACTCTCTAATATTGAAGTTTTAAAGGATAGGTGTAGTTTTTTGTTTTTAAAGTGTGTAAAAGAGGATGTTTTTATTATGGGTAAAACGTTTTTTCAAATGATATTTATTTGGTAGTCATGGAAATCTGTTTATTTATTTTTTTGATTGTGTAATGTATTAGGTTTGTTCCGACTCTTTTGCAGGGTTGGTGTATGTTTAAAAACAAATGCAAATAAAATTTGTTTTAAAAATCAAAATCTTCTTCTTCTTCTTCTTCTTCTTATTATTATTACTACTATTATTATTATTGTTATTATATATGTAATATTTTTCACTTCATTTTTCAAATGAGGGTGCATAACGACTCAACTGAGGGTGCAATGCACCCTTATGCACCCCCGTAGAACCGGGCCTGTCTGCTGGGTCCATTCTGGTCTGATCGTTCTGTCAGGGATTGGGAAAGATCAGGACCCAAATGCAGTTTAAAAAGGAAAAAAAGTTTTTTTGTTTTAGGATGTCTGGATCTAAGGTTATAAGAGAAACAAGGAGAGCAAACATGAGCACAAGACGAACAGTGTGCAGGCAGAAACACTAAAGTAACACTCACGCTTTTTTTTTAACATTATTCCGGTTTTACCACTTTTTTAATCAGAGGAGAGGAGGCATTTTTCTTGTAACATAGTCATTTCACAGTATAATAAGTGCTTTAACTGATTACATTACTGATCATTATGAACATACAACCCAGTCTCACGGCATTTCGTGTTATAGTCATGACATTTAATCTATTGATTCGTGTTCACCAACACGATTTCCCCCTTTCCTTCATGTCACACAGAACGATTTTAAAAGCAATGTATTTCTATTGGTAGTGTGTTTCGTGCCTGCTACACGTCTTTTTGTCCGGTCGGGTCTTGGAAGACCGGAAGCTGTGTGTTCATAAAAACATGTTCTTACTCAATATCAAGCCACGATTATTGTTTTATTTTAAATCGTATAATGTCGGACTTTTTTTGCCATCCGCAAGGAAAATAAATGGAGCTCAGAGCCTCAGAATACTGAAATCTGTATTTTTTAAATGTTTTTTCCTTCTAATTTGTTATTCTTTTCTAAATAACACACTGTTATTTACTCAACAATAACACACAATTATCCTTGTTTTTATTTATTTGTTTAATTCTATAATCTCGGGCATTTTTGGCGTCCGTCAGGAACTGAATTTCAAAATAAAATAACCGGAAACAGATACACAGCCACTGAACTGATTACCCAAGATCCTCAGCTATGGTTTAAGCTCGGTGATTGGATTGTTTAGCCGCAATGCACGTTTGGATATGGTGTTTATGCGATATGAAATCCGAAAAACATTTAAAAAAGTAAATAATACTTTATTCCGAGTGTGCTTGCTTTTGTCTTTGAAAGTCATCACATAACGGCATTGTAATACACGGTTCGGCTGCATTAAATATTACACATCTGCCGTAGTTATTTATTTATAGAGCCCTGATGAGAAGACTTCTGGACAAACTGGAAGAAATGCCGGAAACTGAATACGTGACGTGGATCATAAATATATCAGCAATTAAACAACATCTTCAATTTCTCTTCACACAATACGTCTCCTTGCAGTATCAACATTAATTCAGCTGACTTTTATATCTGATCCAATTCGTAGATAGGCTGTATTTACACCATAACGGTGCACAGCTGATAGAGGACTTGTAGTTTTTAAAGATATTACTGATTTTCTTTGAATATAAGAATGTAAATACTGAGTTGAAAGAATAATCAGGGGTTTTGGGTGATGGGAGACACATCTATGGATTCAGAATTTCAATAGTTTACCATTAAATGACGGATATACCTTTCTGTCTGTTTTACAAATCAGATATTAATGTGTAGAAGTAAAACATGTGAAATAATATAGCAATATCCTGTACAATTATGTGAAAACATGAATAAAACTACACATCTTCAGATGTTATACATACATAAGTGTCCTACACTAATAATACAAAGTTATTATGGCTGTGTGTACCTTGTGTGCACCGCCTAGTGATTAAAGCACGTTATTGAATTATTGTTTTAATGTGTTATATTTGATGAAAACATATTAAGAGTACATACTTTCATAGGGGGAAAGTAGAAGGTCAATGATAGAAATATAGAATATAAAAAAACAAGAAGGTACTGTAAGTGATCTCTATAATAAAACAGTTTAGTGCCGGATGTTCAAAGATATTAATAGGAGGATGTGCAAAACAGACAAACTAATTAACCTTTATTTAAACATTAAATAATACTTTAGATTAAGGTCTTCTTTTAAATAAGAAAAAAGCTTTGGGGTATCTACAGATACATATTAAGCCTGACAAAGTACTTAATGTCTAATATATTGCTTTCCTGCAATGTTAACTATGTTGAAGCACTTATTTTAACTGATATTATACATATGAATTATACTCTTATGTATGTAGATAGTATAAGAAATGTGCAGAATATGACAGTTTAATGGTGTCTTGTAATGCACTGTTTTTCATTCATTGCATAACTACACCGTAGTTGTGTATATGATATGTCAATAAACCATAGAACATCTTGAAATCTTGAAAGGGATGTGCAAAATAGCCATTATATACAGTCTTTAATTAACTATTAGTAGAGAATAACGAGTAATGAATATACTTTATAGGATCTGCAGATAAATGTTTAGTCTTCTCAAGCACCAACTATATCTCTCCTGATTGTTGGCACTTGACAATCACCTTCCCTGAATTTTACTTGGGTGTAACTAAAGTCTGATTTAAGGGTTGTTTATATTTCAAATCATTAATCAGAATCTGCAAAGTAACTAAAATAAATGTAGTGGAGTAAAAATACCAGGTTAACCTCTGAATTGTAGTGGAGTAGAATTACAAAGTAACAATGAGCTGTCATGTGGGTATATATTAATGCCGCCCATTATGGACACAAGCGATTTTCACCCATTTATTAATTATATGGTTTAAATTTGATAACACCAATGTGTTTAATACTGGCAACATCTAATTGTGGGAAAAACTAAAACGTTCCCAGTAGAGACGTCCCATAGAACATGTTGCAAAACACAATAGCCAGCATGTGTAGTTCTGGGGGAGCTTTCGAGTCCAGTTTTGGATAGTCTGCCGTGGTTTCGTTCGATTTCAAAGTGCTGTTTGACGCTCGGCGTAACCTTGGCGCACTGCCACTCCAACATCCAATCCCAGAGCTTGAAGATTAATCAGGGGGACTGTAGTCCCAAACGATAGCTGGGGATTATGGGTAGTGTAATGTCTTCGGCCATCCTAAACTCCGAAATGTTTTTCGGATTTCATATCGCATTAACACCATATCCCAATGTGCATTGCGGCTAAAACATCCAATCACCGAGCTTAAACCATAGCTGAGGATCTTGGGTAATCAGTTCAGTGGCTGTGTATCGCAATGATGCTCTAAATGTCCCATATAGGCCTACGTCTGTTTCCGGTTATTTTTATTTAGAAATTCAGTTCCTGACTGACGCCAAAAAAGCCAGAGATTATGGAATTAAACAAATAAATAAAAACAACGATAATTGTGTATTATTGTTGAGTAAATAACAATGTGTTATTTAGAAAAGAATAACAAATTAGAAGGAAACAAATATTTAAAAAATACAGATTTCAGTATTCTGAGGCTCTGAGCCCATTTCTTTTCCTCACAGACGGCAAATAAATTCCGACATTATACGATTTAAAATAAAAACAATAATCGTGGCTTGATATTGAGTAAGAACATGTTTTTATGAACCCCACAGCTTCCGGTCTTCCAAGACCCGACCGGACAAAAAGACGTGTTGCAGGCACGAAACATACTACCAATAGAAATACATTGCTTTTAAAATCGTTCTTTGTGACACGAAGAAAAGGGGAAAATCGTGTTGGTGAACACGAATCAATAGATTAAATGTGTGACTATGTCACGAAATGTGAGACTGAGTTGGAACATACAGACTTTTCAAGCTTCCGGACAGCCACATGATTTAACCGCAGATTGAAAACTTTGCATTAAAACTAACATTTGTTTTTACAGCAACACCTTAATCCTGTTAATGTCTGGCTTCTTCACACAGGAACATCAAATCCTCTTAAACACTTCAGTGCATTTCCACCAAGATGCCAGGAAAGGGTTTTTATGAGCTTCACAAAACAATAACCGCATACTTCTGGACTTTTTAATCTCCCATCCCGGGTTGATGGGTACATGAAACATGTTTGTTAATACCTTTATAATTGTATTTGCTTTGAGCTCAGAGAGAAACCCAGACAGTCTTTAATGCAGTTAAGACACTGACGTCTCAGAGGATGATATGCTGCACAAGAGATTTATTTGTGTTGTTTTTATTTGAATCCTATGTGTAATAAAGATTAAGACAAACGTGTTGTTGTAGTTGCTTCCTCAAAGGCATTACCAGGCTTGATGAGATATTTGTTTATCCCAAAATAATTGTTTAAAAACCAGTGATGGAAAATGTGTGATGGGATGTCACAATACCATAAATTAAAGGAGCCCTATTATGATAATTTCAGGTTCATATTTGCATTTTGTTCCTCTACTGTGGCATGTCTCCATGCTTTATTGTTCAAAAAGCTTTTCATTTTTCTCACACTGCCTGTGCTGCAGTACCTCTTTTCACCCTCTGTCTGAAACCAGAGCCCAGTCTGCTCTGATTGTTTGACTGCTTAGTATCATGGTAAAAACTAAACAATAAATCCTATGTACTTCAACATACACAGTTAAAAAGGCCATAATTGTCACGGAAGCGGAGCAGGGTGGACCCAAAAGCAAGACACAGAAACACTTGGAAGGAAGACTTAGACAAGAATATACATATATTTCAGGAATCAAGAGAAGGGCAAGGCAAGACAAAGCAAAACCAAACAGAACGGGACGACTTACAAAGATCTGACAAAGGCCAAGAGAAGATAAGGACTTAAATACAAGCAGAATTATTCACATTGTCAAGACACAGCTGGAGAGGCCATGTGAATCAGGGTGGGGCAGACAATCACACAGGCGGGAAAACGCAAGTAGAAGACCTATAAACAATAATGACAAAGGCAGATCATAACAAAATATATTCATCATTAATATCCTTTTTTTATGCTGTGAAAACTACATTTACTATTCAAGTTTCTCACCATTTATGTTTTAAAAGACTACATTCAAAAACACGTCATAATATATTTTTAAACGTATATTTAGGAGACTTTATTCAAACACCTGTGCATTGTTTTATTTTGTGTGTGGAGACTTTTGTAGGACTAGTCTGATAAATGAGTCAGTACTTTTAAGTCTATTCTGAAACTTTGTTTGGAAAGCTTATCCATGATTTAAAAAATATATATATATTTCTTGTTTATTGTTTTAAACGATGCCCTTCATGTACTGATAATCTCTTCCATTCATGGTTGTATTTAATTATATATTTATAAACTTTTTGTATGGAAGAGGATTAAGGCCAAGTGTGCATTTTCTTTTATATTTGACCAAACGTTTTTTAGTTATGAGATTAAAGTCAGAATTATGAGAAAAAAAGTCAGAATTCTGCAAGAAAAATAAATAAATCATTAAAAAAATGTTTTATAGGGTTAGGGTCACATTAGTAAGTGTTATATGAAAAGTTAAAAAGTTCATTTTTTAATTTTTAGCAATTTCGACCTGCAGATCTTACTCTCTAAGTGTTAAAGGCGTAACTCTACTTGAGTGTAAAACACGTTTTGACTAGACTTGTATCATGTTCAAACTCTAAGACATGTCTTTAGGGGGTAAAATGTGATGAAAACAAAATTGTGGGTGGTGAGGATTAATCAAAAGTGAAGTGAGAACATCATGAATAACTAAAGATGTCACACAGAGTTGAAGTTTTTTGGGGATGTTTCTTGGGGCGAAGCTTTTGATGATGGGGAATATATAGTTTCAGGAGCAAAGTTTCCGTCAGATTGGTGCTTAGAGGAGCGGAACGCAGCTTTGAAGTGTGGACCCCCTAGAGAGGAGGTGAGACGTGAGACGAATCAGAAACAAAGTAAATGAGAGTCATTCCCTACACTCACTGATCACAGCAAGAAAAAACCCACGACAATAACACAAGTTACTCATCTTTATGGCATGACCAAAGCTTTGTATGCATGATGACAACTTCAACTGACATCTTTGCAAACAAATCTGGAACAAAAGTGGAATTAACGTGAGACCATCATGAGCAAACAAATTCCACGACAAAAAATAAGTCATGATTTCTAATACCTGCCCATTTCCCTTCAAAATTGAGTATATGAATATTGATGTTTTTTAAATTTAATTATGTGAATTATAACTTTCGGATGAATGATCCTTCATCATTTAGATGTTTGCTTATAAAACACTTTGATACGTTTTGTTATACCATCTGTCTGAATAAACAGCCTTTTAAATGTCACACTACAATACCCATCCACTTTTGTTTGCACATTATTTTTCACACTTAGGCGGTAATGTTTTCCCAGAGTGAAGCTCAGTAAATCCAAGTTAAATCCCTCTTATGTTGACAAATGTTACACTTAAGGGGCAGGGAAGAGCAAACCAAGAATAAAAACCTTGTGTTCCACATTTGCATGAATTTAATCATGCAGATAGGTTCATATCGAGTGATGAAGGGTGAGCAGAGGATGCAGAAACCAAGTGTGGCTGCAGGATGACAGTCACATGAAATTAGACCTGAATGGTTATTGTCTCATTTCACACGGGCCATTAAGGTTAATAACACTTAATCTGCATAATACATGAGGCTAAGGCATTTTTAATTATCTATCTTGTAGTCATTAATAATTAACAGGTTGCTGCACGGCGTGAGATCATTTACTGTCTCAGGATTTTACTCTCACAACAACTCTCTAAATTTAGCTACAGTTTGAGGCAGAGATGTTAGGTAATTTAGTACATTTACTTAAATACAAGTACAATTGAGAATCTTGTATTTTACTTGAGTATTTCAATTTGTTGCTACTTTGTACTTCTACCCCACTACAATTCAGAGGTTAATTGTGTACTTTTACTCCCCTACATATATTTGTCCCTTTACTTACTTTACAGGTTTGGATGAATGATGTGAAATATAATCAACTCTTAAATCAGACTTTAGTTCCGCCTAGAGTAAATTCACAAGCTACCCTGCAGTATACAAAGTCATTCAAACTAGCTGCACCTTTACCAGCTTTGAGAACACTTTAATACATCAATAATTATAATCAAAACATATCCAGTGATGCAAACACAGGTATGGTGAAAAAAGAGAGAACTATTCGAAGCAGAAAAAAAACAGGGTGATGTACCATCTGACAAAGGCCTGTGCTATAATGCTTCAATTAACTGGCTATTCTTTATAATATACTCAGATCAGGAGACAGAGATGTTAAAGACCCAGTGAAGTGTGCGCCGGTGCATGATCTGTTATGCTAATACGTATAGTAATGACCAAAATTGTCCATTGGAACCCATATAAAAGATGTTGGAATAGCAACGAATTTGACGAGTTGGAATTTTCCGCTGGGAAATCCGCCTTCGTGAGCGTGGCTTGCGATCTACTGCGTGACGTCAGAAGATGGGCTCAGCCGAAGTGTTTACATTCACCACCGTTCATTTTGTCTCTGTTTCAAAGTGGAATTTACCAACGTTTTTGAGCGAGTATTTTATTGGAAAGTGTTTCGCAGTCGACTGGAAGTGATTGCCAATCGAGGAAACCTGACAATGGAGGCGACAGTGAAGAAAAAGGGAGGAAAAACACACGGGAAGCGATGCATTGCCGCTGGCTGTGGTAATGTCAATTCTGCCGAAGTGGCGATGTTTCTGTTACCAAAAGATGAAGGTGAGTGGCTGGTGTTATTGTTTCGTAGATTCGTAGATTGTTTATGAAAAATAAAGGCCACTGTGTTTGTGTCTATTAACAAGACTATCATGGCGGCGGCAGAGCTCAAGTCGAGTTTCTTCGCCTGGAGATATTCTCACTATTTCACTTTTGTCGAGCACAAAGAAAAGAACGTTTTAGTTAAATGTAAGTTGTGTCTTGGCGGGTCAAAGATCCTATCGACTGCCCAAAACAGCAATTAAAATCTGTTGAAACATCTGCAGAAACAACATGCTGGGACGAAGCTAGTAGCTAAGACCACAGACCCAGACTCATCCGACGCCACTCCACCTCCACCTAAGCAACAGCGGCTGGATTGGCACTTTGAAACATATCTTTGTGTTTGTGTTTGTATAGATCACATTGCTTAGCAGAGTTCAGTGATGCAAATGCATGTCAAGTTGATCAACAGGTTGTATTATTCTCCGATGCAATAACAGTACTGAAATGAAGGCTACAGTATAAGGGCATTAATGGGTGCCCTTTTTTAAGTAACTAAAAAGTTACTTTTCACAGTAACGCATTACTTTTTGGTGTAAGTAGTGAAGTAACTAGTAATTGTAACTAGTTACTGGTTTTCAGTAACTAGCACAACACTGCATGTGAACATGAATGTTGCATCATGCTATGAACAGATGAATGTATGATCAGGTGATGGCCAATCCTGTGTGTAGATCTACTCTAGATCTATGACAAAATATTGTCCTCAACTAAATTGACTTCCATGGCCACTTTCCTCATCTATCCTGTCCGAAAAGCTGTCAAAATCACTAATTTCTCTCGCACCAGTATCACTTTCCGAAGGCTCCGCCATGTTTACAATCACAACTGGGCCCATCTTGTGACGTCACAGCCGCTATCGTCTGCAGCAGCGGTAGGCTCAGACTCTGAAAAATTTGCGATGTTTATCTCGTCCCTCGCACTTCCTAAAAAATTATTTTAGCCATGAACAGGTACAATTATATGTAAGAAATGAAACTGCCATTTCATTTTGGCGCAAAAAAATGCACTTCACTGGCACTTTAAGTTATAAATCAAGGGTTTTTATTATTATTTACAGTTAGATATTATCAAGTGGTAACTTTGGTTTAAGAAAACAGGGGTCCTCCGCAATGAAACATATATATTATCATTATATATAATGAGTGTGCAAACTTATCTAGTATCCTATCCATATGAACCTGTTTATTTGTGGGGGGACCTCATCTCCTTTAAGGGGGTCCGGGGGCATGCTCCCCCGGGAAGATTTTTTTCTTTAAATTGAAGTTAAATGCATCAATCTGGTGCACTTTGAGGGCAAAATTAAGAGATTTATGGATACAGCTCTCAACACTCATATAAAACAGAACTGTATAATGCTTCAATTAACTGGCTATTCTTTATAATATACTCAGATCAAGAGGAGACAGAGATGTTAAGTTATAAATCAAGGGTTTTTATTATTATTTACAGGTAGATATTATACACTTTTGACTTTAGTTTGAGGGCTTCAGTTTTTCTTCTTCTTCTTTGCTTGCGAAAGTGTTTCTACTGCTTTACGTCTGCTTTACTAACTGCTTTACGCAACCGACTGGTGCTGCTGCTGCAGCGTCATGACGTCACCGGTGCTTATCAGGCAGGCTCTAGCTCTGAACCGGCCCTGGAACCGCGTTGGTTCCAGGGCCTCGCAGCGGGGTTACAGCGCAGAAGTGCGCCACATTTGCGCATGACTGATGTGCAACAACATGTGACTCCTCTGTTTGTCTTCTGTTGGTCGCTTGTTAGCAAAGCAGACCCTTCACACGATAGCAGAGCGAACTGAAGTTACCTACTGTAACTCCAGCTTCTATGAGTATTGGCCTAGCCCTCTAAGGCTATCGCTATTGGGTAATCCCCTGCGCACTCGCGCAGCACTGAAACACTTGTAGTCCACGCCCACCCGCGAGGTGGGCCCCACCCTCGGGCTCCCTTCCGGTATAAATAGGAAGGAGGCCCGACAATCTGCTCCCACACAAACAACTTTTCTTCAGCCATTCGTGGAGCCAGTGGGGCCCAGAACTTAGAGGGCTACGCCAATACTCATAGAAGCTGGAGTTACAGTAGGTAACTTCAGTTCTATTTCGTATATGGCTTCGCCCTCTAAGGCTATCGCTATTGGGTTAAGGGCGAAGCAAGATGTACTCTGCGCCCCACTGGGTCCCCCCGGTACTAGAAGCACAGACCCACCTGCTCAGATAATAACCCATGCCTATTGCGCCATGCGAATGGCGCATCACAGTCCCCGGAATATAGCATAACATGAATATTTACCATGAGGGGACGAAGGCTGGGAACAATACATACCCGCCGCTGTGATAAGTAGAGACGAAGGTCACACTTTGCCCAGCGACAAAAAGAGGGGGAACACGGGCAACTCACTGCGTGTAGACAGGCAGGAGAGCGCACAGCTGGATCCCTGACATCACTCACTCTGACAAGACACTCCGTACAAAATGTGTCAGAGGAAACAAGGAAACATCCCTCTCATAAGAGGGGAAAAGGGCCGCTCTTCGTGTGCCGAGAGGCAGGAGAGAGGCGCACAGCTGGATCCCTGACGTCACTCACTCTGACAGGACACTCAGCACAGGGTGTGTCAGAGAGGAATGGGAGACATCCCTCAAATAAAATTGAATAAATGAACAGGGGGAAGACCAAGATGCAGCAGTGCAAATGTCTTCCACTGACATTCCTCCGTGCAAAGCCGTGGAGGAGGAAATTCCTCTGGTGGAGTGCGCACTGATGTTCTCCGGGGGATCCGCCCCAAAGGAGACATATGCCTGTGACACAGCCTCACACAGCCAGTGTGTCAGCCGTTGTGCAGACAGAGGCTGCCCGATCGAGCGCTCTCTGTAATGCACAAACAGGCGCTGAGAACGGCGCAAGGCAGCCGTGCACGCCACATAGCAGGACAGCGCGCGCACAGGACAGAGGAGATGAGACGTGGCTTCTTCCTCCGACCTGTGAGGAGGGGGAAAGAAGCCATCTAGGGTGATCACTCTTGACCTAAAAGAGCTTGTGATGACCTTTGGCATAAAAGCCGGGTTAGGGCGTAAAACAGCTGAACTGCCATCTCCTTGGATCCGGAGGCATGACGGAGCCACCGAGAGAGCAGACAAATCACTCACCCTTTTCGCTGATGTTAGAGCCAAAAGTAGTACTACTTTGGCTGATAACAGTTTAAGGGGAACCTGAGCTAAAGGTTCAAATGGGGCTTTGCTTAGTGCGCGTAACACTAAAGCCAAATCCCACTGAGGCGCCAGTGCGTGTGACACAGGTCTGAGTCTCCGTACTCCTCGCAGAAAACGTTTCGTCAGGGGGTGACTAAACACCGTCCCGACCCCGAAACCTACGTGACAAGATGATATGGCAGCAGCATATACCTTGATTGTGCTGAAGGCCAAATTCCTGTCCAGCAACAGCTGGAGGAATGACAGCACGTGAGGCAGGGGGCACGTAATGGGGTCCAGGCTTTTCGCCACACACCAACGCTGGAACGCTGTCCACTTGGCTGTGTAGGACGCTCTGGTAGACGCTGCCCTGGCTCCCTGAATGGTACGTACAACATCTTGAGAGAGGCCCAGCCCCTCTAAATGTTCCCGTTCAGGGGCCATGCCCATAGGTGCTGGCCTATCACAGGGTGACTGCTGATCGCTCCCTCCACCTGCGAGAGAGCGTCCCCGCGCCACGGAATTTTCCACGGTCTGCCTGACAGCGTACGCTGTAGGCATGGAAACCAGGAAGCGCCCGTGCGCTCCCGGGCAATTAGGATCACTGACAGTCGCTCCTCCTGCACTCGGTCCAGGCACCGAGGAATCAGCGGGACTGGTGGGAACGCGTACAACAGTCCCCTGGGCCACGGTCGATGTGCGAACGCGTCCACCCCCAGGGGGGGGTGGTCCTGCGCTTTCAGGGAGAACCAGAGGGCGCATTCCCGCGTGCGGCGAACAGATCCACCTCTGCTCTCCCGAACCGGCTCCATACCTGGGAGACCAGCTTGGGATGGAGGCTCCAGTCCCCCTGGCGAGGACCTCCTCTGGACATGAGGTCTGCCCCTTTGTTCAGTTCGCCGGGAACATACATTGCTCTGATGGAGAGCAAGTGTGTGCGCGCCCAGATCAACAGCGGCCTGGCTGTGTTCAGAAGCTGCGCTGAGCGTACTCCGCCCTGGCGATTGATGTAGGCTGCCGCGGCTTTGTTGTCTGTGCGAATCAACACATGCTGATTCCGCAGCAACGGAGCAAAATGCTGGATTACCCCTCCGTACGGAGAGCAATTCCAGCACATTTATGTGGAGGGACATGTGAGCCGGCCACTGTCCCCCCACTGCCTGCGACATACACGTTCCTCCCCACCCTGAGAGAGATGCGTCTGTGAACACCGAGATGTGTGACGTAACTCTGCCCAGGGGCACACCCACTGACAGGACGTGGGGACTTTTCCAATAGGTTAAGTCTGAACCCACGGAAGGAGGGATGGCCACCATGCGCCTCTTCTGTCGCACGGGGTCGATGCGCAGGCGAATAAACCACCTCTGGAGTATCCTCATGTGAAGGAGACCCAGGGGGATCCCCACGTGACCAGCTGCCATCATGCCCAGCAGCTGCATCATGGAGAGGGCTGTCACCACGCTGCGAGGTGTGCTCTCATGCGGGCTGAGTTCAATTCCACACCCAGGTAAACAATACTCTGGGAGGGAAGAGGGCAGCTCTTCTTCCAGTTTAATACGAAACCCAGCTTTGACAGATGTGATACGAGCTGTACCGTCTGTAAAGCAACTTCCTCCCTGGAGCGAGCCAGCAACAGCAGATCGTCCAGGTAAAATAGTACTCTCATCCCTCCTCTGTGTAGCGGCTGCAGGGAATAGGAGCCAGGGAATAACCGAACGGCAGACGGTTGTACTGGTACGATATTCCGTGGAATGAGAAACACAGGAATTTCCTGTGTTTTGGGATGATGGGTACGTGGAAGTAAGCATCCTCCAGGTCTATAGAGGTGAACCAGTCTCCCTGGTGAACACACTCCAGCACCTGTTTGATCGTCAGCATGTGAAAAGGCCTTTTCATTATTGCTTTGTTGAAAACTGACAGATCGAGGATGGGTCTCATTCCCCCTGTCTTCTTCGTGATAAGAAAATAGCGGGAGTAATACCCCTGATTTTCCTCCCCTTGAGGAACCCTGGAAATAGCCTCTTTCAACGGGAGTTCCCGCAGCTCTGACTGGAGCGCAAGACACTGTTCCTGGGATGACAGGAGTGTTTCCTGTATCCCATTGAACTGTGGGGGGGGGAGAGTTGAACTGCAGGGTGTACCCTCTGGTGATCAACCTGCTCATCCATCTGTCCATCAGACACACGCGCTGCCACTCTGAGAAACACTCTGAGAGCGGGCGCACATGCTCGAGATGTGTTGTGGTCGTCATGGCGACGAGCCACGTCAGAGCCCTCGCCGCCGCTGCCCGTGAGGCAACCCAAGGTGGGCCTGGAGCGAAAGGGCTGTGAGGGAGCCTCCACACGCTGCGTTTCACTCCGGCTCTCATCATGAGGTGTGTACACACTCAGGGGATGAGTGGAGGTGTGTGCAGTGACGTCCACATTAGGCGTCATAACTGCTCTCATGGGCTTATTATGACCGTGTGTAGGAGGCGTATCTCGGACAGAGGAATGCCGCGAGCTCTGCGGTTTATTAACCGATAGGTTAAAACCAGCAGACTTCTGCAGCGAGCCCTGCTGCCTACTAATCAACAGATTGGTGGCAGCTGGCTTAGTTAGCGAACTCCGCAGTTTATTAACCGAATTAATAAAACTGCAGGTTTTTTCAACGAGCCCTGCTGGCTACTAACCGATAGGTTATAGGCAGCTGGTAGAGTGGGGGATATGTGAGAAACACTTGATACTGATGCCTCAGACAAAAAGTTGGAAAATGAACCCATTTTATTTCTCTCAAAACCCCCCCCCAACACGTCAGAAGCGGCTTTGCTTCCTCGGAGGCTCTCGCGGAGCAGACCAGGAGCGGGAGTGCCTCACTCCCCGTTGACTCACCGCCGGAAGACCCCTCTGTCTCTGGGGTGGCGGGGGAGCGGCGACGCGGGGCGGAGCCCCTGCCGCCGCCGACGGGCGAGCCTGACGCCACGGCTGCGGTTGCTGTGTGCGTCTCTCCGCCTGCTGCTGTGGCCGGGTTGGACGCTGCGGCTGCTGCGGCTGCTGTGGGCGTTGGTGCCGCTGTGGCCGCCCCGCAGGCTGGAGCCAGCTAACGTGCTGGCGGATGTCGTCCGCCTGTTCTGCAGCCGCCTTCATGGACTCCACCATGGCGTGGAACTGGGGTCCGAACAGCCCGTCCGGGCTGATTGGAGCGTCCAGTAGCACCTTCCTGGCCGTCTCCGTAACAGACGCCTGCTGCAGCCGGAGGTGGCGCTGAATCTGCGTCACCCACGCAGCGATTCTTGCCTGGGAGACAGCAACGGACGCGCACAGTGTGAGTGCCGTGCTGGCCGCCTTGCTGATCTCCTCCGCGTCCTCCGCGGCCAAGGTGGTGGACCGCTCCACCAGCGTCACCACCGAGTTGGAGAGCAGCGCGATGTTGTTCGCCGACGCCTGAAAGGCACACTGGTTCACCCGGTCGGCCTGGCGGGCGACATACTGGTCCCTGGGGGAGGCCAACGTAGGGCGCCGTCCGGCGATCATGTTGGCCTGCCTCACCCCAAAAAACGCCGTCAGGCTCGGCTCCAGAGAAGGGGTGGCTGGGAAACCAGCATCTGTGAACCCCTCCACCTTGGTGAGGGGAACAAATGTGGCCATCGGAGCCTTCAGGGTCCTCGGGTTCGCCGCCGCCCCCTCCTGGTACCTCCTGATGGCGGGAAAGCGTGGCCAGATCGGATCACACCTGACCGTCTGCATCCGCGAAAAAACTCCGGCCATGACGTCCGGAGCACACCTCTCCTGAGCTAGGGGAACGGGGAGACCTCTGCAGGCGGCCGCCTTGCATATGATCTCCGGCAGTTCCCCCAGGATGCCACCTATCGCCGGCAGCGCCGTGATGACGGAGAAGGGGACCGCGTGCTCGGCCGTCCAGTCGGCACCCTGCTCCGACTCTGTCTCCCCCGTCCGGGGGAGAGGAGGGAGGGGAGAACCGCACGGTGAACCGTGGAGGGAGGTGGGGTAGGAGTCGTCCGACTCCTGCCCGGCACTCGGCTCCAGGGACATGAGGCTGCCGCCCACGGGCTCGAAAGCCTGGACGGGCCAATCGTCCTCCTCGGCCGCAGCAGCGAGAGCATCCGCTCTGCGCTTCCCGTCGTCCGAGGGGAGACGGGCACAGTGGGTGCATGCGACCCGCTGGCTGAGAGCCGCGTACGCGTGCTCTGCCCCCAGGCAGGATTCGCATGACGTGTGCTGGTCGTAGCTCATGATATACCCCGAGCCACATGAGGGACAATCTCTCACACAGTTGGCACTCATGTTTGCTACTCGAAGTGTCTCTCGTGCTTCAGTATTTTACAGGGTGCTGAAGAAAAAGAGGGAGCAGATTGTCGGGCCTCCTTCCTATTTATACCGGAAGGGAGCCCGAAGGTGGGGCCCACCTCGCGGGTGGGCGTGGACTACAAGTGTTTCAGTGCTGCGTGAGTGCGCAGGGGATTACCCAATAGCGATAGCCTTAGAGGGCGAAGCCATATATGAAATAGAACAGGTACAGGAGGCGTAGAGCGAGGGATCATTGTCCACTAGTCGTGCTCGCGGATGGATACAAAAATATACTTTGGCGGTCGTTAATAGGCTATACGTGGGCGGCCCGCTCAAGTAAAGTCTATGTTTTGAAGTGAGAAGTTGTCCGTCAGTCCGTGAGTCGGACCCCCCCAAAACGAAAACTCTTCGGTTCTCCACGAATGACACAAGTCACCCAAATCAGCGTTAAAAAAGCGGGAGGCGCCGAAAAGCGACTAATTTGCATCACTGATATCATATATATTATTCTGAAATGGACCAATCTGCACAATGACTACTTTTACTTTTGGTACTTTAACTATATTTTGATGCTAATACTTTTGTACTTTTACTCGAGTAACATTTTGATTGCAGGACTTTAAGTTGTAACAGAGTATTCCTACACTATGGTACTTCTACTTTTACTTAAATGTCACCTATTATGAAAAAATCCACTTTTTCATATCTTTTACACATAAATATGTGTCCCCTCTGTTACGGCCCGGCTCTGGGGCTATAACATAAACCGGAGAGTCGAGACGAGGTTTGAAAATATAACAATCGTTTATTGATAATAAACAAATAAATGAACGAAGCCAGCAACAGGTCCCCCGAGGCTGGCACGGAGAGAGTGCCCAGAGGAGTAAGAGCGAGAGCCAAATCAGGTTGGGCTCTCTTCTAGTAGGCTTCTAGCAGGTGCAGCTCATCAGGCAGGCGCAGCTCATCAGGCATGAGAGCCGACGGCACCCCTCATGGTGTGGAGGGGTCGTCACACCTCTGTGTAAAGAGATTCGGAAAGTTTCTGAAAAAAAGATGCTCTCTCTTTTTTACCTGATCCATTTATGAAGATGAAAATGTGCTGATCATATTTTGGCCATTTTTACATAGAGGACCAAAGCTGCCTTCTAATAAATATATAGTCAAAAAGTTATTTATAAAAGAAAGAGATGTAGAAATAAAAGCCTACATTTTCAAATAAATGTTCAGGTTAACTTGAAATACAATATGCATATAAATAATATGAATGCATATATGATATTGGTGAACAAAATTCATAAATTATATGATAAATACAGATACATAATTAAATGCGAAAACGAATAAAGACAGAAATAAATGTTTTTTTAAATATTATATTAAAGCAGAAATGAAAACCAATTTTACCGTCTTATCACCAGATTAGCTCAAACATTATCTGATAAACAGTCTTATTTTTATGCGTCTCATTTATTTATCATACACTGTGTACACTGCACTTTTGGGGACACAGTTGACTAATATAAGCCTCTCATGTAAATGTCAATGATTTTGAACTTGTCTGCGTGGGCTCTCTCTCTTCACGTTGGCAAGAAGGAAATGTATGTATATTCTATATATAGCGGCTTCTGAGTTGGAAAGCACACTAGCCAATTTCCTCTTATTTTGTTAGGTGACAGAATTTGTATGTGTATTTAAAAATCATACCCTGTTGCACTTTATCATCCTGCGTGAACACAGTTTTGTTTTAATGCAGCTGTCACCAACCCACTCTCAGGAAACACAGCTTTCCTTAAAGGGGCCCTATTATGCCCATTTTAAAGGTAAAAAATGTCATGGCCATTTCTCCTGATCATAATTCCATTGTTGAGGTCTACTAGAATAGATTTATATTGTGCAATTTTCCAAACTCACATTGGTTTTCTCATACAGCATCTCTGTATAGTATCTGTATTCACTCTCTGTCCTAAACGGCTTGTTGGAGCTCCTGCCCCCCCCTCCCTGTGAGCCCAGTGTGCTCTGATTGGTCAGCTCGCCCACTCTGTTCTGATGAGTCCACCACCGTTACAGCGGAACATCAGTGATTATGTGTTACAATGGCGTTAGCAACCAGAAAATGACACCAGTAATGACAACAGATGAGAATGCTGCGTGGGGTCTGGGTGCCGTGTTGGCGGGACGTTGCGCGGCTCGCTGCTGTGAGAAGGGGACAGTGTGAGCTCTATTACTGGTGTCATTTCCTGGTTGCTGCGTGGGGTCTGCGAGACAGCGAGACATCGCGAAACTCAGCCTGAACTCATCCTGAGCACCATGGACTGTGGTGTTTCCTGAAATGCTGTGGTGTTTCCTGAAATGCTGTAGTGTTTCCTGAAATGCTTTGGTGTTTCCTGAAATGCTTTGGTGTTTCCTGAAATGCTGTAGTGTTTTGTGAAATGCTTTGGTGTTTCCTGAAATGCTTTGGTGTTTCCTGAAATGCTGTGGTGTTTCCTGAAATGCTGTAGTGTTTTGTGAAATTATGTGGTGTTTCCTGAAATGCTGTGGTGTTTCCTGAAATGCTGTAGTGTTTTGTAAAATGCTGTAGTGTTTTGTAAAATGCTGTGGTGTTTTCTGAAATGCTGCGGTGTTTTCTAAAATGCTGTGGTGTTTCCTGAAATGCTGTGGTGTTTCCTGAAATGCTGTTTTGACTTGCACTTCAGGGCCACCGTACAAAGGAGTTCAATGGAGGTGTTTAAGGGGGGGGGGAGAGAAACTCCCTCTGGAGGGAACTTTGGAATTTTAGCCGACATTGTGCAGATTTACATGCACAAAAACCACTACACCACTACACCACACTACAGGAAAGGGAAAACCCAAAATAAATAATAGGGCCTCTTTAACATAATAAAAAAACATCTCAAAACCTGCTTTTATATAACAAAGTGTTACTTTATTTGACATAGGAGAAGCTTTCCTCTGCAGGCTCGGCTCCAAGGACCATTAGCTGGTGGAGAAGTGCTCCATCTGGGTTTAAAAGCAAAGAAAGCCTACACCGCAGCAGCAGGTTATTTTTTGTTTTTTTATTCATCACTGCGCTGGCCTGCAGGGCTCTTATATCATGTTAGACTTGAGATGGAACGGATGGAAAATGAATAAAAAAAGACAGGATTCCCGTACATTTCACATGCATGGGTGGAGAGAGGAGTGTGTGGGTGGATTGGATGATGGGATGCAGAGAGGAAGAGGAGGAAGAGGAATAATGGATTTCTTTTTTTTTTTTAATGAGGGGTTCCTTCACTCCAGGGACACCTATCCGTCTGAAAACGGGAGAAGAAGAAGAGGAGCAAAAGGGTTAAAAAAGAAAAACAATAAGAAGAGGGGGGGGGGGGGTGGAGGAAGAATGGATGGATGTCCAGATGATCTACACACCCTTTCCTGAGAAAAGAGTAGTAAAACAAACAGTGTGATTATCTGTGTGTTGGATGCACACATGTATCATTAGGCGTCATTAAGCACAAATTACACACAGGAAGAAGGAGACAGATGCTGCTTGTTGGCACATTATTTTCTGTCTCCCCCCCCCTGCAATCTGCAGCCGGGGGGGAGGGGGTGGGGGAGGGAGAAGTGAGGGAGACTTAATCTAATACATGTGTAGTGTGATTAAAGCACCACTGTTGACATTTCAGATGAATGTGAGGCTCAGGGAAGAGGATATTAAACGCAGGGAATCGGAGAAAACGAGGCAGGAGAAGAGGCAGAGAAAGGGTTAAAAAGTCCAAATCTATCACAGGGAGATCTCCCTCCCTCTCTCCCCCTCTTCCTCTCCCCCCCACCCTTCCTCTCTCACTGCTCGCTGCCTCTCTCTCTCCACCTGTTAGTGCGGACCCCCTCACATCCACCTGTTTGTGTAGGAATCTGCTCCACTCCACATTCAAAGGTAAGGCATGTTTTATTGTCAGCTGGAGGGATTTCTGCTCTTTTACCGTTCTGCTTTTCCTCTTTTAAATCACTTGTCAGAGGAATTTGCTTTTCTTTTATTTATCTGTCTCCTCCTTTATCTCCGTTCTCGAATGTTATATGTGCAATTCAGCAGGGGGAAGTAGTTCTTCTACTCAAATACTGCACATTGTAATGCACTTTACTTTTCAGTGCTTTTTCTGTTCATTTTATACTTCTGATTGGAAAAATGGACCAAAATTGTTTTCTCGTCTTAAAACAAAATGCTATGTTTGTTATCTTATCTTAATTTATAGATTTAGCATTTTTACAATTGCTTCAGGTATTTGGTTGTTTGTTTTGCCTTTATTATGTTGTATTTTATTGTCATGATGTGATATGCTTTTTCTCTTTTTGTGTGGTCATTTAGTCGGTTTTTGTCATTGTTGTGTTTGGTGAGTGTATTTTTTTTGCGCCATAAAAACATCTAAAGGGGTTTATCCTGAGATAATACATTTCTGAATTTACAATATTCAGAGGCAAATTAAGTTCCTCCACTACAGTTAGGAAGCAGTCCTAAAAGTCCTAAAAGTCCTAACAGTGGCTTTTAGTCATAAATCAGCTTAATTGCGTATTTCCCGATTCATTAAAATGATCTGTTTGGCTGATTATGTACAACTGTTGGTTGAGTTGGGCCATTTTCTCATAGAATATATGTAATACACAATATTTACAGGGCAAGGTTTCTTAAATAAAACTGATAGGCTACGTTTGCAAAACTCCAACTAGAACTGTTTAACCAGAGGACAATACAATGTACTATGTATTGTGTATTATGTATTATAATGTAAAGATGTTGTAAAATGTTGTAATAAATGTAAGTCAACAGTATAAACGTATTCCACTAGCATTGAACAGGTAGACCAGGGGGTAGGAGGAACAGGATAAGGAACACAGGTAGTACCTCAGGGAAAACAGACGGGAACATAGACGGGAAAAAAGACAACAAACTGGAAAAGAACTCAAGGGAAGACAGGCCTATAGACCAATCACAGAGACAAGACACTGCTGGAGGGGGGGGGGTGAAACACAGGGGCAGCAGGTAGACACAATCAGACGATCAGGCGGGACAGCACAGGAAGTAAAACCAGACAAGACACAAGGAGAAAAGGCATTTCAAAATAAAACAGGCAACAAAAACACCAAATAATGACAAGACCAACTACTAAACTACTTGATAAAGTGTTTACAGCTCGTTTGGCTGCCTTTAAGACACCAAAACAACAACCATAAAGAAAAAGCAGTAACATCTTATAGTGCAGCAATAGTCTTTTATATGAAAGTGAAAGTACAGAAGGACTTTCTGCTGAAAGTCTTTATAGCACCAAAAGCTAAAGTATGTTGTGTTTATGTCTTACATTTGGGCATTTACACTTTGAAATTGACTTCCTTTTTAAAGCCAGCCTCAAGTGGCGATTCAGTGAACTGCAGTCATTTATTTTGACTGTATAAAGTGGTATTTTCATATTTTTGTAGGCGACTCTGAATTTAGCATCTCTCTGGTTCACACAAATCCAATAGGACTTTTCCATTGGATTCTGGATTATTGCAGATAATACGCTATACATGTTTATCATACTTACACATTTTTCAGCAGGATCATTTCCACATATTAACACCACATTTATGATTTTGGAAGCATTAATGCAATCTCCAAAGCTAACATTAGGCTATTAAGGTACTACTTGACAGTCACATGATCTCACGTCACCACAGCTAAAGCGGCTAATGTTTGGCGTGATGACGTTTAGACTCAAAACTACACTAGGCAAATATATAATTTGTTACATTCCACCACTAAATACTAATACAACATATTTAAAGACAATATATTAAACAATAATCAGGCAGAGGCATTTTAACATTGCCTTGTTGTTTATTGGTTTTCTGAAATCTTTTCATTTCTCAGAAAATACTTTTGACACTTTCTCCCTTTCTCTCTGCGAATGCCTCTTGACACCAGCCGGTACCATCAGCTCTGGGTCTCTGTATTGATTTATATGCAGCTGTTGCTTGGTGTGAATTGTAATGCGCTGTTTTTGTGACTGGAGGGGTTTTTAAATCCCAGGGACAGAGAAAGGTTTGGCAGGAGAAGTGAATTCAATTCTATATTTTTTTCCCTGTGTTTTCTGCAACGCCTGTGGTTGATTATCCATTGAACCAAACAGAGCAGCGTGTGGTCTGTCAGCTCTCTGTGGACAATTACTGTTTATAACTAAACTAATTATCACCAACAACCTGTCAAGGTGTTCCCAGTGCATGCTGAAATGAATGAGTAATATTAATCTTTATTCATGTAATACGTCTTCAACTAAAATGAAATCTTGAAGGAGTAGAAATCACTCAGGTTTTTACAGAATCCCTAAATCCCTTTTTAGGGAGGATTTAGGATGAATTGATCCAAATTTCATGTGAGTCAGATGGATTTTGCAGTATTATGGTAAAGGCGTCACCTAAATTAGGTTCCAAAAATGTATCTAATTTATAAAGGTTACAGATAGAATATCAATAATGTTATATTAAAGATTGGGTAAAAGTTATTTTAGGCAGAAACGGCTGTTGTTTTCATGAATGTTGGATGTTGGGATATAAACAAATTGTGACTTGTAGTGTTACTTTTAATACTCTCTCTGGACTACGGATGTAAATTTGAGCTCACTAGCTTTTTGACATCTTGAACTTAATGCTGATATTTATTAACATGCACTGCCCCTTTCAAATAAAGAAATAAAAAACCTTCTAAATGACACATTGGGATTCATAAAGTGCACTAGTCAAAATGGCATCATCACGTGTTTTTGGTAAAGCTCGAAGGCTCCATGCGTATCTTATCTTTCTTTTAATGAATATTTTATATGAATTTACAGGTTTCTGCCACTCTTTCTGGTAACATTAATAAACTTCTTGCTTGTTCGCTGAATATTTTCTTTGTACATCCCCCGGGTTTACATACAGTGCTATGAGAATATCATATGACAAACAAGTTGAAATGATTTATGACTTACTTGTTAAGCTGAGTAGGAAGACCGTTTTTCACTCTCAACTCTTTGCCTCCTCTGTCAACGAGCCTCTTTTACCTGGTAGTTTAAAAAGGGACTACCTGGGGTTAGCTTCTGTTAGCTATTTTGTTGCAAAGTTCTCGAAGGCTGTGGTGCAGACTTTTATTTTCCTTAAATGGAAAACATGACCTGCCAGCATGCTGCATATAGTGATGTCCTGACCAAGCCCCCAGGAAGTGAGTCAGGCCTTGATGCAAATGTGTTGAAGTGGACAAACGGTGGTACTACACTTTGTGTCAGTCCGTGACTTCATTTTACATATCGAAGAGAGATGTCTGTAAATCAGCAGATTTCTTGTTTACGTAGATGAACTACCCAGTATGAACCCTTGAAATAGCCCTTATTTAAATCATTAGGGTCTAAAATGTTGAGCCAAGACAGGCCGTGATGCAGTGGATTGGAGGTGGGGCTTCAGGAAAACGTAAGTGCAGTGCACATACTCTATGGACCCCAAGGATCCGATGTATTGCCGCATGAAGTATTTTTGTAAACTGACCTGGAAGTTAGCATCAAAAATACAAAAAACAATGGGATTCCCTCATTGGATTTCTGTAGACTGCAGAAAATTAGCTTTGTAGCTAACGTTTATGATACGTACCATGTTTTTGTTCAGCAGGATAATCTCCATATTTTAAAACCACTATGACATTTCGGACAGGTACTGTAAATGTAATTTGCAGAAATAAAAAGCTAATGTAATGTTATACACAAACTACATGCCGCTAGCATGGCTGCACATCACCACCGCTAAGCTAAAGGTGGATGGCGTTTAGTGGTTTATTTAGTCACTTCAGATTCAGATTCAGATTAAACTTTATTGTCATTACATAGTACATGTACTAGTGATGAAATGTAAGTTTAGGCATCTGACCAGAAGTGCAAAATAGCAGTGCAGGAGTCTACATAATAAGAATAATTATACATGGAATTATTATAAATAGAATAATTATAAATAGGCTATAAACAGATGAATATATACAGTGTAAACGGCATTGACAGTAAAATATATAAACAGGTGGGTGGTGGGTATGGGCTTGAGTCTATCAGCGGGCTGAGTTCAACAGGGTAACAGCCCTGGGGAAGAAGCTGACCCTGAACTTGCTGGTCTTGGACTGGAGGCTCCTGAGGCGCCTCCCCGAGGGTAGGAGGACGAACAGATAGTTTGCAGGATGAGAGGTGTCTTTGAAGATGTTGTGCGCCCTCTGCAAACACCGTATCCCCTGGATGTCCTCGATGGCAGGGAGTGGGACACCGATGAGGCGTTGGGCGATTTTCGTCACCCTCTGCAATGCCTTCCTGTTGAGCATTGTGCAGTTCCCATACCAGGCTGTGATACAGCTGGTCAGGATGCTCTCAATGGTGCAGCGATAAAAGTTCACCAGAATCTGAGGAGAGAGGTGATCTTTCTTTAGTCTCCTCAGGAAGAAGAGACGCTGGTGAGCCTTCTTTACTATGCTGGTGGTATTGTTGGACTATGAGAGGTCATCGGATATGTGGACCCCCAGGAACTTGAAGCTAGACACCCGCTCCACCGCCGTTCCATTTATGTGGATGGGAGTGTGTGTGTTGCCTTTCGATTTCCTGAAGTCCACAATTAGTTCTTTTGTTTTTGTTGTGTTAAGGGCCAGGTTATTGTCAGCACACCACTCAGTCAGATGCTGAACCTCCTCCCTGTGGGCCGTCTCATCGTTGTTGTGGATGAGGCCGATCACCGTTGTGTCGTCTGCATACTTGATGATGGTGTTTGAACCATGTACAGGGGTACAGTCGTGGGTGAAGATGGAGTAGAGGAGGGGGCTCAGCACGCAGCCTTGTGGGACACCGGTATTTAGGCTGAGGGTCATGGAAGAAAGATTATCGAACCTGACATGCTGGGGTCTGTTGGGGTCTAAAATCCAATTACAAAGGGGGACGTCGATGCCCAGGTCGTTGAGTTTTGTGATTAGTTTGGAGGGGATGACGGTGTTGAAGGCTGAACTGAAGTCGATGAACAGCAGTCTTGCATAGGAGTTGTTTTTTTCCAGATGTGAGAGGACGGTGTGAAGTGTTATGGAAACAGCATCTTCCGTGCTCCTATTAGTCCGTTTGCAAATTGATGGGGTCCAGTGTCGGTGATAGGCGGGATTTAAGCTGTGCTAGGACCAACTTCTCGAAGCACTTCATGAGAATGGGTGTAAGTGCAACGGGACGGAAGTCATTCAGGCCTGCTGCAGCAGAGTGTTTGGCCACTGGCACTATGGCGGTGGTTTTAAAGCACGTGGGGACAACAGTTTGGGCTAGGGACAGGATGAAAATGTCCGTCATGACTTCAGTCAGTTGCCCAGCACAGGCCCTGAGAACGCGGCCTGGGATGCCATCGGGTCCAGCAGCCTTGCGTGCATTAATCCTGCTCAGTGTGGTGAAGACGTCAGAAGGTGAGAGTGCTACAGGGGGAACAGCCTTAGTGGCTTGTTAGCAACCGTGGTTTTTATGACCCTTTGAAGCTTCGGACCTTCACGAGTATCTAATGTCGTAGAGCAAAATGTGAAGATCTCCTAAACTTGTTTTAATCACAGACCTTATTTCAGGCTTCTAACCACAAACACTTTCAAACAAACATTGACATTGAGACAACGAAACCGGAAGTGGAAAAATGCTAATTATTTTCCGGATCTTAGGACTCACTACAGCACCACACTATACATCCATGTTGCAGACCAACTCTTTTCACTGTACAACTAACTTTAGGTTGATACATGTAATCCTTTCCAACCTTTCCAAGTTTTGCATAGGAGGGCATCAGTTTCTACGTGACACTCCGAGATACTAGCAATGCTACTATACCTGCCCCTTAAACATTTAATACAGATATTACTTTACTGGTCTATTTCTCATGATGGTTGCATAAAATGTAACCTAGGTCTGATGTCACCTCTTTAATTGTTTTATTTGTTTATGCCCTGCCGAATTTTGTGATGGATTTATCAAAGTCATCCAATCTTAGTGAGCACTGTACTAGAATGGTTTACAGCTCCTGTTTGTATCTGCATCTCTTGTATTTTTGCGAGTCACTAACTATTATATATTGCATTGTGAACCGAGGCTGAAAGGGACCCAGTCTAAACGCTGATGGGATCATTATTCTACAGCCATTACATTGTGCAATCAACATTAACTTGATAATGCTAATTTCAAGCAAAATATGATTTCTGGCCGCTTTGAGTAATATTCAAGTACTGGCATGATATGTGAGGATGTGATCCTTTAACCACTTCTCCTCACCCTTTCCTCACCCATCCCTCTCACAGCTGTCAGTGTTCAGAGGAAGAGGAATCACGGAGTAATGCAGAGAGAAACATGGAGACATGTCTGCAGACAGGAGAGATGAAATTAAAGAGAGAGGGGGGGAGATAAAGAGAAAGGATGAGATGAGTGAGTGTCAGGTGAGATAGACGGGGGGTGAGGATGCATTTCATGTCTTCATTAGCATAAACTCCACAGTGCTTTCCCCTCAGCTTAACACTCCACTGCTGAATCTCACAGTAATCCCACAGAGACTGAACATCAGTCACTGGACGGACTCCGTGTTTCACTTTCAAGAGGGAGAATATTCCCGCTGATAAACGCTGCTGCATGAATTAAACATGAACACAGCAACTCTACACCTGAAACACCCACCATAAATAAATGCACTCAATGAAGTCATGAATAATAAGAACAAATTCAAAGTTAGGAGACATATTGATAGAACATTCTAGTTATTGGTTTATTGAAAATACCTGTCCATCTTTGCTCCTACCTTCACCTATGGTCAAAGAACGATACAAGTGGATGAAATGGGTTTCCTCCGGAGGGTGGCTGGCATCTCCCTTGGGGTTAGGGTGAGGATTTCAGTCCTCCTTCTCCTTTAGTAGAAAGGAGCCAGTGCAGGTGGTTCGGGCACTTGGTATGGGTTTCCCATACCCCGGATAAGCGGTAGAAGATAGATGGATGAATTTTTGGAAATCACATTTTTTATATTAAATGCTAACAACATCTTAACTTTTGCATATTTTTGGAAACAAAGTTTAGAGAATATTGCAATGTGTAACCTAGCTTCAGATTTGCAACTTCTTATTCATCAGTTTAGGGAAATGTACTTTGCTATGCTAAGCGACTGATCCCACTTTTTGCAGCTTTTACTGGTGTAAAAAAGCATGTTAGGTAACACCTTAAAGAGCAACATGCAGGTTAGAGACCCCAGTGAATAAATGTGTAGGAAAATTATGTATACACTAGATTTTCCCAAATATATACAGAAATATACACTACGTATTAATAAACATGGATCACAATGCTAGTTTTGACACCGAAGAAGTTGAAAATGTATATTCGTATGCATATGACGGACCACAACCTTATAATCAGGGGTGCATATAACTGGTACGCAGGTACGGATGCGCAGCAACAATCTGAAATGCGTACCGTCACTTGTGTCACAAAGCGCATTTGCGTACCGACGTACTTGTGAAGCTTTTCCAGAAGGCGGTTAGATCACCGGACGACAGAGTCGTAATACGGTTTCCTGATAAACGTTTTGTTTGATAGGTGCTTGTGTGGGAAATGCCAGCCCATGGCCTCAGCTGTGGAGAGTATGTGCTGCAGGGAGGTGGATGCACCTCGCACAACGCACCCAGGAACGAAAGCTAGCTCCGGTCCTTTTCCTGTTAGGGAAACTGTGGACTTGATGTCCTGACAGGCTGGAGTTTGTGCAATCTGCACAAACACAAGCTCACCATGATTAAAAATGGTGAAATGCAATGTCAAATTACCGAAAAAATACCAGTTCACTAAATCACAACCGCTCAAACCAACTACCAACTACTACTGTGAATTGGGCAGAGAAGGAGTCCGAGAAAATTGCTCCCCTATGTGACGTAATATGACGCGTTTGACGTATGACGTTTAAAAAAAAAAAACAGTTTTTAGTTACTTTATATTTACGTAATTGAAAAAGAAGGGGGATTACATTGCTCTTTTTACATGTGGAACACATTGGAACAGGTCCATGTTGAAAAAATATTATACGTCTGGATTATAATTTCTCAAAGAGAATAAAGGTTTTCTCAAACCAAGTTTCTGATTTGTGGAACATTTAACCTATTTTTGAAATGCAGAAACGGGAGAGCTGTCAGAAACTTAAAAGTGGGTTTCTGACAGCCTTAAGTCTTAACTTAAAATGTCTAACATTCTTTTATATACCCGCAAGACGTGTAAATAAGGCAGGATCAGTTGCTCTTCATTTCAAAGTTAATTTCCCTTAACTGCTGGATAAGAAGCTGCAAAAACAGAAGCTAAATTAAGCGTTGTGGGAACATTAACACCTCACTGTGCCGCGGGGTTCTGGATTGGAGGGAAATTGTCAGATTCACTACCATCACTCCCACGCCCCTCTTACGCCGAGCACGGCCTGCCAGGGACAGATACAGTATGTCGTCGCTGCTCTTCTACCTCAGTGACTTCAGATCAACATCAAACTCCATCCGGATTCTGTAATAAACCGGTGACACTATCACTAATCTTAAAAGACAGTAAAGACGCCCACAGGCTCGATGGACAAAAGTCATTCAACTGGTGAAGGGGAAATGAATCGGAGAACGTAAAAAAGATTACCAAAATGAAGAGGTGTGAATAATTGGGTTATTGACCATTTGATTTAAAAGGGATTCTGGATTCAGTACGTTGAGTGGAACATTTCAGGATATACTCCAGTCTGGCGCTTATAAAAGTGGCGTTGCAATACAAAAACAAATGTTTTTTTTTATACCAACACAGGTGAAATTTAAAACATCTATTTTGTATCGAGCCACTAGTGTAGGGGTGGGCAAACTTTTTGGCTCGGGGGCCACTATGAGTTTTAAAATTTGACAGACGGGCCGGGCCAGTAGCAGATCGGTGAAAAAATATTTAGCCGTCCACTCCTCATTAAACACTTGGCACTCATTGTCGACTTTTCTTTTCTTTGGTCCACTCATTGTTACAGATGCAGGTTCAAAGGTGAATTAGGTTCAAAGGTGAATTATTGCGTCATTGCGTCATCGTTTGCGTCATGACGTAACCGTTTACGTGCCTTCTTATGACCAACACAGCGTTTTACGTCGCTGATTTTCTCTGCAACACCGCTCACAACAACATCAATAGAGGACTGCGTCGGGTAGTTTTTAATCATACGAAGCCAGATTAAATTAAAGAACTATTTCTCCAACCTTATACCTTTCTCCAGAGTGCCGTGGTGCATTGTTTATTAATGTGGTTCAGCGGCATTACCGCCCGCTGCAGTGCTGCTCGTGCACCAGAGTTTATTCTACTGTTAACTCACACGGCAGCAGCCACTGTAAAGTATTCACTGTCCGACTGTCACACAAGCAGCTGATAAATATCCCCCATCCCCATCAGTGAATGTGTTTCAGTCTGAATTGCAGTGTTTGGCATCACAACGCTGTTTCTCTGGCATTCTACAGGTGATGTTAGCATAGCAACCGAAGCTAATCAGACTATCTTGACTACTTGTTCCTATCATATTGTGCCATAAGCCGTTTTCTACACGCATATTTTAAAGGCGTAGTTTTCTTTATGATTTTACTTGTGATGGCCACATGTAGCCCATGTATTGATTCCATCCGATAGCTGCAATAATACAAAACAACAGGAAAACGTCTGCCTCTTAACAATGGTCAATAACAGTGAACGGATGGTCATTAAAGTAAGGTAAAATAAACAGAATCGAACTCAGCCTGGTTAGTGTTGCCTGACTTTATATAAGTGTTTTTTATAAGTGTGTGCGCATTCTAGTCACTTTGCTCAGCGCTGCTGCTTGTTACAACTTGTATTCGCTGTGTTCGCCATGAACTGTTATTGCTCAGGTTAATCTCGACCTCCTCCAATGTAAGAGTGACGTATTTGGTTCTTAGATCTTGCCGGGTTGCCGAGTGGGGCCAGCTGAGAATAGACCAGACTCCAGCAAAGGTCAATTGTGTCTAGAGTGCGCCATCTAGTGGGATCAACTGAAATGCCGGGTATTGCAGGAAAAAGGCAAAATGAATGCGGTCTTTACTATAATTTGGACAATTTTGTACCAATATGGCCCGCGGGCCTTAGTTTGCCCATGCCTGCACTAGTGCCTTTATTGAAGTGAAAGCGTTGCAAGGGTCCCCCAATACGGCGACCAATCCCCAGTGTATGGGTCACCAGTTCCACCAAGTGAGCTGTATGTCTGCTAGAAATGTACGATTCTTGTTACCAAATTTGATACCATAGTAAAACGAGAACAATAATTACAATGTTATGCAAAATACTCTCCAGGTACCACTGTAGGGTCTGTTTTAGACATGACCGGGAACATGTTGCCACTAATAGTGTAGTGTGGTGACACCTAGTGGAACATAATTCACCTGTGGGATAGTGTTGCTACACGGACCCTTTAGTGGGAACACCTAGGTTAGGTTTGGTCATTCCTGCTAGCTTGTCATACTGAGCAGATGTGTACTTACCTTCTTGTTATTAATGGATAATAAAGAGTGGAACTCCATGCTAAATACACCGCCTCCAACTCCCTTTTATCGGCACTACACTGGTGACCCTGACGTTTTCGCGAAAGTTTCCGAAGACTCATTGAACATGGCTGATAGCAATGTTTTCGTAAAGTTGCCGGAGTTTTGGGAGCACGCCGCGGCAGCATGGTTCGCCCACGTGGAAGCGCATTTCGCCTGCAGACAAGTCCGTGATGGGGACTTGAAGTACTACCATGTAGTGGCAGCGCTGGGAAGCTCCACTTCATCCAGGTTGGTGGGATTTATCGCTGCCCCCCCGCACCATGGCAAATATGAGGCGATTAAGGCTCTCCTCCTCAAGACATTTAGCTTATCTGCTAAGGAGAGAGCCCGCCAGATTCTAGACATTCAAGGCCTGGGGGACAGCAGACCGTCTCATCTCATGGAGAAAAGGCTAAATCTGCTAGGGGGGGAAGATCCCCAGATTTTGTTCATGGAGATTTTCCTATCCACTTGCCTTCCCGGTCCAGACGGCGTTGGCCAACACACCCGTCACGGAGCCCCGTGCCTTGGCTGAGGAAGCGGACCGTTTTTTCCTGGCTACACAAAAGCCTGGTGCAGAGGCGTTAGCTGTGACGCTCAGCGGCCCATCTACGGTCAAGACAGCATGGCGGAGGCCGGACGCGGCAATGTCAAGCCGGCCTGGAGACACCGGAGAGTGCTTTTACCACGCACGTTTCGGGACAATGGTGAAGAGGTGCGTCGCTCCATGCAGCTACAAACCTCCGGGAAACGGAGGTGCCGGCGCTCAGAAGTGGCCCTGAGCGTCGGCGGCACGTGCAGGCTTCTCTTTGTCAGCGACAGCGTTTCGGGGAGCCTGTTTCTGTGTGACACGGGCGCTCAACGGAGTGTGGTTCCCGCGTCGAGGGAAGACGTCGCTCAGGGAGGGCATGGACCGCGGTTGACGACGGCTAACGGCGGTCCCATTCGCACGTACGGCGTGAGGCCTATGTGTTTGTGCATCGGAGGACAGCGTTTCAGCTGGGATTTTGTGACAGCGGACATTTCTTTTCCCCTCCTCGGGGCAGATTTTTTGTGTGCTCATGGACTCTTAGTGGACGTTAAGAATAAACGCTTGGTTGATGCCTTGACGTTTTCCTCTCTTGTGTGCACACTCGGCAGCGCAGTGTACGACGGGCTGTCGGGCTCGCTGTCGGGGGCGGACATTTTTCTCAGACTGTTGGCCGAGTTTCCAGACCTGTCGCTGCCCACCTTCTCTGCGCTCACCACCAAGCATGGCGTGGAGCACCACGTCACTACCGAAGGTCCCCCTGTCTACGCCAGGGCCCGGCGGTTGAACCCTTCTAAGCTAGCTGTAGCGAGGGCGGAGTTTGCAACCATGGAGCGCCTGGGCATCGTCCGCCGCTCCGACGAGTCCTTGGGCCTCTCCTCTGCACGTCGTTCCCAAGCCGAACGGCGGTTTCCGCCCGTGCGGGGATTACCGCCGACTCAACGACGCCACTACGCCTGACCGCTATCCGGTGCCGCACATTCAGGACTTTTCGGCGCATCTGGCCGGTACGAGGGTGTTTTCTAAAGTGGACCTGGTGCGTGGATACCACCAGGTGCCCATGCACCCCCTGGACATTCCCAAGACAGCAGTGATAACGCCTTTTGGACTTTTTGAGTTCCTGCGGATGCCTTTTGGACTCAAGAATGCCGCTCAGACGTTCCAGCGCCTGATGGATTCGGTGCTGCGGGACCTGCCGTTTGTGTTTGTTTACCTGGACGACATACTCGTCGCCAGCGCTTCAGTGGAGGAGCACCTGTCCCACCTCCGATCCCTTTTCACGCGGCTCAACGAACATGGATTAATTATCAATCCTGCAAAGTGCCAGTTCGGGGTGTCTGACATTGACTTCCTCGGGCACCGCGTCACCAAGGAGCGGCACCTCTGCCGGCGAAGGTGGAGGCTGTTGCGGCTTTTCCTCGCCCGCTCACAGCCCGGTCGCTCCGGGAGTTCCTGGGGATGGTGACGTTCTACCACCGTTTCATCGCCCGAGCCGCCCACATCATGCGGCCGCTGTATGAGGCTTTGAAAGGCAAGACCCCCGTCCAGGCGATCGACTGGACAGCAGAAGCGGAGGTCGCTTTTACTGAGGTCAAGACCGCGTTGGCTCAAGCGGCTTTGCTGGCACACCCATCATCCACGGCTCCCATCTCTATCACTACGGACGCATCGGACTACGCAGTCGGCGCAGTGCACGAGCAGTGGGTAGAGGGCGCTTGGCAACCGCTCGCCTTTTTCAGCCGCCAGCTGACGCCCAGAGAACGCAGGTACAGCGCCTTTGACCGTGAGCTCCTGGGTCTTTGGTTGGCCGTGCGGCACTTCCGTTTCTTGCTGGAAGGCCGTGAGTTCACGGCGTTTGTCGACCACAAGCCGCTCACCTTCGCCATGTCAAAGGTGGCGGAGCCTTGGTCGGCACGTCAGCAGCGGCAGCTTTCCTACATATCAGAGTTCACCACGGACATTAAACACGTGGCTGGCAAGTCAAACCTGGTTGCTGATTGCCTCTCCAGGGTCGTCATCGGAGCCGTCCAGTTGGGCCTGGATTATGGTCGCATGGCGGCGGACCAGGTCGCTGACCCCGGCGTCCAGACTCTGAAGTTGGAGAGCACTGGGTTGTGCTTGGAGGACGTGGTGTTCGGCGACGCGGGCATTACTCTCCTGTGTGACGTCTCTACAGGCCTGTCGCGGCCTGTCGTCCCCGCCAGCTGGAGGCGTCCGGTGTTCGAGGCAGTGCACGGCCTGTCACACCCCGGCGTTAAGCCTTCGGTGCGTTTGGTGGCCGCGAAGTTCGTCTGGCATGGGCTGAAAAAGGACGTGAGGACTTGGGCCGGAGAGTGCGTGGCTTGTCAACGCGCTAAGGTGCACCGCCACACGAAGGCCCCTTTGGAGCGTTTCCTGGTGCCTGAGAGGAGGTTTGACCACGTCAACATCGACCTGGTTGGTCCGTTGCCTTCCTCTCAGGGTTTTTCCTACCTCCTCACCATGGTGGACAGAACGACCCGTTGGCCGGAGGCGGTTCCTCTCGTGTCGACGTCGGCCGCAGACGTTGCCCGGGCCTTCATTGCAACGTGGGTGTGTCGTTTTGGCACCCCGTCAGACATTTCCTCAGACAGGGGCTCACAGTTCACGTCCGAGCTCTGGAACGCCGTGGCGGGCGGTTTGGGGGTTAAGCTGCACAGGACTACCGCTTACCACCCTCAGGCTAACGGCCTCTGCGAGCGCTTCCATCGCTCCATGAAGGCGGCCCTCAGGGCCGGCCTTACGGACGGCAACTGGGTCGACAAGCTGCCCTGGGTGATGCTGGGCCTGAGGACCGCGCCTAAGGAGGATCTGCAGTGCTCTACGGCGGAGATGGTTTACGGTCAGCCGCTGAGGGTTCCAGGGGATTTCCTCCCGAATGCATCGGCTCCCTGGTCTGCGACGGCCCAGCGGGCTTTCTTGCTGGACGCTGCGGAGGTTTTCGCTCCTGTACCTACTACTCAGCACGGTACTCAAAGGACTCAGGTTCCCACAGAGCTACGCTCGGCTGGGCACGTTTTCATCCGCCACGACGCACACAGAGGCCCCCTGCAGCCCCCTTATGATGGACCTTTCTGGGTCTTAGAACACGGGGACAAACACCTGGTGGTCGACCTGGGTGGCAAGGCTGAACACGTCTCGGTTGACCAGGTGAAGGCTGCTCACTTGGACTTAGACCAGCCGGTGGTGCTGGCTCGACCGCCGAGACGGGGCCGCCCCCCGGCTTTGATTCCTGTCACGGATTTTGGACCTGTTGTTCCGGTCCCTCTTCTTACGGGGGCCGCACAGGCGGAGGTCGCTTTACCGACTCCAGTGCTCAGGAGTCGTGGGGGTCGGCATGTTGTTCCTCCCCGCCACACGGATTTTGTTTATACGTGAATTCTGGGGGTGCTTGTGTGGTGACACCTAGTGGAACATAATTCACCTGTGGGATAGTGTTGCTACACGGACCCTTTAGTGGGAACACCTAGGTTAGGTTTGGTCATTCCTGCTAGCTTGTCATACTGAGCAGATGTGTACTTACCTTCTTGTTATTAATGGATAATAAAGAGTGGCACTCCATGCTAAATACACCGCCTCCGACTCCCTTTTATCGGCACTACAGTAGTGTCTTTTCAAAATGAAATTTACGCCAAAAAAACTTTATTTTCTTAAATAAACCCCGGCTTTGAAACTCCCAAACAAATATCCCGTTCATAGCATCCATTCGCGACCCACCTATCACATCTCTGCACCCCACCAGTGGGGCGCGCCCCACACTTTGAGAAACGCTGCTCTAAAGGGTGTGTGCATCAGCATCAGACACCAAGGGGCACAGAACATTTGTGGTTAATTGAGTTGTGAGTAAGAACAGGTTGCAAAGGTCACACTCAGCATGAATTATTGTTTGTTGAGAGTTACTCGCAAAGGGTAAAGAGTTTCTTATTTAGAATTATGATTCAGGCAGAAAGCTGAAATGGCAAATTACTCTGCTGGAATATAAAAAAATAATGGAATCGTAAAACTTTGTAACATGGACGGTGATTTCAAAAGTTGTGAAACAAAACAGAACGTTGTTGCATTAAAGTCCGAGGTTATAGTATAATAAATTTTTTATAGACTTTTCTGTGTCGCCAACTGCTTGTAGCTGATTAAATAATTACTCTTGTAAACTTTCATCTTGGAATACCACGAATCAGCTCTTCTGCTCAAAACCCCATTAAAACCCTTTGAGGGAAGAATCCTGCAAAACTCAGCACGTTGTTGGTTGGATCACTGATATAGGAACAAAAACTAAACGTTTTAACCAACTTCAGGCAAACCAACATGCCTTTATTTGTCCTCCTCAGCGTTAAAAATGCATGCGTAGGAGACTGAAATCATGCATAAAAAGATACTCGAAACGTGAGTCATTTTCAGTTTAAATATACTCCAATGCTCTGCTTGAGCCTCCCTGCTGAGCTTTTAAACAGTTGCACACCAACATCAGCGTCTCCCACTGTTTTAAATCGAATATTTCGGAAGATTTGTCATCTCCTGCCAGTGAACATGAACCAGGCAGAGTTTAAGAGGGAAATCAGGCGAAAAGTCGGATAATTGGAAGCAGCTGTTTAACCTTTTTAGCTAACGAGGAGTCACTTGTCATCTATATTAACACGATCAGTAGAGAAGAAAATACTCAACTCTAATCTGCCTTTTTTTATATTGATTAATCATTTGTCAAAAAAGATCAATAGACAGAAAAACATTTTTGTTAATGTCTCAAACATAAATATATTACATTAAGGACATGAGGACGCAGTGAATTCCAATAAATGGAGTCCGGTAACATCAAATGTTTTTTTTCCCCCTCAAACTTAATCAGAGGAGTAAGTATTCAAATATTTGACTGAAGAACTAATTGTGATACTATGGTAAAGAAATACTCAAGAGCAGAAGTCATGTATACAAAATCTTGATTTAGTAAAGGTAAAAAAGCACCAAATGTTACATTACGTAACTAAAGCAAAAATATTTGTCAGGACCTCGACATAAACTGATGAACCCAAATGCACGACCCAGAGACAAAGTCTTGAATGTAATAAAAAAGTGTATTTATTTTAACAGATCAGGTAATCCCTCTTAACAGAGTAGGTACTGGAAATAACAAAAAGCGCTCACAAGGAGGAAAAAACGAGCGTAACAAAAAGAGGACTTAATAAAAACTTAAGCCTAACAAAATAAACAAACATAACAAAACCTGACATGAGAGAAAAGCGATCCTTTCAGAGCTGAGGCTTGGCACGACCTTTCGGGGAAACAAACAAGATGAACTGACACAGGACAGGGGAGAGACAGGACTATTTAAACATGAGGTGAGTGGGAACAGGTGGAAACAATCAGGGGCGGGCAGACACTGATGATGGCGGGAAAAACACACAAGGGGAGGAAGAAAACAGGACCTGAAATGAAAGACAAGAGGTAAATACAAAATAAAACAGGAAATGACAGACACAATACATAAACATAACTGAAGTTACCTACTGTAACTCCAGCTTCTATGAGTATTGGCGTAGCCCTCTAAGGCTATCGCTATTGGGTAATCCCCTGCGCGCCCGCGCAGCACTGAAACACTTGTAGTCCACGCCCACCCGCAAGGTGGGCCCCACCCTCGGGCTCCCTTCCGGTATAAATAGGAAGGAGGCCCGACAATCTGCTCCCACACAAACAACTTTTCTTCAGCTATTCGTGGAGCCAGTGGGGCCCAGCACTTAGAGGGCTACGCCAATACTCATAGAAGCTGGAGTTACAGTAGGTAACTTCAGTTCTATTTCGTATATGGCTCCGCCCTCTAAGGCTATCGCTATTGGGTTAATGGCGAAGCCAGATGTAGTCTGCGCCCCACTGGGTCCCCCCGGTACTGGAAGCACAGACACACCCGCTCAGATAACAACCCAGCCTATTGCGCCATGCGAATGGCGCATCACAGTCCCTGGAATATAGCATAACATGAATATTTACCATGAGGGGACGCAGGCTGGGAACAATACATACCCTCCGCTGTGATAAGGAGAGACGAAGGTCACACTTTGCCCAGCGACAAAAAGAGGGGGAACACGGGCCACTCTCTGCGTGTAGACAGGCAGGAGAGCGCACAGCTGGATCCCTGACATCACTCACTCTGACAAGACACTTCGTACAAAATGTGTCAGAGGAAAACAAGGAAACCTCCCCCTCAGAAGAGGGGAAAGGGGCCGCTCTTCGTGTGCCGAGAGGCAGGAGAGAGGCGCACAGCTGGATCCCTGACGTCACTCACTCTGACAGGACACTCAGCACAGGGTGTGTCAGAGAGGAATGGGAGACATCCCTCAAATAAAATTGAATAAAGGAACAGGGGGAAGACCAAGATGCAGCAGTGCAAATGTCTTCCACTGACATTCCTCCGTGCAAAGCCGTGGAGGAGGAAATTCCTCTGGTGGAGTGCGCACTGATGTTCTCTGGGGGATCCGCCCCAGAGGAGACATATGCCTGTGACACAGCCTCACACAGCCAGTGTGACAGCCGTTGTGCAGACAGAGGCTGCCCGATCGAGCTCTCTCTGTAATGCACAAACAGGCGCTGAGAACGGCGCAAGGCAGCCGTGCGCGCCACATAGCAGGCCAGCGTGCGCACCGGACAGAGGAGATGAGACGTGGCTTCTTCCTCCGACCTGTGAGGAGGGGGAAAGAAGCCATCCAGGGTGATCACTCTTGATTTAAAAGAGCTTGTGATGACCTTAGGCATAAATTCCTGTCCAGCAACAGCTGGAGGAATGACAGCACGTGAGGCAGGGGGCACGTAATAGGGTCCAGGCTTTTCGCCACACACCAACGCTGGAAAGCTGTCCACTTGGCTGTGTAGGACGCTCTGGTAGACGCCGCCCTGGCTCCTTGAATGGTACGTACAACATCTTGAGAGAGGCCCAGCCCCTCTAAATGTTCCCGTTCAGGGGCCATGCCCATAGGTGCTGGCCTATCACAGGGTGACTGCTGATCGCTCCCTCCACCTGCGAGAGAGCGTCCCCCCGCCACGGAATTTTCCACGGTTTGCCTGACAGCGTACGCTGTAGGCATGGAAACCAGGAAGCGCCCGTGCGCTCCGGGGCAATCAGGATCATTGACAGTCGCTCCTCCTGCACTCGGTCCAAGCACCGAGGAATCAGCGGGACTGGTGGAAATGCGTACAACAGTCCCTGGGCCACGGTCGATGTGCGAACGCGTCCACCCCAGGGGGGGTGGTCCTGCGCTTTCAGGGAGAACCAGAGGGCGCACTGCACGTTCCCGCGTGTGGCGAACAGATCCACCTCTGCTCTCCCGAACCGGCTCCATACCTGGGAGACCAGCTCGGGATGGAGGCTCCAGTCCCCTGGCGAGGACCTCCTCTGGACATGAGGTCTGCCCCTTTGTTCAGCTCGCCGGGAACATACATTGCTCTGATGGAGAGCAAGTGTGATCGCGCCCATATCAACAGCGGTCTGGCTGTGTTCAACAGCTGCGCTGAGCGAACTCCGCCCTGGCGATTGATGTAGGCTGCCGCGGCTTTGTTGTCTGTGCGAATCAACACATGCTGATTCCGCAGCAACGGGGCAAAATGCTGGATTACTCTCCGTACGGAGAGCAATTCCAGCACGTTTATGTGGAGGGACATGTGAGCCGGCCACTGTCCCCCCACTGCCTGCGACATACACCTTCCTCCACCCTGAGAGAGATGCATCTGTGAACACCGAGATGTGTGACGTAACTCTGCCCAGGGGCACACCCGCTGACAGCACGTGGGGACTTTTCCAATAGGTTAAGTCTGAACCCACGGAAGGAGGGATGGCCACCATGCGCCTCTTCTGTCGCACAGGGTCGATGCGCAGGCGAATAAACCACCTCTGGAGTATCCTCATGTGAAGGAGACCCAGGGGGATCACCACGTGACCAGCTGCCATCATGCCCAGCAGCTGCATCACGGAGAGGGCAGTCACCACGCTGCGAGGTGTGACGCGTCGGAGAAGAGCTGTCAGTGCCTCCACTCTCTGCTGTGAGAGTCGCGCTCTCATGCGGGCTGAGTTCAATTCCACCCCAGGTAAACAATACTCTGGGAGGGAAGAGGACGGCTCTTCTTCCAATTTATTAAGAAACCCAGCTTTGACAGATGTGATACGAGCTGTACCGTCTGTAAAGCAACTTCCTCCCTGGAGCGAGCCAGCAACAGCAGGTCGTCCAGGTAAAATAGTACTCTCATCCCTCCTCTGTGTAGCGGCTGCAGCGCCGTCTCTACACACTTCGAAAAGGTGCGAGGAGCCAGGGAATAACCGAACGGCAGACGGTTGTACTGGTACGATATTCCCTGGAATGAGAAACGCAGGAATTTCCTGTGTTTCGGGATGATGGGTACGTGGAAGTAAGCATCCTTCAGGTCTACAGAGGTGAACCAGTCCCCCTGGTGAACACACTCCAGCACCTGTTTGATCGTCAGCATGTGAAAAGGCCTTTTCATTATTGCTTTGTTGAAGACTGACAGATCGAGGATGGGTCTCATTCCCCCTGTCTTCTTCGGGATAAGAAAATAGCGGGAGTAATACCCCTGATTTTCTTCCCCTTGAGGAACCCTGGAAATAGCCTCTTTCAACAGGAGTTCCCGCAGCTCTGACTGGAGCGCAAGACACTGTTCCTGGGATGACAGGAGTGTTTCCTGTATCCCATTGAACTGTGGGGGGGGAGAGGTGAACTGCAGGGTGTACCCTCTGCTGATCAACCTGCTCATCCATCTGTCCATCAGACACACGTGCTGCCACTCTGAGAAACACTCTGAGAGCGGGCGCACGTGCTCGAGATGTGTTGTGGTCGTCATGGTGACGAGCCACGTCAGAGCCCTCGCCGCCGCTGCCCGTGCGGCAACCCAAGGTGGGCCTGGAGCGAAAGGGCTGTGAGGGAGCCTCCACACGCTGCATATCACTCCTGCTCTCATCATGAGGCGCGTACACGCTCAGGGGATGGGTGGAGGTGTGTGCAGTGACGTCCACATGAGGCGTCATAACTGCCCTCATGGGCTTATTATGACCGTGTGTAGGAGGCGTATCTCGGACAGAGGAATGCAGCGAGCCCTGCTGCCTACTAATCAACAGATTGGTGGCAGCTGGTTTAGTTAGTGAACACCGCAGTTTATTAACCGATAGATTAAAAACTGCAGGTTTTTTCAACAAGCCCTGCTGGCTATTAACCGATAGGTTATAGGCAGCTGGCAGAGTGGGGGATATGCGAGAAACACTTGATACTGATGCCTCAGACACAAAGTTGGAAAATAAACGTGTTTTATTTTTCTCACAAACCCCCCCAACACGTCAGAAGCGGCTTTGTTTCCTCGGAGGCTCTCGCGGAGCAGACCAGGAGCGGGAGTGCCTCCCTCCCCGTTGGCTCACCGCCGGAAGACCCCTCTGCCCCTGGGGTGGCGGGGGAGCGGCGGGGCGGGGCGGGGCCCCTGCCGCCGCCGACGGGCGAGCCTGACGCCGCGGCTGCTGTTGCCACTCCTGTGTGCGTCTCTCCGCCTGCCGCTGTGGCCGGGTTGGACGCTGCGGCTGCTGCGGCTGCTGCGGCTGCTGCGGCTGCTGCGGGCGTTGGTGCCGCCGTGGCCGCCCCGCAGGCTGGAGCCAGCTAACGTGCTGGCGGATGTCGTCCGCCTGTTCTGCAGCCGCCTTCATGGCCTCCACCATGGCGTGGAACTGGGGTCCGAACAGCCCGTCCGGGCTGATTGGAGCGTCCAGCAACACCTTCCTGGCCGTCTCCGTGACCGCAGCCTGCTGCAGCCAGAGGTGGCGCTGCATTTGCGTCACCCACGCGGCGATTCTCGCCTGGGAGACAGCAATGGACGCGCACAGTGTGAGCGCCGTGCTGGCCGCCTTGCTGATCTCCTCCGCTTCCTCCGTGGCCAAGGTGGTGGACCGCTCCACCAGCGTCACCACCGAGTCGGAGAGCAGCGCGATGTTGTTCGCCGCCGCCGACGCCTGAAAGGCACACTGGTGCCCGGTCGGCCTGGCGAGCGACATACTGGTCCCTGGGGGAGGCCAACGTAGGGCGCCGTCCGGCGATCATGTTGGCCTGCCTTACCCCAAAAAACGCCGTCAGGCTCGGCTCCAGAGAAGGGGTGGCTGGGAAACCAGCATCTGTGAACCCCTCCACCTTGGTGAGGGGGACAAATGTGGCCACCGGAGCCCTCAGGGTCCTCGGGTTCGCCGCCGCCCCCTCCTGGTATCTCCTGATGGCGGGAAAGCGTGGCCAGATTGGATCACTCCTGATCGTCTGCACCCGCGAAAAAACTCCGGCCATGTCGTCCGGAGCACACCTCTCCTGAGCTAGGGGAACGGGGAGACCTCTGCAGGCGGCCGCCTTGGCTATGATCTCCGGCAGTTCCCCCAGGATGCCGCCTATCGCCGGCAACGCCGTGATGACGGAGAAGGGGACCGTGTGCTCTGCCGTCCAGTCGGCACCCTGCTCCGACTCTGTCTCCCCCGTCCGGGGGAGAGGAGGGAGGGGAGAACCGCACGGTGAACCGTGGAGGGAGGTGGGGAAGGAGTCGTCCGACTCCTGCCCGGCCCTCGGCTCCAGGGACATGAGGCTGCCGCCCGCAGGCTCGAAAGCCTGGACGGGCCAATCGTCCTCCACGGCCGCAGCAGCGAGAGCGTCCGCTCTGCGCTTCCTGTCGGCCGCGGGGAGACGTGCACAGTGGGTGCATGCGACCCGCTGGCTGAGAGCCGCGTACGCGTGCTCTGGCCCCAGGCAGGATTCGCATGACGTGTGCCGGTCGTAGCTCATGATGTATCCGGAGCCACATGAGGGACAATTCCTAACGCAGTTGGCACTCATTGCTCCAGATTTTCAGTGCTTCAGTACTTTCTCGGGCTGAAGAAAAGAGGGAGCAGATTGTCGGGCCTCCTTCCTATTTATACCGGAAGGGAGCCCGAGGGTGGGGCCCACCTTGCGGGTGGGCGTGGACTACAAGTGTTTCAGTGCTGCGCGGGCGCGCAGGGGATTACCCAATAGCGATAGCCTTAGAGGGCGGAGCCATATACGAAATAGAACTAACACATTTGACGAGACACAACAGTATTCTATATGCAGGGTGACCCATTTTAGAGAAGTATATATTATATTATTGGATTATATTTCATTCATCATTTATTTTGTAATTTATTATGTAACAAAAACATTTATAGATGAAATGTTCCAGTTGTTCAATAAAAGAAAATTGCAGTCTTATTCACAGATAAATTTCTCTTTGCAAATGTATACATTTTGTGTTTCTACTTTTTTAGTTTGCTGAAGTCCATGAAGGGATAATGTTTGAGTGGATGGGAATGTCGAACAATACTGGACTTTCATCCAGGAGTTTGAGTCTAATACTAAAAGTCCACATTGACTTATTTTAATGTACATCCAAAATGGGGAAAAAAGTAAATGTATATGGGTTTCAGACGACTTTATTACATGGATCACGTACAAATGGATTTTGTAGGTCGATTAGATCACGTATAAATTGTGAGTAACATGTAATTAGATTGAAAGGGTTGCAATTGAATTGATAACAAAGGATACATATGAGTTCATTACATAGGTAGCTTAACATTTTATTTAGTGGGATACATACAAATTGCTTATTTGGGTACACATTTTAAACACAGGTTACACAAATTCATTACATGTGTTGTGTACGAATTGATTATGTGGTTTACGTACACGTTATTTACATTAGTTACAGATAAAATACGTTTTCTTTGCTTCTCTCAAAAACAAGATGAGTTGTAGTTACATACACTTTTAGTTTAAAACAACAATTTCTGTTTTCAGAGTTTGGTACACTTGCAAACGCCTCTTACTGAGTTTAATGGCTGTTACTGCAATTGTCATTCCTAATCAATCCAGCCTCTATATTTGTCACACATATTCAATTTATTTCCTCAGTCTTACTTGTCAGACACTCGGGTCTCATTGGACACCTGCCGTCAGTTTTCTGCTGCGGGACACAGAGGCTGCTGTGGGGATAAATTATGTCAGACTGATTCAGGAAACAAAAAAAGATTGATGTGGGTTTCCATTTACATCAGGAATCATTGGTGGAGTCAGCACAGTTTAACCATGAAGACTCCCTACAGAAACAAAGAGGAGTCGATAAATTGTCAGATCAACACAAAGTGATTGCTTATGTGTCTGCCAGCTTGATTCTGAGCTCCAAAGCACAATACTAAATGTAATGTTCTGTCCCTAGGGGTCTCTGTATTAAAACTATACCATACAACTCAATTTTGAGTGTACATATCTATTTATATTACTGCTTAGTCTTTAAACTTGAATTTTGCAATCTTTGTATAACCGTGGATGTCCTTGCTTTTTGAATAAAATGTATTAATTTCATAAAAAAACGACCAATAATCCCAACCTCTGTAGTAGAAGATTGACTCTCTAACACAGTGGTTCTCAAACTTTTTCTGTCATTCCCCACTTTGAACATGTGGGCCTTTTCAAGCCCCACCTGTTCCTCATCGCTCCAATAAAATGGTAGGCCAAGCTTAAAATTGTCAAATGTATCGTTTTATAACAGGGGTCTCCAACCTTTTTTAGGATGAGAGCTACTTTCAAAAAATAAAACAAGTCGTGGCTACATTTACTCCTCTTTTTTTGTTTTTTTGCAGTGTATATATTTAGCAGATTTTTAACATTATTATATGTTGACCTTTAACCCATTTTCAGTGTTTACTAAAAGAAAATGTATGCAATTTAATTATTTTAACCTGCTTTATTTGGGGGTGGACCTAACCTCCTTTAGGGGGGTCCGGGGGCATGCACCCCCGGGAAGATTTGTTTTCAACATTCATATGAAAGGGAGCTGTATACTTTTCAATAATCCAAACATCTTTAGAATATGATCACAACCAATAACAAATCATTTAAACTTGTTTATTCTTATCTTATGTTACCTAGTTAGCATTCTTTCTTTTATTGATGCATATTTTACTAATCACTCCCCTTTTAAACTGTTTTTTTTTTTTTTACTATCCTATAGTACACATTGGAATGATTTCTTACTTAATTTTTTAAGCTGCCGCTGCCGTTGGTGGGCTGCTGCCTTCGGTGGGCCGCTGGCTCTGGCATAGGTAGGCCGTGGACTTTCACAGCGCCGCTTCGCCGGTACCGCTCCGGCGGCTCCCGCGCAGCGGCGCTGTGAAAGTCCACCGCCGTTGTGAGTCTCCGGCTGTAACAGTCCACTACCGCCCGCGAGGACCCAGGTTCGATTCCGGCCTGAGGTCCAAAGAAAATATTTAAAAAATAATAATAATCTCCCGTTCATCGCGTCCATTCGCGACCCACCTATCACATCTCTGCGCCCCACCAGTGGGGCGCGCCCCACACTTTGAGAAACGCTGCTCTAACAGAAGATAAAACATGCAAATACTAAAAGTGAGACAACAAGGACCATCTGTTATTTTCTCCAAGTATGGGTGTCGGACTGAAATCAATTTGTAAATCTAGAGTTTAGGGTAGTGGTGGAGCAGTGTGGGATCATGGAGGGTTCAACAGTCAGCTTCTCCCAATTAGGATTAAGGAGGAGTTCCACAGTGGTCTCCTCTGATGAAAAGCAGTAACACTAAACGCTGTTCGACAGACATGCTAATTCATGGCCAATTCTTACTTTCCGCTTCCGCATGTAAGCTATGGTCCTCGTTGTACAAATGAGGTCATTCACCACGTTCATCATGGCCTGTGCGGACTGTACTTAAAAAGCATGCTCCTGTTTCGTTCCACATCCCAGTGTAGTCGGTGGCGTAGGCACATCTGGCTTGTAAGCCGAGAAGAAGATTTAAAAAAACAAAATGTTCTGGAGAGAGGTTGTGTATGGAGATCCTTCTTTACAGCTGTTACCAACATGAATATGATTTTTCTTAAAGTAATACAAAGTCAAACAACACAACGTCACATGTTCTTGGAATGCTAGCTCGCCGTCAACTCTCATCTGTAGTATAAATGGAACCATGTGCACGTTCAGGTAATAAGGTTTACATTTACACACACCAGACGTAAAGCACATCTTTTCGTGCAGCGCAATTAAATATTAAGTAGTTATTACCTTAAACATTTTGATATGTTGTCGCAAAAATTGATGGTAAAATAATTAAGAAAATAATAGATGGTAGATAGAAAATAGAAAGAAAAGATGACTTGAGCTGCACAAATAGATTTAAGTGCTTTGTATTAACCAACAATTGTGCAAAAAAACAAAATCACTTGGATGTCCACACCAAAAACAGAAAGAAAAAATATAGATATATACAGCTAGCTAAAACAAAGTTTCTCGGGTCTCTTGTCTGCTATACAGCCATCGTCAGACTGCAGTGGGGTTTTGAACCTGTGCTCCCCTGATCCCAACACCAACGCACTAGTCCAACGCACTAGTCCACTGCGCCACACGCCTCCCTAAATCTGTTAAGGAGAGGAATATTAGGTTACTCTGGTACTTTGGAAACCATTTTGATGTTAAGTATGATTCAAATATAAGCTACCTTTAACTTTAAAATGAATTTGAGTGATTATTTCTCAAAATTGTAGTGGTTGCACTCACCACAATTACTACAGGCATTAATGTGTGTTTGAAAGTATTGTACTCAGTGTGTGCATTTCACCATGTGCCATGAGCAAATAGTGACAATGTCTTCATCACATGTAATCAAAAACAAAGCAAAATCTGTTATTTGGGGTTCATACCGCTCTGGAAAACAAGATTGATTCAGCTGACTTGCTAGAGATTAAACAAATGTGTTGGGTTTCCAGTAGAAGTAGGATTTTTGGCCAGTGGCCACGGTTGATGAAACATTGTTGGTATCTACATCTCTTCTCCGGCACAACTAGAGTGAGTGAAGTGGTACAAAGGGAACATTAGTTTTGCAACTGGCGGGAACACACCATTAAACTTTACATACTCATCTAAGCAATACCTCTCTTTATATTGTCTTTACCAGCTGATGAAGTTCATGTCAGATGATAGAAAGCCACTAAATTGACCCGGTGGTGACACATTGGGTAAACTTGTGTTTGTTTACCTTTAGACTCTATGACGTTGCGGAGAGGAAAGAAGCTCAGCATCTCCATCCAGGAACACATGGCCATCGACGTTTGCCCCGGCCCCATCAGACCCATCCGTCAGATCTCCGCCTACTTTCCCCGCCTGTCCCCCACCTCCCCCGGCCCCATGTCCCCGAATCCCCCCACCTCCCCCCTGACCCTCAGCCCTGGCTCTGTGGCCTCGGGGATGGGCGGGACCCACCTGCTGTCCCCCCTGCTGGCCCATGGCCGGCCTGGGGGGGGCTGCTCTCTGTCGCTGACCAGCAGCGTGGACACGTCGGTGGAGATAAACAGCGACGACAGCGACGACTGCAGTGAGTCTGTGTGTGTGTGTGTGTGTGTGTGTGTGTGTTTGTGTGTGTGGCTGGCTCTGCATCTAAACACACTTCGCATCTTATGCATGACTCAGCATGTCTTCATACTAGACTTACAGGAATGTTGTAAAGCAACACTTTAAAATCTCTCTTAAGCCTGTGTTAACCACTTACCTTATTTTATGGTAATAACCAAAAATCCATTAAAAAAACGAATTGACTGTGAGACAAAAGAACAGCTAGCGCAAAAATGCTGACTCATTTCAGGGTTTTAGGGTTAGGCTCTTTTCACATGAATGCAACTGGGTTAAATCTTTTGGTTTAGCACTAGCAGCATTCTAAGCAATTATTCATATTTTGTGAACATTTACAGCTACACTACACAGTGCTAAAACATTAGGACCACCCCAAATCAGGCTAAAGATAACATGGCGGGTGGTGTTTATTCTCCAGTAAGTGCTGTTGAACTCCTGCAGAAGTAGAAGTAACGATATAAAAACATTTTTCACAAAAAAACGTTAATTAATTGATTGTGACAGCCCTATAGAGTGGTGCAGTGATGACATATTTTTGTAGGTCGACCGGAAGTAAGCATCGCAATGGCTCCATAGACAAGAATCACAGGGATATCCCCAGAAAATAAACTAGTGGACATGTTTATGATACTTACACATTTTGTTCAGCAGGATAATCGCCAGATTTACACCAATTTGGGATTTAGACAATAAACAAACTACAGCGCGGTCACTTAATCACTGCTAAGTTTAAGGCAGCTAATGTTTGGCTGGATGACGTTTACACGTTTCAATTAGTCATTTGTGAGACGCAGAGGTGGGAGAAGTATTCAGATCTTGTACTTGAGTAAAAGTAGAAGTACCAGAGTGTAGGAATACTCTGTTAGAAGTAAAATGTTTCAAAGTAATTCAAAATGTTACTCAAGTAAAAGTACAAAAGTATTGGCATCAAGATGTACTTAAAGTACCAAAAGTAAGTTGTTAAAGTTTATGACGTTCACCAAAGAAATAACACTTCAGCTCTAAAACAGAAGTACCATCACAAAAATTATGCAATGCGGAAGCGGCCTGTATAATGCTAAACATTTAGATGAATAGTTGCGCTTGTTGTCACGGCTATTAACCCTGCAAAGGTGGAGGTGATTAAATTATATTGTTATTTTGTCTGCTATTGTGGCAGCTCTAACTAAACTTAAAAAATATATTGAAATTAAAAACCATTTAAACACCATTTCTTTTTTACATAAATTGAATATACAACATTTTGAATATTACATGTTCTCTTTAAATAGTTCTAACAATTGTACAGAGTTTGGTTGGCTTCTATGTTTGTCTCCCACGAAAAAGGGAGATGCTGTTCTTTGAATAAGAACATTAATGCAAAGCGTGAGATACATTTAAAAAAACAGCCAATTACTCCACCATTACGCCAATCACCATGTGGAGGTTCTCTTGGCCGGTTGGTTTTTAATCTCAGAGGATGTAACGATGCTGCAGTGGGATCGATAAAGAAAAACAAGAGTCCAATTTATCTGACCAGCGTGGACACAAACAATCCCAGAGTTTAGCTCAGGGAAACAACTCGTGAATAACACATGCCTTTAAGTCCAAATAACATTAATAATGCACACAAGCACACATGTGTTTCAGTGGGAATACCTCCACACCTGGGGGGGGGGGGGGGGGTCACAGTAAGACGAGGCCACAGATAACATGATGCCTGCTGCAGAGACTCTGGAGTTACAGCAGTGTCTTTGTGAATGAATGAAGTCCAGCAGGGAGCTCCTTCTTTCTCTCTTTTTCAAGCTGCTCCAGAATCTTTAATCACAGGCATTCATTATCAGATTAGTTCTGCAGTCACTGATACACACAATTGATCAGTGTCAGTGTTTGGCAGACTGTATCATGTAACTAATGGTGTTTTTGCTTGTAATAAGTTAAAAAAGAGAATAGAAGAAGAGGACATTTTATTGGCCAGCTTTCTTGAAATAAGATAGGATATTTAGATAAATAAGATCTTGTAATTAGCTGGTAAAACTTTTTTTGACCTATATTTTTGCCAGAATCGGAAAATGTTGTTACCAAATAAGCCAGAAATGCTTAAAATTGTTTTGTTTTCTGATGTTAGTTGGTAATTTTCCAATTTAAATGCGTTAGAGGAATTTTCTTGAAACAAGGTGATCTGTCTTTTTCAGATACCACAGCATTAAAAACTTTGTTTCATCTGAGATACAACTAAAAAAAGGTTTTACAAGAGTCTTTGACTTTAAAATATATGAGATGCATTGTCAAAACAAGACCCTATATCTCACTGCATTGTTAGTTCTTATTCATTATATCAAGTGTAAAGAGACATTCTGACTCGAAATTCGACAAATATACTAGATTTTGAGTTTTACACTGTAGGAGAAAGACTCCCAAATAAATGCGTGTGCGTTGTGATTGCTTCTTGGTTGTTTTCCGTCTCTTTGTGTTTTTTGTGGGGGGTTTTGGCATCTTTTCCTGCTAGTTTTTTGTCTTTTATTAGTCGTTTTGTGTCACTTTGTAGTCATTGTGTGTCTCTGAGGTCATTTTGTGTCTACTTGGTGGTTTTGTTCCTCTTCGTAGTCACATCCTTGCTGCTGTTTTGCATCGTTCTGTCTCTTTGTGTCGTATTGCTATCGTTTTGCAGCTTGTTTATTTTTTTTATAATAATGTTCATCAGAATTTGACAGTCAGTCATATTACTAACTAGTTGATCAAATCAAATACACTAGCAAAGAAAAAAAGATTTTTTTTGTATTAGTTTGAGTCCTTGGTGCAGATATGACTCCTTTAGATTTCCTCTGCAGGCTCAGATGTGATCACTCCGTGTGGTGCAGCGCTGCGTTTGTTGGTGCAGATCCAGGCTGTTAGTGTAGGTGGGAGGAATTAGGAACATAAGCATTCAGTGGAAAGTGCACTCACAGCTTTTTGGATCCCATTTTGTGTAGAGGACTGCAGTGGAGTCAGCAGAGGGAAGCAGCTTTATCTCTTATTGCTGCTGTTAGATGAAAATCAGACGTCTGAAATGCATTCTTATCTGCAAAGCACTATCATTAGCTTGATCACTTACACTACTCGTCTAATAGTAGTACGTGAATACTGTCTGCAGTGAGGTGGAGGATATTTGACATCTACTGCCAATACATACATTTAGTTTTTTGTAATTTTCTCTTTGCCTTTGGTTAGATATAAAGTAATACAATAAAACACCCTAATACAAGCATAGACACAATCAAACTGTCTCCGAAAGAACAAAATGGCAATTAAGATCAACAGCAGGGACATAAAATATGCACGCTGTATAAATCCAGCGTCCCACTTTATCTTTAATTCAACAAACAGTCTGATCTGGTGAGTCACAGCAGCATCCAAGTGACGTGGAGATGTAATGTAATAGTGGTATAACGCTTCATATAGAGGGATAACAAGTACATAAACAAATCAACTTTAACTGATGATTAAGTGAATGCATTTAGTAATGAGATGAGTCAGTGTTTTCAGTAAGTATGCCCCAGATAATGCTGCAGCTCTTTTTAGTAGTTTTGTGTCTGTTGACTGTTGTGTGGTCATTTTGTTTGTGTTTTCTTTGCTGCTGATTTCTGTAAATTTGCCCTCTGATTGTTGTGTCACTTTGTAGTTGTTTTTGGTCTTTGTGGTGTTTCCTGTGTGTCTCTTTGGTATGTGTTATTGATGGACATGTATTTGTAGTCACTTATCCTATATGCAACAACAACGTAAGAAAAGGACCTCACTAGTGTAATTAAGAAAAAGCTACTCAAGTTAATCCATCGTTTCTTTTCCGATGGAGACACACAAATTACTACAAATGTCTTTTGTCTTTGTCGTTGTTTTTGTCTCAGTCACTCTGTAGCAAAGTATTTCATAGCGTTCCGGATGTTTCCGATGCTGGTGGTTTTGCCTTTCTTTGTACATGTTTTGCATCTTTTTGTGTGTTTCTTTGGTTGTTTTATGTATTTGTCTTTTCTTTTTGTAGTTCATTTGCATCTCATTGGCGTCTCTTGTGCCTTTTTTTTTTGTGTCTGTAGTTATTTATGTAAATGGTATGCATTTTATAAAGCGCTTTATCCAGTCTTTGCGATTCCTTGATGCACTTTACACTTGGGGTTACTTGAGGTTAGATGTCTTGCCCAAGGACACATCGACGTGTTGACTTCAGGGGCTTGTGTGTCTTTGTGGTCATTGTGCTTCCCTTTAGTTTAGGCCTTTACACAAAAGTCTTGTTTATTATCTTTTTTTTTTCACATATTTTTTCCACACTCTTCTTGGCAAGAATACTTTCCCGTAGAAGAAAAAATATGTTAACATAAATGACAATTTCCGGAGTTTCACAGCCCTTTGTGGTCATTTTGCCTGAATTTGTGTTGCGTCTCTCTGTGGTCCCTTGAAGGACTCTCCAACCAGAAGTGAAACAGTCCCTTCAGATGCTTCTGGCCCTTTCTCATTTCTCTTATTCCCCTCCTCGACTCCCCCTCCTCGACTCCTATCCTCGTGTCTTAGTATTTTATTATGTGAAGCACTAAATGTTTTTAGAACAATATCGACTCTTTGTTTGTAGATATCTACTAAACTAAAGCAAATAAAGAGAGTAATGTAGCCTGTTATACTGAGTGATATATATTATACACACTGCTCTGCTTTCTGCACGGACCTCACAGCTGTTGTCACTGTAAACATCGCGTCGCGATGAAAGCAGTTAATAAAATAATATCCAGGGGATGCATGCAGAGCTGTCATTGGCTGAGATAAGTCCGGCCGTGCGTCACGACTCTTTTAAACATCTCTGTTGCCGGAAATACATCCGCGGAGGAGCCGTGGAGGAACCATCAGTGTATCCTCGATTATAGCTCCTCGATGCTCGGTCCTCGAAGTGCATTTAGAGAAATGAGATGTCCTTCAACATGGCGCGCTGAAATCCATTTCCGGGTCACTATCGGAGGATCGAGGAGTCGAGGAGGGGAAATTAGTGAAATGAGAAAGGGCCTCTGTGTAGGATAAACAGAATCTGAACAGGAAGTGGGCGAGCCTCCAGGTTGACAAACACACCGCAGTGTAAAGAAGATTATAGTTTAGCATAAGAATACAATGTGTTGAGTAAGCAGAGGTTTGTTGGTTTTATGAGAACTGATGCCTAAAATAAATGTTTTAATCCCTGTGAATCACATCCTGTATGTGCGCTCTTATATAACGCACTGGAAGAACACCAGGTTGTGTTTGATGTATGAGCTTATACATTTACACACAGTTTGTTTGCATGTATGTACAGCGCCCTGACGAATGTGTTTCTTCTAAGAGGATTTTCCGTGTTGACATGTGATGTGTTGTGTTCAGATCCATGTGACAGCAGCTGCTCCATTAAATTGGATTTCTCTGTTCATGCTTTGATTTTATTCCGACGGATTTTTCATATCTTTCTTCTGATGCAATGTTTTTTTCCTTTAATGAGTTCTGTCCTTCCTTTGTTTTTTCCTCCTCAGCCGCTCTGGGAACGCTGGAGTTTGAGCTGAGGTACGAGCAGAGGTCCAGTGAGCTGCACTGCAGGCTGCTGCGCGCCAAGGTAACACTCTAAAGAGATGAGTGAAAACTGCTTCTATGAGCAGGGATGTAGGTTGAGCTGCAGAGTGGTTTGTAAAGCTTGTTTTCCAAGTGGTCTGGAGTTCCTCCATTGGACATTTTTTATTGCATTTCCCGTAATCGTGCACAAAATACTGTGACTGTATAGTTGATAAAAAACACAACAGGGAAAATGATTCGATAGTCACAGCATTTTACATTTTAAAAGTGTTTGTTAAATGTTAGGCCCCGAGCCTGTTTTCCAGGTCTCAGGCTCGAAAATGACATTTCCAGAACAAATGACCATAACTACACTTCTAAAAGGGGAAAATTAATAATCTTTTTTCTCAAAGTAATGATAAACCTGTGAGTTGGATGTAGAAAAGTCACACAAAAAGGTGGGGGCTTCACGCATGCAGTTTTTGCCCAGCTGTCTCACGCTCTGACATCTGAAAACGGAAAAGTAGCTTTATTGCCTATGGATTATCAGAAATCATTTCAAAGTGACACAGACACATTGGATTAACCTATGGATTAACCTTCAGCAGCGTTTTTATCGTTTTAATGCCATTGAAGACCACTTTTGACCAGACAACGACATAGGTAAGCCATTTAGCCGTTTTAGCTACCTAGCGCCACATGTTTTGATGTCTGTTTTTGTTTATAAAGTCGCGAGTTCTTATCATGGAGTGATAATGTAGGTACCGATCGATTCTGTGTCTTCTCACGATGCTAGTCGATATGTTGGATGTGCAGCTACGATAAGTAATAAGGGTGTTATGAGCAGGGCCGGACTGGGACAATAAGTCAGGCCGGGAATTATACACCCAGCCAGGCCACTACCAGTTTTTTTGGGGGCGTTTTGCTGGATGTATCGTCAATATTTACAGCGTTGCTGCCCGTAGTGATAGCCCTACAGTTTAAATCTACCACCCAAATAGAAACATATGGACATAGGTTACTGTTAAAAAAAAGTGTGCATATGTATTTGGTAACCTATCCATGTGAACCTCTAGGGGGGTCCGGGGGCATGCTCCCCCGGGAAGATTTTATTTTTTTATTTTGGAGTGAAATGCATCAATCTGGTGCATTTTGAGGGGAAAATAAAGAAACTAGATCTATGGAAACACCCATATGAAACAGGACTGTACATTTAAAGAAATGTAAATGTATAATTTCATTCTTATTAATATTTACCTATAGTGATATCTGTTCAAGCTGCAGTGTGGTTTTTGTTCATTCTGAAAAACGAAATAATATTAAATCCCATTAAGTTAACTACAGCACTCAAAACAGATTTAAATGTTAAAATATTTGTTTTTATTTAAGATCAAATAATCAATACTAAGAATCACATGTACAGTAAATATGTTTTTTAACTAACTGCAGGCTCTGCAAATCTGCAAATCCCCCTCCCCTGAAACTACATAATGCACCTTTGGAGATGCTGTCTTAACTTAGAAGGTAAGCTGGCGGCGCATCAACTCACTGGTCTCTGCAACCTTGTCAATGACATTGTCAATGTCAAGTCCCATAAGGATTTCCTTCTCTGTTGACATCAGCAAAAAAGCCTCAAGGCAGTCCTGGGTCATGGATGTCCTGAGTCAGTTCTTCACAAATGTAAGGGTGGAGAAAGTCCTTTCACAGGCAACTTGTGTAACAGACAAGGTCAGTAAGAACTTGTATCCCAGTCCAATGATATGGTATGCATCTGTTAAGAGGTTGTAATGAGACAGGATGAGATGACAGCATATGGGACAGTTCTTATGTGGAACAGCTTCTGTTCTCCAACTCCAGGCCCTCCTCAGGATCCACAGTCTGTCCACTCTCCCCAGGCAGCCCACTGACTGTTGATCCCCTGATGGTATAGTTATCCAAAGGTGACATCTTCAGTGTCTCCCATTGATTTGCAAGGCTAGTCAGTTCTGCCTGCAAGGTCCCAACCGTAGCCCGCTCATCAAATTTCAGCAGTCATTTGCTAAGCTCCTCCAGAGCCACTTTCTGTAGGCCTTTACTCCTTATTTGAGGGAAGTTTTTGGGATCCATACAGGCAAAGTCAGAGCACAGCACTGCATTGGCTGCATATCGACGCTGTAGGCTGTCTGTGACAGTGTCGAGGATGACATTATGTGCTTTGATCTTGTAGTTTCTCTCAGCATCTGAAACAGGCTCATCTTTTGCCACTTCACCTGGCATGGATTTCTTTTTTCTGATTCGTTTCTCTGGGTGGGCAGTCTGAACTTCCAAATCGCACTCATCCTGTTCCTGTAGAATGCCATTTGCCCACGCCACAAACTCATCTGCAGCTTTCTTAACACCATCAAAGTCCCTGGTACACTTTCTCAGGCTGTCTTCAGTTCCCGTCACCAAGTGTTGAGCAGTAAGAATGTCCATACCACTGGTCTGCAGATATTTTGATAGGGGGGAAGTCTCTTCAAATATCCGGAGAAAAACCTGGGCTGTAAGTATGGTTTCGTACCTCAGAAGTGCCTCAATGTATCCTCTGGCTTTGACTCTCACAGTAGGCTTCATAGTGTCATCAAGCTCTATTCTTGTCATGGTGATCACTAAGTCGATATAAAGGGCATGGCCAGGATTTCCAAAACAGCCAAATACTTTGTGTAAGGCTTGGTCCTTTGACCACCAGCGAGTTTCTCCTATCGGCGCAAGCCGTTTGTGTCTGCTGTTCTTACTGACTTCGTCCCACAGGTTCATCCGTTTGTAAGACTCCCTGATGAAAACTGCTAAATCATTTAGCAACGAGAAGAGGGATGCACTTGAAAGGACGTCTCCAGTAGTGTCTGTTAACACAAGGTTCAAAACATGTGCATAACACCATATGTGGACTTGGTTGGGAGACTCTCTGGTGATCAATGTAGAGAATCCCTTGTATTGCCCGTGCATGTTGGCAGCTCCATCAGTCGAGTTGCCAACACATGTCTTGATGTCAATGTCAACTTTCTCCAGCGTTTTTTTCACCAGCTCCACAAAGAATGCTCCTGTTGAAGACTCACAATCAATGACAGCTATAAGCTCTCATGGATGACATCAGTCACATACCTCAGGACTACTGCACACTGGTCCTTGGATGTCAGATCTTGTGTTGTGTCAAGTTGGATCGAAAACATCTTTGCCTTTTTAACTTCACTTGCAACAGTGTGTTGGATTAAAATACGAATGACATCAATGATTTTGTTCACTGTTTGCTTTGAGAGCAGAGTTAGTAAAGACCCCCTTCCTGCACCTCCAGCCTCATGCAACCTCTTGCTCTTCTTAATGCAGTCATTGACGTGTTCTTGAAGGGTGGTATCATATTTGCTCAGCAGCATAATCATTTCCAAGAAGTTCCCATGATCCAAGGCCACATTTTCAAGGCTATACGCTGCTTCATGACTACCACCCCTGTAGCTGATTCCACGCTTACCAATTAATTTTATGACATTAACCACACGCTACATAACTTCTCTTTTCTTCCTCACTTCCTCTCGGTGGGCTGACATTTGTTTGTCTCTCAGTAGGCTACTGATATCAGCTCTGCTTGCTCTCAGGAAATATGCATTTGCACTATCTCGATGCAACCCGCTTCTTTCATGCTCTTCAATTCTCTGGTGAACATGCTTCCATGCCTGCATGCCTCCTTTCACAAAAGCATTGTCACTGGCAGGCTTGGCAAACTGGCAAAATGAGACACAGCAAGCAATACAGAGAGTGCGATGATTCACAGTAAGTTAACCATTTCCTATTTGTTTCATCCTTGCTGTGGAATATTTTAGGAATGGCTTTCTTGGAAGTTTGTTGTGGGTGGTAAGAAAAAAATAAATCTTTTGGCTGAGGGCGAGCAAAATAATCAAAAGGCCTCTCTGTGTCAGCTTCCTATACTTCCTGTCGTTCCCTGTCCTCAGTTGCAATTTCCCTGCTGGACCCTGAATCTCATCATCTGCTGGTACTGAATAAGAGCCAGCATAAGGATTAAACTCTTATCAATAACTATATCAGGGTTCCTGCAGGTTTCGCCAACTCAAATTTAAGACTTTTTAAGACCTTTTTAAGACCACTTTGAATAGTATTTAAGACCTATTTCACGGCAAGAAAGTATGAAGGAAAATTGCTATGAAAGAAGAAATACGTCCCATAATTACTTACAAAGTAAATGTATTCATGTTCAACATAAGAACAATGACTGAACATAACAGCATAACTGTACAGAACTGTGTTAGCGTGTTAGACAAAAAGTGTGTGTGTGTGTGTGTGTTAGGGCTGTGCAATTAATCGTATTTTAATCGCAATTACGATTTTGGCCTGCCACAATTACGAAAACAACATAATCGAAAAAAACGATTATTTTGCTTTGCTAGGTTGTGACAGTGCACTACAACATATTTGATCTAATTAATCTTAGTCTAATTTATTTTTATTTATCATATTTATATATGTTTAGTAGCTTTTGGAAGTGCGCTCCAAAATATTTGTTGATCTTTATTGGTATTTATTATTTTGATATTATTTATTTAAATGTATCATTTATTTTTGTATTGGTTTTTCAGTTGAATTATACGTTCAGGGTAATCAACAGTTAAAAAGATACTGTTCAAATTATTATTTGTTTTAAAGTTCAATAAATGGATGTTTTCAAAGTCAATTAATAATCGTATTTAATAATCGTGATATCAATTATTGACCAAAATAATCGTGATTATGATTTTTGCCACAATCGAGCAGCCCTAGTGTGTGTGTGTGTGTGTGTGTGTGTGTGTGTGTGTGTGTGTGTGTGTGTGTGTGTGTGTGTGTGTGTGTGTGTGAGAGAGTGACAAGAGCTATATTCAGAGCTCTGCTGCCTTGGCTACAATCTTTCATTGTTGCTGTTGTATGATTGGTGTTTAGCTACGGTATTTAGCGTCTACAGCACCTCCGCTTTTAGGGTTGACGTAGACCCAAACGTCGTCCGGAGGTCCCCCGGTGTTGTTGCGGGAGCTGCTGCAATAGCACGCTGAACTAGCTAACGCTACATTAGCAAAACAAACGCTAATTTCTTTTGCAAAAGGTGCAGCGGGCTTCAAACACGTTCCCTCCACTGGTTTCAACCAAGCACTAAATTCGATGTTTTCCAACCAAATACGGTTGAACTTACACTTCCCCATATTTATTTGCATTAGATATGAAGATACATGAGTTTCTGACTGCCGCTAGCTGAAGCTTGGTTGCTAGGTTACTAGCTGGGTGTTCTCTAATAAGGGGCCGGGGGAAACAAAGTTAATGATTATGGTTCCATGTTGATTTATTTCAATACAAATTGTTGGGGGGAACTGAAAGGCTCTTACCGTACTGGTTACTTTGCAGCCCGGACATTTCCCCCAAAACACATTTAGACGCGATCGCTACACAGAAGTAGCTTTCAAATCCGATCATTTTTACGACCTTCTAAATCATATTTAAGACCTTTCTTAGTTTTTTGGTCATATTTAAGACCTTTTTAAGGCCTTAAATTCAGATTATCAAATTTAAGACTTTTTAAGACCCCGCGGGAACCCTGTATATGTAACAGTAACTTATTGAGAGAACATGAACATAGCTTGCTTATACTGTTGTCATTACATTTCCTTTGGTTTTGTTCAGTGTTTTCATAGTCATCCTATTGAAACTGTTTCCTCTGTACCTGCCAGTTCTGTCCTAGCACTGAGCTCGGCCTGCATCTCTCCCTCAGGGTCATCACCATCAGCGTCATCTGATAGTGGTACTACATAAGGAGAACATGTAATCACATTAACAACTATTTATGAAATAACATTGTTCAAGACCATGTTTAAGGAATATTTTTGGCATAATTTATGTTGTTTTCAACTGTTCATACTGTAGTTTAAATCTCACTAATATCTATAAAATGTCCCACTGTGGACTGTTTGCCCTGTACCTGCCAGTTCCTCTGTGCTGGTGCTTGGTTCTCCCTGTGAAGGACCGGCACTGCTATTATCTCCACCTTTGCAAAGGAAAAAGAATGAGGAGCACAACTTATTTTCAATTGACTCACGTGTCAGAGTAAATTATAACCAGGGGTGCACATAACTGGTACGCAGGTACGCATGCGCGGCAACAATCTGAAATGCGTACCGTCACTTGTGTCACAAAGCGCATTTGCGTACCGACGTACTTGTGAAGCTTTTCCAGAAGGCGGTTAGATCACCGGACGACAGTCGGTCTCCGTGTGCACAGACAGGGCTGCTGTTAACGTCGGTCTGTACAACGGAATTGTGCCAAAACTACGCCAACCGGCTGCGGAGGGAGACTCCCCCCCTTCACCGGAGAAGTGAAGGAGGGGATGGCCAGTCCGGGCCTGGTTATGAGTGAGTTTCTGTGCAGTAATGCCTTAGCATTTTTCGCTCCTGGCTAATTTAGAGGCTCAGTGCTAGCTTTGTGGTTTTTTTTGAAAAAAATAAATAAAATGATCCGTTAGCTGAGTTTCTTCCCGTTACATGGATATAAAATATTCATAGTTTATTACATCTTAAGAAGCCCTCAGACACTTTTGCTTGCAGATTTTGTGGTTTCGGCCCCTTCGGCGGGTCCGTGGGGCTTAAGAGGTTGAATAAACGCACATGCCAAGGTAAGTGTTAGAAAAATATCACTCGTCACCGGCTTGAGTTTCAAATCAGGATACATTATTTATTATCCTCTCAAGAATGGAAGTAGTCATCACATACAGAGCATTTGGTACAACTAGTTCCTGAAAACAGTGTCCTTCACATGCTGATATACAAGAGAGGGAGTTTCACAGTCACAAGACGGAGGAATACCGGTTCAAAGCAGTATACAATGTTTAGTTCAGATTAGCTAAGACGCACGTCAGAAATGATCATGCTTGTCATATCTATCTCCATAGAGGCTGAATCATCATGTTAATCACACAGCTATCATATGCCTAAAACAGTCCTGATGCTCTTCTAGGTAATCATACATCCTGTCATGTACACAGCTACAGTTGGGCCTTTGTTATGATGTGCTACTCTGATATCGGAAGAGTACATTCAGAATTTCCCCAACAGTACGTTTTTTTTTTTATTTTGAAAGTGTAACGGATATAAGTAATACAGGTGATCTGTATGAGTCCCTCACTGAGAGGGGCCAGTTCACCTCCTGGGCCACTGCCAAAGTGCCCTTGAGCAAGGCACCTAACCCCCAACTGCTCACTGGCGCCGGCTAGACTGGCTGCCTCTCCGCTCTGACCTCTCAACTGCATGTGCATGTGTGCATATAACTGTGTGTGTATTTGTGTATGTATATGTATGTGCATGTTCTAAAAAGTGTGTACTGTGTGTACTGTATGACCTGTATAAAAACACATGTGTGTGTACGACAGAGTGGAAACTGAATTTCCCCCTCGGGGGATTAATAAAGGTCCATCTTCTTCTTCTATTTTGCCTTTTTAATGCATTTCCTGCAAGTCTTCACAATATGACTATAGTGGCATATGAATTATTTCCCATAATTACTTTGAATCTTGTGCTTTATACTTGTTGATTGTGGCATAAGCCGTTTCCTACTTTACTGCTGTATTTTTCACTATAGTCCATCTTCCTATTCTGATATTACAACTTGTGTAGCCTATATATTAATGAAACATGACAGCTGGTATAAAAGAAAACAATTAAAAACAGTTAAAAAACCAAAAATGCTTACTCCGCTGAAGCCTATAGTCTGCCAATAGTGAACAATTGGATAAAAACGTGTGGTTAAAAATAAATATGTTACAAGTATGCCTGGTTAAATCTGCATGACGTTTATAAATACATGTGTGGTCGCATTCGTAGTCACTTTGCGTTCTTGGCGCTCCTGCTTCTGTAATAACTTTTTACTCTTGACAACTTTCCATTAACTGTTATTGCTAGGTTTATCTTGCCCTAGCCTCTGGACTAAGACTTTCCACCACTCTTGATTCCTGGTTCTGTCCAGAAGTAGATAGTTGGGACCGCAGTTAGTTGGACCACATTTTTGGGCCAAGTGCTATTGCCCCTGCAGCTAAATCATGAGAACTGGTCTGCATTCGGGGATTGGATTCGAACCAGTCCAAGAACCACCTCTGTGGAAAATAATTCCTGTTTGTTTACCAAAGATGTGCAGAGAGTCAGATTCAACACATGAGAAAAGATAAGATTTTTCAATTGTTTTGGGATTTTTTTTCCCACCAGGTGGTGTTTTCTTTAACACCATACCTAACCATCAAACCTGTCTTTGAGCCGGTCTTTAATCAGGCCCCTCGCCTGAATCCCAATCCAGCTTTATTTGATTTTGCAGCTTCAAAACAAGCCTTTCCACCACAACAAGGTAATAACACTGGCAGGAGAGTCATAATTCAGAGAAAACTGCACCACAGCCCGAATGTAAGTGTCAGAAACAATATAACTGAGGACTGTTAGGAGACAACAGGCTGCACCACCATAAATCTGCAGCTTAGGTGTGTGTGTGTATATGTGTGTGTTTGTGTCTGGTCCGTGGTGATGTCTGTACCATAAAATGGACACCTGCTCTGAAGCTCTGCTGTTTTTTATCCCGCCTGCAGGAAAGCTCCCTCCACCTGCATAATTACTGTCACATGATTTACAAGAATGAACGGTCTAACAGGGTACAATGCTGTTTTTTGGTTGAAACAACAGGATCTTATTATCAATTATTCTGCTTATGCCCTGAGATACTATCAGGATTTTATAAATATTTGACACTAGAACCTCCTTCAAACGTCACTAGGTGGAAGGGATATAAAGGAAATACACATTTCATTGAGTTGTCACCTAATATCAACGGTGATAACGGGTATGAAATAAGCTTAAATTATATAAAATACTGTACTTTTACATTTATTTGAATGAACAGTAAAATGTTCATACCTGACGTACACAAGAGGCAAGAGTGTTTCTCAGGCTATTTTTTGGGGACCAACTGTCAATGTTAAAGACCTTTACAGAACTGGGGTATGGCTAAAAAACGACGCGAAAATTGTTAAATCAAATGGCAGTTTTAAAAAGTTGCAACAATAATTTAATATAAGGTCTGAATATTCTTAAAATGCCCATAAAATGCCCTTCCAGTGGAGAAAATGGGATAAAGTGCCCTTCCAGTTGAGAAAACATGATAGTACCCTTGCAGTGGAAACAACCAATATAGAACAATTTTATTGGAGAAAACCTGATAAAATCCCAATCTAATTAAGAAAATTATGATAAAGTGCCATTCCCGTCGATAAAACATGATAAAGTGCCCTTTCAGTGTCTAAATTGTTATTAAAGTGGCATTGCCAGAATATAAAAATTGATATAGTGCCCCAAGGCAAGGCAAGGCAATTTTATTTATATAGCACTTTTCAGCACGTGGCGATTCAAAGTGCTTTACAGATTAAAAACAAAAGACATTTAAGAACAAATGCAGCATAAATACATTATTAAATGGCATTTAAAAACAGGCATAAAAAGCAAAGATAATGAAATAAAATAAATAAATAAACACAGCAGGTACAGAATACATGACTAAAAAGGCATACAGTAGTGTGAGTATGGGCAGCTCAATTAAAAGCAGCGGCAAATACTGTAGATGCGTTTTTAGTCTGGATTTAAAAATAGGAAGTGTTTCGGCGGACATGCATGATTTGGGCAGTTTGTTCCAGATAGTTGGGGCATAATAACTAAAAGCTGCTTTTCCATGTTTAGTTGTTATTCTCGGAACAGAGAGCAGACCCGACCCAGAAGACCTGAGACTCCTGGATGCTTCATAGTGATGGAGGAGGTCGTCTATATACCTCGGTCCTAAGCCATTTAGTGATTTAAAAACTAGCAGTAGTATTTTAAAATCAATTCTTTGGTCGACTGGAAGCCAGTGTAATGATCTCAGAACCGGAGTGATGTGATCCACTTTTCTAGTGTCAGTGAGAACTCGAGCAGCAGCGTTCTGAATCAGCTGCAGCTTTCTGATAGATTTTTTAGTGAGCCCTGTGAATACACTATTGCAGTAGTCGAGTCTACTGAAAATAAAAGCATGGACAAGTTTTTCTAAATCCTGTTGCGACATTAGTTTTTTAATCCTTGATATATTCTTCAGGTGATAGTATGCAGACCTTATAACTGTTGTAATGTGACTGTTAAAATTCAGGTCTGAGTCCATCACTACACCTAGATTTCTAGCTTTATGAGTTACTTTGTAGTCTGCCGACTGAAGCTCTGTGATTACTTTTAATCGGTCCTTCTTTGCTCCAAAAACAATGATCTCAGTTTTTTCTTTGTTCAATTGGAGAAAGTTCTGAGTCATCCAGTCAGTGATGTGCTCAATGCACAGTGTTCTAATCGGAGAGTAGTCTCCCGGTGTAATTTAAAAATAAATCTGGGTGTCGTCTGCATAGATGTGATAGCTTAGATCGCTCTTTTTAATAATTTCAGCCAGAGGTAGCATATAGATATTAAAAAGCAAAGGTCCTAAGATGGAGCCTTGAGGAACCCCGCATGACATATTTATCAGGGTTGATTTGTAATTGCCTATTGAGACAAAGTTTGTTCTGTCCTTTAAGTATGAGCTAAACCAGTTTAGAGCTGTTGCTGAAACTCCCACCCAGTTTTCAAGACGGTCTAGCAATATGTTGTGGTCAACAGTATCAAAGGCAGCGCTGAGATCTAATAATACTAACACTGATATTCTGCCACTGTCTGTGTTCAAATGGATGTCATTTAAGACCTTAACAAGTGAAGTCTCAGTGCTGTGGTTAGGTCGAAAGCCCGACTGAAACACATCAAAACCATCAGTTAAAAACATGAAATTAGTCAACTGTTGAAAAACAGCTTTTTCAATCAATTTGCTTAAAAAGGGAAGGTTTGATATTGGCCTGTAGTTATTCATTATGGTTGCGTCTAGGTTATGCTTTTTGAGGAGCGGTTTAATTACTGCAGTTTTCAGGGCCTGTGGAAATACACCTGATTGAAGAGACTTGTGTAGTATATCTGAGGCCAAGCAATGAAAAACAGTTTTGAAAAATCCTTTCGGGATGATGTCGAGGCTACAGGAGGAGGATTTCAGATGTTGGATAATGTCTTCCAGGTCTTTAGCATGTATCAGACGGAATTGTGACATGGTGTCTGAATTGGCTTTAGGTGAACATAGGGACAACACATTTGCTGTACCTGATACAGAGGCACTGACTGCCTGTCTAATTTGCATGATTTTGTCAGTGAAGAAGGAGGCAAAGTCATTGCAGGCCCTGGTGGATAGAAATTCTGAGGCTATCGACACTGGGGTGTTTGTTAGTCTGTTGACGGTAGCAAACAAGGCACGCGAGTTGTTTTTATTTTTGGTAATGATGTCAGAGAAGAACGATTGTCGTGCCTTTTTTATTTCATGATTATAGAAACCGAGTTTCTCTTTATATATTTCCAAGTGAACCTGGAGATTTGTTTTTCTCCACCTGCGTTCAGCTTTTCTGCACTCATTTTTTGCTGTTCTCACAGTCATGGCTTTTCTCCATGGAGATATTTTCTTGGGATACTTCCTTTATTTTAATGGGGGCTCGTTCAAAGGCTGTCTCGGGCAGGTGCCAGTGTGGTGAGTAGTGCTCTGGTGTAGTATAGCCCTTGACAGCGTGTGTGTTTTTTTTTTTTTGTGTACAGGGTAGAGTTGCTTGAGTGGTAACCTAACTGGCATCAGTGTTGTTTCTTTTGGGGTGAGTTTATCTGGGATAAAATACGCTATGGATTTTGATTTAGAGGGGTTTATTAGTGGTCCAACTCAGGGGAAGTTGGACGCATGTAGTAAACCGCAACTGGAGCTAATCGCAGGCAGATTTGACGTTGCGATTAGTAAGCAAAGCAAGAAGCAGGTCATTAAGAAACAGCTGTTGGCTGCGCTAATAGAGCAGGAAGTGTTGTCGGAAGAATTGAGTTGGCGTTGAGTATGTTTCCAAAGACGAGGAGTCAGAGGGCTCTCCGAAAATGGCCGAGCTTCAGCTTCAGCTAGAGATGCGCAGGCTGGCGATTAAGGAGAAAGAGATTGACGGTAATCTTGAAATTAAGAGGTTTGAGGAGGAGACCAAGCGTATTGTACGTTTAAGGGAGTTGGAACTGGCGGACCAGGCTCAGCAGTTGTTGCCTGCACTGTCACATGAGTTTGATGTGGGTAAATATACCCGATTTATCCCAGTGTTTCACGAGAGAGATGTTGATAATTATTTTATTCTTTTCGAACGGGTTGCGACAACCTTGAAATGGCCTAGGAACATGTGGACCGTTATGCTGCAGTGTGTTCTCACGGGAAAAGCACAGGAGGTGTATGCTGCATTGTCTGACGAGGTCAGCCTGGATTATGAGCTGGTCAAAGCAGCAATTCTGCGCGCGTATGAGCTGGTGCCAGAGGCATATCGTCAGAGGTTTCGTAGTTTTAAAAAGAATGATTCACAAGCTTATGTGGAATTCGCCCGTGAGAAAGAGGGACTGTTTGATCGATGGTGCTCGTCGACGGGGGTAAGATCTCTAGAGGACCTGAGAACGTTGATGCTCATGGAAGAATTTAAAAACTGTTTGCCTGACAGGGTAGCCACATATATTAATGAGCAAAAACCCATAAAACTGTCTGATGCTGCGGTTTTGGCTGACGAGTATGTTCTCACTCACAAGTCTGTCTTCGGTGAGAGGGATAGCGCGCAGGCCCGGTTTGGTGACAACAAGGTCAGGGAAATCTCAGGCTCCGCTAACGTGCCGTTACAGGGCAGCATGTCAAGAGCTGCGGAGGAAAAGGCGAGGGAGGTGAAATGGGGTCCTAAGGATAGCCCAGTGTGTTTCTTCTGTGAGAAAAAGGGTCATATTGTGGCTAATTGTTATGCTTTGCGGGATGTGAGGAAGTCTGTAAAGTCGGTCGCCTTGGTGAATACTTCAAAGCCAGGATCTCTTCAATCAGAACTGGAAGTTTTTGCTCCATTTCTCTGGAGGGAATGGTGTCTTTACCGGGGAAGAACAACAGGGTAACAGTAACCATTTTGAGGGATACAGCAGCGTCACAATCCGTTATGGTGAGGGGTGTGTTGGCCCTCTCTGGGGAGTCTGCTGTGGGTTCGGGTGTTCTTGTGAGGGGGTTTGGTATGCAGTGTGTGGGTTCGCCCTTGCATAATATTCACCTTGAGTCAGATCTAGTCACAGGTCCGGTAACTGTCGGGGTTCGGCCATGTCTTCCTATTGAAGGGGTAGATTTGATCTTGGGGAATGATTTAGCCGGTGGCAGAGTGCTCGTTAAGCCGGGGGTGAATGCGGTTGCAGTCACCCGCGCAAAGTTGACGTTAGTGATGTTGATCTGTCTGACAGTTTTACGGTTACGGAATTGGACAGACCGATCAGGGACCCTCCACCGTGGTGTGAGGGTGGGAAATCAGGTACGATAAGCCCCGGGTCTGTTAATAAACGTGTCGCTGCCTGTGTGGTGGAGCTGTCCAGTGCTGAAAGTGACACCCCTGTCACCTCGGAGGCCCCGATCGCTGCGGAGACTCTGGTGAATATTGAGTCTCATCTAGCACACTTGCCTGATGCGCAGCATGCAGATGTAGTGGAGCTGATCGTGAAGTGGAGCACCCTGCGTCATACTGCTCCAAGGAATTCTTAAAACTTAAAGCTTTAAACCACTTTCAGGTATACGTTGGGTCATCAAACATTTCTGTCACTGTTCTCACAACCCCCTTGGTGTTTTTTTGCAGATGATGCGTAACACAAGTCAAGATTGATGCGGTGGGGTATTTTTTTTTTTGTATGCATTGTCGCGCTTATAAATATGTCGCAGTTGTTGCGAGTGTTTTTTTTGTGTGTTTGACTGGTATTTGCCTGTTCGGTGTGTGGTCATGTAAAGACAAACATAGTCGTGAGCGCGTCTGTCAACTAAGTTGATTGTTATGATTGTTTTGTTTGTGTAAAAAAAAAATCATTAACTCATGGTGGCGATGTTACGTGCTCCCCTCCTTGTTGTGCTTTCTGTCTCCCTGCTGCGCAGGTGCACCTGGTCTGCCCCTGGCTCCGCCTCTGCGCAGGTGTTTCTAGTTGCCACTCAGCCGAGCTATAAGGAGAGACTGGAGGAGAAGGATGATTCCCGATCCCGATGCCGGAAGACTCTGTTTGGGAACAATCTCTCTGCAATTTCGGATCTGTAGCTTCTGTGTCTAATTGTGTTAACATGTGTATTCTGGAGGACTTGGGGGTATAGTTTTTTCGCGGCTTTGTTTCACCCGTAGTGTCGTGTTAGATTTCTGGGTAGGGGAGGGACGTCTGGGTCCTACGGCCCGTGGTGTGGCTGGCCCAAGGCCCCCTTCTTCTTTTGTTTGTTTTTACCAGACCTCCAGGCCTCGGTCTTTTGCCGGTTGGCCCATGTGAATAACGGCTGTAACCCACAAATAAATGGTCGCCGTTAAGTGCTGGATGTTTTGGTGTGTTTTCTTTTATGTTGCGGGTCTCCCCACGAGCCACTAAAAAATTTGATACATTACATACATTCAGACGGATGCCCTTGGATCCTCTGTTCTCAGTCCAAGTCACACAAATGGGACGCTGCATTGGCATAGAAGCCTCTGGTCGTTGGGTGGCGTCAAAGAGCGAGATGGCAGGCGTGGAAACAGTGGCCTGGGTTGACACCGCCGGAGAGGGGGGTGTGTCAACGTGGCGCTGGAAAAGTCAGGGAGACGTCTGAACAGCGTGATGCATGTTAGCCGCTAGCATGCGGCTACCAAGCCTGCGTGGGTGGATTCCATCAGTGCCGAAGAGGGCGGGTCGGTCCCAAAATAGATTGAAATTGTCAATAAAATCAAAATTGGCAGCTCTGCAGGCGGATTGGAGCCAAGTGTGGAGGCTGAGGATCCTAGTGAAACGCCCTGCTCCGTGGCCTAGCGTTGGGATCGGACCTGAGCTAAAAAACTATTTTCACAGCTCCGTAAAAGAATAAAAAGTTTCTTAAAATCCTTTTTTGTGAGCTCCGACTGCTGGCGGGCTGTATCGTTAGACCCCAAGTGGACGATTAGACGATTGATAGAGGACGGGAGTGAGTGCAGCAGCCCCGGGAGTTTCTCCAGGATAACCGGGACGGTGGCTCCAGGGAGGCAGCGTGTGGCCGCGTTGAAAAATCGGATGTTTCTGATTATGGAATCCCCGATTATTAATGTGGTTGGGGCGAAAAGGGGACGAGGGGGTGCCGGTGTTTGAGGATGTGGTGACCGAGCAGAAACAGCTGGGCTCGGAGAGGATTTCCTTGCCGGCTCAGGGCCCGAAAAACTTCCCGAATGTCTCAGCACGGCCTCTTTGAGGAGTCTACGACGTGGACGGGCCGGATCATCTGGACGGGTCAGCGCCGCGGGGGCATCAACTGGATGGACTGGATTGTCGGACAGGGCCGTGAAGCGGTTCCGAAGGCCCAGGCGAGGCGGTGAAGTTACCCCATTCAAAAAGCTCCTGCGCACCACTTTAGACCACGACTGCTGGTGGCCAGGTGTTGAGCAGGCGGAAGGATCACACAGAACTGTGTCATGGATAGTTGCACTGAACGAGGCAAGCTGTTTAGACTGCACCGATGCCACCTCCATGAGACTGGACACGAGAGAGTCTTTTTCTTTCAGCTCGTCAGAAAGCCGTCGGATATCCTCCTTAAAGTGCTTGTGACACGGTTTTCCCCCATCATCCAAACCATTAATTTCAGTAAATAATGTCCCCTTGAAACCGTCACTGAAGTGATTTTGGAAAATTTGTACTTTGATAACCGTTAATCTGCCCTTCAATGTGACCATATTCTGGATCTTCTCTGGGTCTGCTCTGGGATTCTTCAACTCCCGCGAAAAGGTGTGCCGCGTCACAGAGGGAAGACGAACGCTTCCGGAGTCCAGTATCTGTATGCAAACAAACGATGGCGCACACAGCAGCAAGCTCCGACAGCGAATGTAGTTTAATTTTGAATGTGTCTGAGAGCTCATATGAGGATGAAGCATCTGATAGTGATAGCCTCGTAGACGATATTGACTATATGCCCTACAGATTCGAACCATATGCCATCATCCTCTTTCCCTCCCTCGCGCACACACACACACAAACACAAACACACACAGAGTATCCTAAAAAACACATCACGTTTAAAGGTTGTTGTTCTTACCTGAGTTTTCTCTTGTTGCTCGAAGTAGGCACTTCGGGGGCGTTTAGCTGGGGGGTTGGCGAAGTCTTTGGGGCCTTTACGGATTTGGGAAGGCGTGGGAAAGAGAGTAGGCACTGCTGACGGCTTCAGAATCCGTCTTCGCGAAAAATCAATCCCAGTTTCAGCCATCAACAAAGGCCTTTCCTCGAAATTCTCGGCCAGAAAGTGGGCGCTGCATATGTAGGTCGATGTGGGGTTCATCACAGACCAGCCAGCCCTTGTGTTCTGCACGTTTTTCTCCCATGTGCGCTGACGCTTGACATCCGTTGGAAAGCTATGTATGCTGATGTTAAGTTCCTCATTTGCTGTATTGGAACAGCCAGACACAACGCATCGTCGAACCATCTCTACGCGTGACAAATCCCTTCTGTCCCTGTCTGGCTCAATGGGAGCAGAATAAATATGGCCCTTTGTGACGCACTTCCGCCTTCGTCCCGAAAAAGGAAACTGAGTGAAGGACTTTTCCCGTGATATTCGAAATTATTGATATTTATCAATACGGTATCGCAAATTCATTTTTAAACTGATGGTTCGAGATGACTAGTAGCCCAACATTGCATTGCACAACAATAGGTGGGATGGTGTCACAAGCACTTTAAGGTCTGTTATCTGTTTATTTGCTCTTTGAAGTAGCACATCATCCTCAGGGTGTTTTGACGGCATTCTTGAGTGTGAAAGGTTTAGGGCAATTACTGTCCCATGCACCAATGCCAAACTGCGTCAAGATGTTGTATAAGCAGGGATGGCTAAATGTTTGTAAGCAGGAGAGCTAGATGCTAACAGATGCCAGATGCTAACAGGTAGTGGGAGCCTGTAAAAATTGCGACTGCCTCTGCATTTTCTTGTTCTCCATGCTCTCGGTGATCACGCGGATAGTGACATCTTTGCCCGTGACCGCACGTTCAGCCACAACCCCAGTGGAAAAAATTACATATAGTTCCCTTCTCGTGGAGAAAAAGTTATGTAGCCATTCCAATGGAGAAAACGTTATGTAGCCATTCCAATGGAGAAAACGTTATTTAGCCATTCCAATGGAGAAAACGTTATTTAGCCATTCCAATGGAGAAAACGTTATTTAGCCATTCCAATGGAGAAAACGTTATGTAGCCATTCCAATGGAGAAAACGTTTCCTTCAGGGAGCCCTTCTTTTGATTGGGAAAATGCAATGCAATGCCATACTATATACTGCTGCGCTACATGCTATTAAACCTTCTGTGAGCTAACGACCCATTCCCTCATGCAGCTGGTGTCATTATTTTTCCCGCCCCTCAGACAGCCTCAGTCCCCCACTGGTTTGACATGTAGAGCTTCACAGTGTATTAGAGAGGGTCCTGACAGAGAGTCGCATGTGACATTTATCTCATATCCTTTTCATGCTTTTGACACATGAACTTAAAGAACTGACTGTTTTCTTGCTCTATATATATATATATATATCCCTTTATGTGACAGGTGCCATTGTAACAAGATAATCAATGTGTTTCTCTGTTGTAATGTAGTGTGTATGATTCTGTCTATAGGTGTGTGTGAGAGGAAATAAAAGGGAACTGTGTGTTAGAGGTTAAAGGATTTATATGCACGATCCCATGTGGATTTAATCATGTCCTGCAGGGGAAGTGAACAGAGCACACACCATCTATAGTTTGTTTGTAGTGTGTTTCTTTGAGGATCCACATTACAAGACAGGGAACTCTGCTTTGGTGTCTTTTACATTAGATTAGATTAACTTTATTGATGCCAAAATGGGAAAACAGTAGGAAGATACATTAGAGTTTTTCTCAATAAAACAATATAAAATGTAAAAAATAGGTAATAGACCAACAATTCAACAGACACTGGAATGGAATGGCTGCCCTACATGTAGAAATTGAGTTTTAAGAAAAGTTTGGAGTCGTCTCTTAATTGTTTTTCAAGTGTGCAAAGTAGTTCCAGTTTTTAATTCAAATCTGAATGGAGTTAGGGAGGGTACAATATGTGCAAACACGTCATGGTTAATGAAAGGGAAAAACAGAATATAACCTGCAGTGTTACTGACACAAATACAATGAGACTCAGATGTTTTTTCTGCAGTTTATCACATATGGAGTGCAATAGAGCCACAGAAGTGATCCTCATTATCTGGGAGAACGGGAGATAATCTGAGCGCCCGCTGTCCCCGAGCTTTGCCTCCTTTGTCTCCTTCTGTGATTTCTTTATTTGAGGAGCTACTTACATGGTAATGATCTCCCTCTGTGTTATCGAGGGAAAATCGTAGTTTCAGACCCGAAGGGTGGGATTAGCTCCACCGCCTGCTGTGAGGAGAGATTTTGAACAGTTTATAAATGAAAGCTAATCTATTTTTCAGCTCAATATACTGATAATATGACATAAGGAGGAGACTTTCAAAGGATTTCATAGTTTCTTCCCCTGGGTCAATATGTTGAAATATCCACACTTCATACAGTATACTGATCTTAATCTTCTTAATATGTGCACGTTTTCTTGACATTGATATTTCAATTATGGCTGTACGGCTGCCGACAGGTGCAAACACACTACAACGGCCTAAAACATTTCCATTAGGAGAAACGTGCTGCAGTTTTAAAAACGATACAAATGCCAAAACACATGCAAATGAAGAAACATCTTGCCAACTTGACGAAACATGCCCAGCATTTAGAAAATATTCACCAACTTGAAGAAAAAAGCACAGGGTTTTACTAAAAGCACGAAACGCTGTAAATACAAAACACTTTAAATATAAAAAAATTAGGGCTGTCAAGTTAACGCGTTAATAAAAATGTAACGCAATTTTTTTTTAACGCCATTAATTATTTTAACGTGCGATTAACGCTTGCTTGCTTGCAGAGGCGCGGGAAGGTAATTTGGGTGGGGGTGCTGAGGTGCTGTCCGATGTGCTAATTACGCACCAACGGGGGGGGGGGGTGGCAAAACCACACACACGCAGCATAACAATGGACTCCAGTGAACACTATTACAGGCACTATAGACAGGGCTGCACATAACTGGTGCGCAGGTGCGCGTGCGCATCCCCCGCCAAAAAAGAGCACCGGATCATTTGAAAAAAGGCGCATTTGCACCAACATTGAGAGGAGATGAGAGAGATATTTGCCAGTTGCATAAGAACTGGATAGATAGCAGGGTTTCCCACACATAGACTTTACTTGGGCGGGCCGCCCAGGTATATTAACGGCCGCCAAAGTATAATTCGCGAGCCATTTAGGTTTAATTTTTTTAATCCGTCCGCGAGCACCACGGCATCTGCGATCCCTCGCTCTACCCCTCGCTATCGCGCGAAGGGTCTGCTGTATGCGCTCCGCACAGTAACCCTGCTGCGAGGCTTCATGAGCGTGCTCACTAACCCCCCCCCCCCTGTTCATAAAGTCAAGTACCCCTCAAAAGGTCCGGTTTATTTCATTTTAAGGATGCGCACCAAGCAACATCTCCAGGTGCTCCTTTGAGAACCAGGGCAAAAAAGTTACCTTCACCCCTGACTATAGAGCACGCACAAAATCACTAGCACACACACTACAAAGATGTAAAATATTATTTTACCAACAATGTGGAATTTATTGGCTACATATTACACAGATTATGCACAGCTGCAGCAGCAATAACCATAAAATAATAATTAAAATACCACAAACATGATATTGACCAGTATACAGATTATGCACATGATTTTGCAGATTTAGCGTTTTTAGAGAGAAAAAATTCCGAGATACGTTTTTGCGCCATGTCAGTGACTTGTGTTGTTGTGCGTCACGTTAAAAGTAGCCGACTAAAAACTAACAAAAAACTTTTTTTCCACATCTTTTTTATTTTTCTTCCCTGAAGCAAAATTATTTATTATATAGTTTTAAATTATCATTTGAATAATAACATATAATATAAAATATAATCACAGGCACAATGAAATTAAATACATATATATCAAATCAAAATAAAATACATTTCCTGACAGGGGAGCTCCGCACCGCCTGCCTGCCGCTAGGGGGTGCTGCAGCGCCCTCAGCACCCCCCTTCCCGCGCCCCTGCTTGCTTGCGCTTAAAAGTTTGCCGGGGAGACGCCTGGACAACAACAGCGATAGCTAAATGGGAGAGGCTACAGCTTAACATTGTGGAGGACGAGGGGCTGAGTTAGATCATTCGGATCGCATCCAACTTGTCGACTGCACATCACAGCGCATTTTGACCCTAGGTGGGAACTTCAGTCTCATGCTTTGACTGTTATGAAGACAGAGGAGCGGCATTTCGCCGACAACTGTAAACAGGCTTGTCTGTTTGAGCAACTGGCTCAGTGCAAAGAAGTAGACAGGGTTGGGAGAGAGTGTAAGAGAGAGAGAGAGGTTCCAGGTTGTTGTATTGAAAATATTCAGGAGAATATTTGTCATTGTTCAGAGGTTGTTGTGTTGAGAATATTCAGGAGAATATTTGTCATTGTTCCAATGATAATAAACAAACATTTGCATAAAGCATATTTGTTCACTCATATGTTGATAAGAGTATTAAAAACTTGAAAAATATTCCTCTAAGGTACATTTAGAACAGATAAAAAATGTGCGATTAATCGCGATTAACTATGGACATCATGCGATTAATCGCAATGAAATCTTTTAATCGACTGACGACCCTAAAAAAAAATGCAAGATGCTGAAAACACAATGGAAACGGGGACAATAAAAAGTGATGCACACATCTGAAGTGTTTGATGTTCAGGGATTATAAAGTTGTCACTGTTTGCAGAGTTAGCCTGTTTCATAACTCTAATTGTTTTGTCAGTATATTTGAAATGAGTTAGCTTACAGCAGATCTGCAATAAAAGCAGAAGGAATCATGACAGTGACAGTTGGCCTCGAACACCAACTTTTTAGTGTCCCTATAACCAGTGTGTTTTGAGTTCTTGCAAAAGAAATGTGCGGCGTTTTTGAATCCGCAAAACGTCTCTCCATATGGAAGTGTTTGGGGCCGTTGTGACGTTTGCCCCTCTCGGCCAACAATGTTTTATGTTCTCCATGTGGTTGGAAACATTTTTCAGTATGTCGAAATTATTCACCTGTAGCTAACAGCGTACCAGGAGCGTGCAGAGCATGGGGCTGGGGCTCAAATTCATAAAGAATTTGAGCAAATAATGTAGTAATTGCTCCAGCACCCTTTGAGTCACATACAAGCGGCCTTCTGATGTTAAACTCCAAACTTACTGGTTTTTCTGACTTTAGACATTAATATCTCCAAAATGGCTGAATTGTTTGTTACCAATCAAACTGCATAGAAACGCCCATCTCTCTTGTTTCTTTGCATATTAAAAAGATAACCCTGAGCAATCTCTCACACATGCCCTGGGATCAGAGGCTTGATGCTGCTCTCATATTACATCAGATTGCTCAGGGTTATCAAATCAAAGCGTGCCGCCACATTAGCACCTCTGTGAGGCTGTGATGATAATTAACAAAACTATTGGATGGATAGAAACAAAATAATTGTCCAGCGTTTGCAGCCGTTACCATGTTAAAAGAAAAAGTGCAATTGTCAAAGCACCAGTGTGACATGCAGACCTACCTGCGCTGACAAATAGCGTTTTGCTGCTCCTGTGATATTTACACTAATGTAAACAATGTCATACATAGACATTAGGGTAACATTGTCCCCTTTCTAAGAAAATGAGCCTCACTGCAAAAACTGTCTAATTCACAAAGCTCAGCGCCAACAGTCAAAAACAGTTACCGTGTCTAGTAATTGTGTGCTCAAAGTGCACCAGATTGAAGCATTTTACTTTAAAATGTTCAAAAAAATCTTCCCGGGGGGGCATGCCGCCGGACCCCCCTAGAGGATGTGTCGTCCACCCCCCAATTCAAACATGTTCATACAGTACTGAATACATTTGAAGCCATTTTGACGTATATTACCTATGTCAATAAGTTTCTGTTTTTGTAGTGTATTTGTCTTTTGTAGAGATTTTTCATTTATTCTTTATATATAAAATCTCGCCACGGCAGCAAATTGGCTAGAACCGGCCCTGGTACTAGTCCTCAAGAGCCTTTCTTGTGCTGGCAGACACATAGAAACAAATTGGCGGGGCGCACTTCGCACGTGCAAACACTAAAAAATTCTCTAAAAAAAGCTCATTCCACCATTTTGGAGCCAGGATAGCAAACCGACGTGTTTTTGCTGATGGGAACTTGGGTCCCCCTCGTAGTGCTGGTGCAGCGAGCCGTTTGGCTGATGCAGAGCGGAGTGCACGTGCTGGGGTGTATGGTTTAACCATGTCCTGGATGTAGGAAGGGCCAGATCCATGTTGAACTAAAAAGAAAGGTGAGACTAATGATGGATACCAGAAAAATATCCCTTTAAGAAATGTTTAAAACCACAGCAGGATTATTATCATATAGGCTCATTATTATTATTATTATTATTATTATTATTATTATTATATTATTATTATTATTATTATTATTATTCAGTTCATTTTATTTTCCTTATTGTGTTGGACATTCTGTTTTTTTCTCCTACTTTTATTGTTGTTATACATTTGTGATAATATTTAAAACATGTGATTTTCCATTCATTTGGCATTATATCCCTGTTTTCTTTCATTTTATGGCTATACCATTTTCTATATAAATAAGTAAAGGCCTGTCATGAATGAAAGGGTGCTTTTATAAATAAAAAAACAAAAACAAAATAATATAAATGTGTTCTAGCTCTAACATTACAATTCCCCTTGGATGTAATAATACTCCAAATAAATATAATTACATGTAAATATCAATATACTATTACCCTAGGTAGGTGCTTATTCCAGCCCTGGATTTAATGGTACATTATACTGTATGATAGTTGTGTATGTGAGATTATGAATACACACACGTCTAGGTCACAGTCTGCGGTTCAACCTCATTAAAAAAATATCAGCGGAAAAATAAATCTGTCACTGCCACCGCTGCAAATGTCAAAGCTGTTGACTTGAATTTGGGAGTAATTTCTCAGGATCTTCTCAGTCCCGCTGATGTTTGATCCTGCGGTCATAGTTTAAAATCCTCTGTTCTGCTGCTTTATTCTTTACACTGAATTATTTACACACTTATAATATCATATATATATAATGTCATATCAGAGAAGATCAGTGAGCCGGGGGGGGGGGGAGGTCAGGAAACACAGAGGATGTGTAGTAATGTGATTCATTATCATACGTTACCTTTTTATTACTATATTCATTATCAAACACGGCAAATATAGAGAAAATATGAGGTTAGAGTTAGCTTGAATTACAAATGTATTACTTTTTACTGCATTTATCTGATAGATTTAAATATTTAGATTATTTATTCAGACTATATTGAACTAAGAAATTATGATGTTTTATTATAGACTGTTAATTTATTGTGTCTTAATTTCTCTTATGTACATTGCCTTGTTTTTTATGCTGCTGCAACGCAAACATTTCCCAAATTGGGATCAATAAAGTGTCTATCTATCTATCTATCTATCTATCTATCTATCTATCTATCTATCTATCTATCCTCCAGTACCCAGCAGTAATTACATTATGCTCTAATTTACCAGCTGCAACATTTGTAATGAACACAATAATGCCTCAATAATTATGGAATAGCAATTACTTTTATTGTAAATTATTTTGCCATTTTTCTAGAAGAAAATGTTAGAAAAATGTCTTGTTTTGTCAGTCCAAAACCCAAAGGTATTCACTTTAATCTGATATTTAGAAAAAGTGTTTTACTTTTTAATGCACTACATCAATGTCAAACTTGAAGTTACTTTTTCCGTAAATAATATGACTACTAATTTACTAAATAGTTGACAAATAGCTAACCTTTGCTCCACATTGACCATATTTAACATAAAAAAACCTCTTATATGTATTTGTTTTTATTATTATATTATGATACTATATAATAAAAAAAAGCCACTTTGAAAATAGAGACATTCTACACTATGAATAATTTATTTTTTATAATTTAAGTACATTTTGCGTGTAATACTTGTACTTTAATTAACGTTTTGAACTCAGGAGTATTTTTAGACTGAAGAATTACTAGGACTGACTACCTTTCCACCCCTGGTACCCGGACCAATAGGCGCGTTCACACCGCAGTACTTTTCCACTTTAGTTCCGATATAGTTCCGAAATGTTGCGTTCACACCAAAAAAATCCGGAGCTAAAATGAGTTCATGAGAACCTTTTTACCCCCTTTTCCGTCCCTGCTAGAGAGCAGGGACTTTGTGGGAGAAAAAGGTTCCTATTTCTGATTGGCTGGGCGGATTGCAAACCACGCCCCGTAAAACTCCCAAAAAGTTTTGTGAAGCCGCCATTTTATTATCCTCGCATTAGCATTATTAGCATTAGCATTAGCCCAGCGCACAAACCCAGAGATACTAACTTATGGCAACACAAAAGAAAACATGGGAGCGGTGGAGATGAGGAGGTGTCGGCGTTCTGGCGATTCACTCGGAAGGCTTCAGTAGAAGCTGCTGGGAGTCCCAGCAGCTTCTACTGAAGCCAGTCCCCAACTCCGGGGACTTCCGGCCGGGGACTTCTGGTGGCAGTATACGCCGTGAAGTTGTTTGCGGCCTGCCAGTAAACCCAAAGCAGAAGAAGACGAAGTGACGTCAGCGGCTTAATTAGCCTAATCCTCCCCCAGGGACTTACTCCGGTGTGAACGCGATCTGTACTTAGTTCATGAGAACTAAAGAGTTCTCATGAACTAAGTTCTGATGAACCTTTGTGGGAAAAATAGGCGCTTTCACACCGCAGTACCCTAACCCTAATGAACCTGCTCACCTGACTTTGCCATCATAATTAATGTTTTATTTTCAGGGTCTGAAGCCGATGGATTTCAACGGTCTGTCCGACCCGTACGTCAAACTGCACCTGCTGCCCGGAGCCTGCAAGGTGAGACTCTGATACTCATTAACCTGAACTTAAAGGAATACTTCAACAGAAAATCAAATGATTATATTTCAGTTACCTGACCCTATGTTTTTTCTATGTTACTCTTGTGTTTGAGTATTGGAAATGAAATAATTTACATCCTTTTTCACTGATAGTGAAGTAAAGTACGGCCAGTTTCAGATAAGATCATTTTAAAATGCCATGAAATTCAATCTTCCTAACCCAGCTGCCTGGTGGAGCATACATAATAACTGGAGAATTGACTGAAAGGATTTCTCTGCTGCTCTGTTTAATATCATATAAAATGTTTCTATGCTGTATCTGGGGTTTTCCCTTTCTTGTATTGTGTTATAGTTTGTGTGCATGTAAATGGTCTGCAAAGGCTAAAATCCCTGTGTTCCCTCCAGAGGGAGTTTCTCTCCCACACTCTCCCCCCCTGAAACGCCTCCATTGGACTCCTTTGATTACTTCTATAACATAGTGACATCACTGCGTAACACTCGCACTTCTAGGCTAGCTCTCCAACACATTATACATGATTGGTTAAGGGGCGGGACATTTTACCAATCACAACAGCGCCGGCCAGCTAACCAATCAGAGCAGACTGGGCTCTGGTTTCAGACAGAGGGTGAAAAGAGGTGCTGCAGCACAGGCAGTATGAGTAAAATAAAGAGCTTTTTGAACACAGTAGAGGCACAACATAATAATATGAACCTGAAAAGATGTCAGAGCAGAATATGTCCTCTTTAACAAGTCCAATTATGGCTTTTACACACAGAGAATACTGTCAACCATTATTTTAGTAATAAATTGCTCTTTAAATCAGGCACTGAATGATATTTGAATACAGCCCTCTGTAGAAAGCTTCAGATAATAGAGAGCAATGAAACTGGAACGTTTGGTGTATGTCAGTGCTACTGAAGTGGAGATTTCTGGTTCAGAAAACCTTCTTTAAATATATTGTAAAATCCATACATTTTGTACACACTGCAGACACAATTATTTTGTTATTACAAGTTTTCTGGAATGTAACGCTTAAAAATGCAAATGACGCATTATGTAAAGGTGCTTCTATTGAATTTATGAGAAATGTACAGACACAAATAGAGAATTTAACTTAAATATACACCTTAATGTGGATAATGTATGTTTTATATCCACTTGTCTGAAAGAAGACTTCCATATTATGGAATATTGACCGGTGCATAATAAATCTAATTTATGTATGTGTCCTTCAGGCCAATAAGCTGAAGACGAGGACGATCCGTAACTCTCTGAATCCGGTCTGGAATGAAACGCTCACTTACTCCGGGATCACAGAAGAAGACATGCACAGGAAGACGCTCAGGTGTGTGTGTGTGTGTGTGTTTTTGCACATGTGTGTGTGTTCCCAGTTTTATCAGATCTCATTTCAGACTGATTACTCTTACAGCGATTAATCAGGCTCTGGGACATCTTGACATTCAGATATGAAGCTCAGTTGTCCTCTTCCATTAATGTACCTGTCAGAGCAGGAAAAATAATAAATGGAGCTCAGGAGGAAAGTGATCTTTCCCCAGTTTTCTGCATGTAAACACACACAATAACCACCCTTCAGATTGGGTTTAATTGGAGCGTAATCAGAGGTGGCGTTTGATGAAAATTGCTATTTTTAGTGTGGATTTCCAACATGCTGCAGCTCAGTAATGATGAATTCATGTTTGTCACCATTGAAGGTACAGAGGGGGGGCCACCGTCCATAATCAAAATAAGTGGAATAACAGAGTGGAAAGACTTTAATTACGGAGCTCAGGAGCAGACGTTTAATCTTAACTAAACATGAGGCAGAGGCATCGTGAACAAACCTAATGGAAAAATATTATATATATTAATCAATTGACAGAAATATTAGAAACACTTGGCTTCCGTACATATACACAGTTTGCACGTACACATACACAAACACACTTACCGACAACGGCGACTCGTGTCCAACATTTATATCCAAGAACTTGTAACACTCACATGTTATTTACATATATTTTATGTATTTTATAAAATAACTGCTAGAACATTCTGGTAAATCTAGAAAATGACAACACAGATAATTTCAGGGTTTAATGCAAGTGTTAAAAGTTCTGCTGCAATAAGCACCGCTAACATGCAGATAATGAAACAGCAGCGTCAGGTTAAACAAACATTTATTCAATCGTTATTTGAACCGGGACAGTGCACATCGATGAACACTTTAAAACAAAACAATGCTTACAAGCGTAAATGAGCCGGATTTTAGCTTTAAGCTATTTCCATCCGCAGTCCCCTCACATACAACATACAAGAACATGACATTTATATACATAGCAAAAATAAATACATGACATACAGAAAGAGCAAGAGCAGCATACAAGCATTTACCACATGGCAGTACAATGTAGCAGCTATGGTATATAAAGTGCAAGATAAGATAAAAGAGCTACATAAAGTGCAAGAGGAGATACCCCTGTGTTAAAGTGCATTTAGCGGTGATCGCACGTCTGTTTGTTTCTCAACCATTCTTTGAGTTGTCCTTTGAAGCTATTGAGAGTGGGACAATCCCGTATCTCAGTTGGGAGGCTATTCCACAATGAGCTGCCTTTAATGGAGAGGACATTTTGTCCAAAAGTGGTCCGTCTACGGTGGACTTCACAGTCTCCTCTGGTTTCTGACCTAGTGCAGCGTCCAGTGTGTTTTCTGTGGATGAATTCCCCTAAGGGAGGGGGGGCCAGTCCATGTAAACATTTGTAAAAAAAACACATACTCTTAAAAGACTTAAAATTGTCAAAACTCAATAAATTGTGTTTTTCAGGGATGGTACAGTGGTGGTACGAATTAGGCTTTCTGTCAAACACCTTGATAGCTCTCTTGTTCAGCTGTTCTATTGGTTTCAGGTTTGTGGCACAAGCAAACGACCAGTTTGTCAAACAGTATTCAATGTGGGATAGAATCATACAGTGGAGGTATGACTTTGCAGCATTGACAGTTAAGAAAGGTCTGATTTGTTTAAAATGTTGCAAGTTGAATTTAATGGTATTGGATACTTTCTTAATATGTTTCTTAAAAGTCAAGTTCGAGTCCATATGACTCCAAGATACTTGAAGTGGGAGACTAGTTCTATTTCTGCTCCGTTTAAAAACACATTGGATCCTTCGATTTTGACTGGTCGTTTACTGAACATCATGCATACTCTTTTTTTTACATTTAACTGTAAGCAAATGTTGTTCAGCCAGTGTTGAACCTTGTCCAAAGCATTTGAGATACAGGATGAGATAATTTCAGTGTTTTTCCCTGTACAAAGATGACCGCATCGTCGGCATACATTTGCACATTCAACTCAGGACATACATTAGGCAAGTCATTAATGTACAGAGAAAACAGTAATGGTCCAAGAATGGAACCTTGTGGAACCCCAACAGGGGGATTTGGCTCCGTTGACCAAAACACACTGTTTTCTGTTCGATAAGTAAGACTTAACCCAATGTATTGAATCTGCCGAAAAATTGAAATACGTCAGCTTTGTAAGGAGCACTTGGTGGTCAACAGTGTCAAAAGCCTTCCTGAGATCAAGGAAGACAGCACCTACATATGGGCTCGTGTCCAACATACATTTAACCTTTTCCACAAAGACACAGTTAGCTGTCTCAGTGGAGTGGTGAGCACGAAAACCAAACTGCATTGGGTGGAGTGGAGCGAAACCTTTGTCTAAATGTTTGGTGATTAGTTTTGACACCCATTTCTCAGCTATCTTAGAGACACAGGGGAGGATGCTGATTGGTCTATAATTGGACATCATTGCCTTATCCCCAGATTTAAAGATCGGTGTCACCGTGGCCACCTTCCAGGATGATGGAACTTCCCTCGTGCTGATAGATTGATTACTACATAGTAATTGGTTTTATTAGACCGTCGATATGTGTCTTTATAAAGTTGGTGTCTAAATCATCTGCATCCCTAGCCTTAGAACCTCTTAACCCTAAGATTATATTTTTACCTCACCTCTGTGATTTCCTCCAGGTCAAAAACGGGTGTGTATCCACAGTCGGGCTAGGTGAGACCTCAGATGGCGGGAAGAGCTTTGTAATGTCCAAGCACTATTTAGAAATACTCATTGAGAGAGCTGGCCAACACTGCAGGGTCTTTTATCAGGGCATCATTGATTTTTAATTCTAGAACATTATTTTCCTGTTTGGTTGTTTACCTAATAGTTTATTTAGATTTGCCAAACGTTTTTACCGTTACCTTTCGCACCTTCAATTAATTGATGAAGAAGTTCGCTTTGCCCTGTCTTATTGTTTGTGTTACCTTGTTACGAGCATGAGTGAATTTCTGTCTGTCAGTGGATAGTCCGGATTTCAAGCTCTGCTTTAATAGGTGGTCTCTAGATTTCATTAGATTCCTGCATTGTAGATTCAGCCAGGGAAGATGATGTTCCTTCCTATCCCTAAGGCACCCTCTCCTTGAGAAGGAAGACATTGTATCATTCATTTGAGATATAAACAGATCACTGTTTTCACCAATATCTTCAGAGGAGAGAGTGTGCCCCCAATCAATCATTTTCACTGCATCCATAAAATGTTGTTGCAGGTTTTTGGGGATGAAGCGAGAACCGAAGGCAGGGGTTTTAGCTGTGGCCATAAACCTTTTTTTTGTGAGTTTCCTGGCAAAAAGAACAAGATTATGGTCAGAAAGAGCAGTCAGGAAGTTGTAGGTTTTAACTATTCTGTCAGCTTTGTTTGTAAATAATAAATCTATCATATCATATTTGTTGATGACAACAGTAAATAATGAGTCCTGCAGCGTTCTACATACTAACGTGTGTGTTTGAAGTTTATGAAGAGGAAAATACAAACACCTCCTCACTTTATGGCAGCAATTGTATTTCCTCTGCAACGCATTTGTCAAAGTTAATTAGTGATGTTCGTGTGAATGTAGCAGAGAGCGTCTCCCTGTTCCTGCTCCACTGCCTCCTCAGAAACATCCTCCTCTGAGACTCACCCTGCTTTAAAACAAGAGAAACACATTTGGTGGTTTTACCTCGGACCTGGAAGTGTGTGTGTTGTTCTTTCACACTTTAAGAGTGTTTTGGAAAGAGAGGGCACTTTTTCATTCTTTTTCAATGGGCTTATTTATACGGAAGACAAACGATGCTATACTACAATTATTTATTTTTTTAGCAGTATCATATTTGTATTCCTGAATGTGTAAGGAGTTTGTTTCGAATACTAAAATATGATTAAAACTCAATTATACTAAAATCTTAGTGAAACCTGTCTTTCAAATGATGCACACCAGCTGGAGATGATTATAGTTTATATTTAATTTTGGAGAATTTCAATTTCAGATCAAATTTAGCTTCACACAAATTGAACGCAAACCAAAATGTCTCAAATGATGAAGGACAAACCTGCCAAAAATAATAAAGTCTTGATAAGTAATTGAATATGCAAATATATGTACCAAAATAATAATAAAAACTTATGTAGGCCCTAATTAATCAATAACAAATATATATATTTTTGTTTTGTTTTGTATACTTAGTTCATATTTCTGCTTTATTTATTTATTTGACTCTGTATTACTTTTCTTTTTAATGTGATTTTAAGTATTCTTATTAACTTTTACATGTATTTTTAAATTCAGGTATTAAAGTCTCCAGATAGTTCAAAATAAATACAATAAAAAAAAATTAAAAAATCATGAAATGGATCTAGAATATATTAAAGAAAATGTTGCCGACTGGACATTTCCCCGACATTCAAAGGGAAATAAATAAGAAAAAATAAATATATCCATTATGAAAGGATAGAAAGCTGCTGACCTTTGGACACGTTTACCTCAAACGGCATCAAATCTCATTCTGATTCGCTTCATAAATAATAGAAATATTTTTCTCTCGTGCTGTATGAATACATTTCCAGTGACGTTTGATGTTTCAAAGCTTATGTTTGTGTTCTCTGTTCTCTGCTTTGTTCCACACTGTCTGCCTCCACACGTAAGGTCTGTTCTGTTGAAGCTGCTGTCAGCTCTGTGGCTCTGAAGCACAAACATGTTTACTGCGGTTTACTGTGTTTACTGCTGTACAACCTGCTGTTTCCTCTCCTTATTTCCTGATTCCTCTCTCCTTGTATTCAGTTTTATCTCTTCTTCCTTTTGCTTTATTCTCTTTTTTGTTTGATCCGTATTTACTTTTGTGTTTCCTCTCTTCTTTTGTGTCCCGTTTCCTCTCCTAGTTTCCTCTCTCCTCTCCTATTTCTTGTTTCATCTCCTTATATCCTCTTCTGCTCTTGTTTCCCCTCTTTTATATTGTTTATTCTCCTTGTTTTCTTTCCTGTTTTCTCTTGTTTCCTGCCCCTTCCTTGTTTCCTCTCCTATCTTTGTGTCCTTGTCTGTTCCTTGTCTTTCCTTCTGATTCCTGTTTTCCATCTTATATTATATATTATTTCCTTTCTTTTCTTTGTCATCTCTCTCCTCTCTTAATTCCTGCTTTGTGTCCTTCCGTCACTACCGTTTACTTGTTCCCTCTCTCCTTGTTTCCTCTCCTGTTTCCTTTTGTCCTTGGAAAACCTCTTAATCCATATTGTTTTCTCTCTTTAAGATTGTCACTTCTCACTTGTTTCCTCTGCTGTTTTTTCTGTGTGTTTACTTTCCTATTCCCTCTCTTGTTTCCTCTCATCTCTTTGTTTTCCTCGGTCCTCTCCATGTCTTCTCTCCTGTTTCCTATTTTCTCTCTTCTTTTCGTCGCCTCTCTCCTCTCCTGTTTCCTCTCTTAATTCCTGTCTTGTTTCTGCCCATTACTGTTTCCTTGCTTCCTTTCTCCCTTTTTCTCTTCTGTTCCCCCTCTCTTCTTTTCTCAAATCTTTGTTAAATTTTCCTTTTCTCTCCTTGTTTCCTCCCCTGTTTCCTCTCCTCTCTTGTGTTTCATTGTTCCATATATTTGTTTCCTATGTCCTTTAGTATTGTCTCTCTTGTTTTCTCTTAATTCTTGTCTCCTTGTTTCCTCTCTTCTCTGCTTGTTTCCTCTTGTCTCCTTGTTTTAACCTTCCTGTGTCCTTGCTTCCTTTCCTCCGCAGGTTGACAGTGTGTGATGAGGATAAGTTGACTCATAATGAGTTGATCGGAGAGTCCCGGGTGCCTCTGAAACGTGTGAAACCCGACCAGACGAAACATTTCCACACCTGCCTGGAGCACCCGCCTCCGGTAAACACTCACTCACTCACTCACTCACTCACTCACTCACTCACTCACTCACTCACTCACTCACTCACTCACTCACTCACTCACTCACTCACTCACTCACTCACTCACTCACTCACTCACTCACTCACTCACTCATACCTAATCTAACCTGAATGGGGTCTCCTAAAGGAAATATGTGCAGGAATCAGTCAGAGATAACATTTGTTTTGTAACAGACCAGAGTGCTTTCAAAAAGCTTTGTTATTGGTTCACAATGCGGTAGGGAAAGATTGAGTTAAAGATAAAATAATGTCATCTTGGTTTTTAGCTGTTGGTGTGTTCGTTTTTGTTTGCATCTTTGTTTTTGGTGGCCAACTCCAATTTGGTTGGTCACTGTCGCCTTTTGGGTTTTTGGTTGCCGCCATCTTGGTTAAATGTGTCGCCAACGTGGTTTTTGTCCAATGCCATCTTGTTTTTCGTAACCAGAAGTGACACAAAAGGTGGGACTAAGTCTAACCTAATTCTGAACATTAGGTAGATGATCAAAATGGTTACATTAACTTTAAAGTGGACCTATCATGCTATATTTGAATAATATATTGTAGGGCCATACCATAAAAAACATGTCTGTGAAGTTTTTTTTTCAAAATACCAAACAGATCATGCATTTTAGCCATGCCTCATTTCGCTCTATTTGCTCTTTTCCAGCCCTGTTTTTGCAAGGGCTGATTCTGTGAGAAGTCTTCTTCGCTGCTTTTGTGGCAGACTACAGCGCCACCTACAGGCCTGGCATATGTACTACAGCGTCTCCAGCGCTTTCGAGCGGCAATGGCCGTGGCCGTCTCCTCCTGATAGGTGGAGAGTTGCCCATATAGGCGGAGCTCCTCGTTTCTGACGTCAGAACAATTTCAAATCTGTATCAGTCTGTATCAGCTCCGTTGCAGCCCCGTTTTTAGAGATTTGGGTACGGAGGAAAAGAGAGAGGGTTGTGTTTTCTGACACTTGGTGAGTTCCCTGACACACCGGGGACACATATTCATGTGTAAAAGACGTAAGAAAGTGCATTTTGCATGATAGGTCCCCTTTTAATGAAGTGATAAAACAAACTAGAAAAGGTTAAGGTTGTAAGACTTCAACACAACAACACCATGGTAATGACCTGTCAATCTCAAAGTTGCCCTGCGCTAAACCAAATGATGCTTTATTGTCAATTTGACTTCAAACTGTACCTTTATTGACTAAATGAACATAATTTATTGAAGAAGACTTAAAACTAAATACTAGTACCATAAACTAATCAGGTTACTGTTTACTAAGGTAATAAATCAAGTTAGAAGGAGTGCCATTTTCACATAGTCTTCTTTCTTTGGATAATAGAGAGAATACGTCTAGTTGGCAGCTCATAGAGTTTTATTGTGAACTACAAAATGTTATGATAGAAATATATACAGCACATAGAAACTGCCGGAAGCTAACTTGCATATGTTGGGAAATGTCCACTGTTAGAATAAGCTGCGTTTATAAGCATTAAAGCCTATGTGGACAATAGTTTAAAATGGTTTTGCAGATTTGGAGTGGTTTGGGGGGTTATTGAGGAGTACAATACAATACAATACAGCTTTATTTAGAGCACTTTAAACCTCCAGACCAAAGTGCTGTACAGGCAAATAAACAAAACAAAATATTCAAAAAGTAACACAGCACAGCTCACACACCATAAAACAAGTACAAGTAAAAACAATAGACAATTTAAAAGCAATAAAAGCAACGCTCTAAAAGATGTTAATACGCTAAGGAGAAGAGGTGGGTTTTAAGAAGCGATTTAAAAGCAGGCAGTGTGGCGGCCTGTCTGATGTGCAGGGGCAGATCGTTCCACAGTGTGGGAGCCGCTACAGAGAAGCAACGGCCCCCTCTGAGCTTAGACCTGGTTCTGGGCACGTTCAGGAGCAGTTGATCAGCTGACCTGAGAGGGCGGTTGGGCGTGTAAGGGTATAGCAGCTCAGAAAGATATGGTGGGGTCATGCCATTTAGGGATTTAAAAGCAAATAAAAGGATTTTGAAATGAATCCTAAAATGTATTGGCAGCCAGTGGAGCGAAGCCAAAATGGGGGAAATGTGGTCATATTTCCGTGTGCCAGTTAAAAGCCTTGCTGCGGCATTTTGCACCAGCTGCATGACGTTTATAAACACATGTCCCGGTGGGCTGATTTTGATACATTTTGCATCGATTTTGAAGTTTTAGGGGACTCATTTTGATCATTTTGATTGGAAAGAGTGCTTATTTATTTGAAATAAAATTCATCCAGTGGTCGCATCCCTACTCATGGTAGTCAAAATCAGCCCACTGGGAGTACAAATATGGCCACTTTCTGGTTGAAACTGTACCCGTACTATACATTTCTAAAATAAAACTTTTGCTGGTACTAAACATTGCCGGGTTCAAAGTGCTGGCAAGACTAAATGCAGGTGTAAGGCACTTGTTCATTGGCCTCACTTTTCAGGCCCAAAGGACGCCACCTGGTTAAAGGACACAACTCATTGTAGGTGACAATGCTGTAGACAATTGGTTCTTAAAGGTCATCCGAGCTACTTCTTTTAAAAGTATTAGTTGAGTTTTTCACATTGTGGTATTGGTCTCTACACAAAAGAAGAAGCCTCACTTTTCATTTACTTTCTTTCCAGCTCCCCTCTCCGACCACCATGGGTGAAGCCCTTCGAGGAATATCCTGCTACTTAAGAGAGGTAAGAGTCCATGTTTCTGTTTATATTTGGAAAAATCATTAAATAATAAAGAATAGAATCGCTAAGAACAACGAATCGCTTGAAATATTAGAATCAAACAAATGAAGAGTGACAGTAAGCTGAGGTAAGGTAATGCTGAATGATTACATTTTTTAAATGTTCACATAGCTCGCATCTCTTATAACCCTGGAAAGGGAATTACAACTTTAGCTGCAAAAGTTAAATTGCTGGGCTGTCGATTTTCTAATTTGGGTGAAATTGTGCATTGAAACACTGTCAGCAAACAAAGTGTCCTTAAAGCAGTGGTCATTCCCCACTTTGAACATGTGGGCCTTTTCAAGCCCCACCTGTTCCTCATCTCTCCAATAAAATGGTAGGCCAAGCTTAAAATTGTCAAATGTATCGTTCTATAACAGGGGTCTCCAACCTTTTTTAGGATGAGCTACTTTCAAAAAAGAAAACAAGTCAGGGGCTACTTTTACTCCTCTATTTTTTGTTTTTTGCAGTGTATATAATTAGCACATTTTAACATTATTATATGCTGACCTTTAACCTTTGTGTGCTGTTTATGTCTGTGGGACCCGTTTTCAGTGCTTACTAAAAGAACATGTATGCAATTTAATAATTTTATCCTGCTTTATTTGGGGGTGGACCTAACCTCCTTTAGGGGGGTCCGGGGGCATGCACCCCTGGGAAGATTTTTTTTTAAATGTTGAAGTGAAATGCATCAATCTGGTGCACTTTGAGCACAACATGAATTGATGGATACAGCTCTCAACACTCAGATGAAAGGGAGCTGTATACTTTTCAATAATCCAAACATCTTTAGAATATGATCACAACCAATAACAAATCATTTAAACTTGTTTATTCTTATCTTATGTTACCTAGTTAGCATTCTTTCTTTTATTTATGCATATTTTACTAATCACTCCCCTTTTAAACTTCTTTTTTTTTTTTTTACTATCCTATAGTACACATTGGAATGATTTCTTACTTTATTTTTTACAACTAGGATATATTAAATAGATAAAGGTGTGCGCTCTCTCTCTCTCTGTCTCGCTCGCTCACAGAGGCTGTGTGCTCCTCCGTGGCGATGACGGCTTGCGTTAAAGAATAATAATAAACATATTTGTAAAGTGGGGGGACACATACGGGATTTCGAAAAGTGTCACGGTTAAACACCTTATGAAGTGGTGAGGTGCTGCTCCACATTGCTTTTCTTCCCGACTGCAACGCTGTTGTGTGTGTGTGTGTGTGTGTGTGTGTGTGTGTGTGTGTGTGTGTGTGTGTGTGTGTGTGTGTGTGTGTGTGTGTGTGTGTGTGTGTGTGTGTGTGTGTGTGTGTGTGTGTGTGTGTGTGTGTGTGTGTGTGTGTGTGTGTGTATGAGAGATTTTTACATATGTCTGTAAATTATTTTGGTTTCAGTTGTGTGTGTGTGAGCAGGCTCGGATTGGCCATCGGGAGATTCGGGACTTTTCCCGGTGGGCCGCTGCCGTTGGTGGGCTGCTGCCGTCGGTGGGCTGCTGCCGTCGGTGGCCGCTGGCTGTGGCATAGGTGGGCCGTGGACTTTCACAGCGCCGCTGCGCCGGTACCGCATCCGCCGCCGCATCCGCCACCGCAAACACCCGCCGTTGCGAGGCTCCGGCGCAGCGGCGCTGTGAAACTCCAGCGTCGTTGCGAGTCTCCGGCTGTAACAGTCCACTACCGCCCGCGAGGCCTGAGGTCCAAAAAAACTATTTTTAAAAATAATCTCCCGTTCATCGCGTCCATTCGCGACCCACCTATCACATCTCTGCGCCCCACACTTTGAGAAACGCTGCCTTAAAGGGTAATACAACTGCAATTAGTTAGTTATGTTGGCCAGTCCTTGTAAACAGTCGAAATAAGTTTAAAATCAATCCTAAGAGTGGTCTGCAGAGTTCTGAATTAATTGCTTTTCGTTGGATTTTTCTTGGAGGAGTGCATTAATGTAATTAAATCTACTTGAAATAAATGCATGAACAATGTTTTGAGCATCTTGTTGGGAAATGAAAAGCGGACTTTGCATATATTTCAGAAATGAAAAAAGAAACTGATTAGCCCAAGATGAAAACACCAGACAAAGGGCATTATGTTACAGATATCAACAGGTAACAACATGGCTTCTTTACAGATCTGAGCAGAGGTACTTCCCTCTGGTGTAACATTTGATGAGTGTATGGCTTAAACTCATACATGTGCAACGGCAACTAATATTTACTCCTTTAGGTCTTGTGTCCACCTGTATTTCTGTTTGTTTTTTTACCGTTCGTAAAATAGAATCTGTGAGGTAAATAGGAGAACGCATGAACAGAGCAAATGGTTACAGGCCTGGGAATGAATGCTGCACTGAGACGTTTATTTGAGTAATTTAATTATCATTCTTTTAGTCTAATTAGTTTCTCATTTCAATTTACATTTGTAATATCTATTACAATGTGTAGTCTTTCAGGAATCAGATTTTATCAAATCTAATTGAAAACAATTGTATTCTTGCGGGATCTTTGCCTTGTATAGCAGGAGAGGCTCAGGTGTAATATAACATTAAGATAAATATATACTTGGCTTTCTAATTGCAAAAATATGTTGACGTAATTAGTTGAAATGCATTTGATTTGAAACCAAGTGGCTAAATGGGTTTTATCTGGCCTGTTTCACTGTGTGGAAGTTTGTACATATTCATTCTTTCATCAGAAGTCAGATATTGTCATCCACCGTTAGTTAGGTCACTTATCACATACTCTTGAAAGACAGAGGAAATATAATATTCTTTAGTTTTTATATATTATAATATTTGACTCCAAATGTCTTTGGATCCTGTCAGGTTTATTCGCATAAGACTGATTTAAAGATGCCCTTTTATGCTTGATGGCGTTTCCCCTTTCCTCTGGTGTGTTATATTGTTTTTTTGTGCATGTACTGTATGTGGCCTGCCAAGGCTAAAATCCCAGAGTTTCTCGGCCGGACATATGTGCATTTTATACAACGATGGATAAAAGCCATTGTAGATAAAAATGACAGAGATGGGGGTAAGGGATTGAGGAAAAATAAAACATAGGGCCCTATCTGTCACGAACTTGGATAAACAAGGAAAAGGACTCAAATGCACGACCCGGGAGACAGAGGTAAAGTATAAGTAATATACTTTATTTTCCAAGAAAGGTATACAAAAGAAATCGACACTCTTAACGAGGTGAAAAAAGGCTCCAAGAAAGCACAACGAAAATCGCTCACTACGTCAGGGGTTCCCAACCTTTATTGTGCCAAGGACCGGCAGATACATAAAAAAAAAATCGCGGACCGGTTGTCAATTTTAACTGATTTTAATATTTACTCTCCACCAGCAGGTAGCAACAGAGGCTAATTGTATGTAACAGCCTGAACAAATACTAGAACAATATGCATCCAAAACATATTAACAACGTTTAAAAAAGAACCGGTGTCGTTTTTCGGAAAAACGGAAAACCAAAAAACCGACGTTATTCAGTTTTTAAACCAAAACGGGAAAACAGATAAATCAACGTTTTGGTTTTGTTTGTATGATTTACGGATAATCCAGTGAATGCTGGGAAAACGAGGAGAAGGCATTATGGAGGGTTGGTGTGTGTGTGTGTGTGTGTGTGTGTGTGTGTGTGTGTGTGTGTGTGTGTGTGTGTGTGTGTGTGTGTGTGTGTGTGTGTGTGTGTGTGTGTGTGTGTGTGTGTGTGTGTGTGTGTGTGTGTGTGTGTGTGTGTGTGTGTGTGTGTCAGACACTGGCATTTGTTTTCAGAAGATATTATGATAGTGTCGTTCGTTCCGGTGCACTCCGACAGCATTTAGCACTACATCGAGATTAAGATTAAACTAATTTATTTTGGGAACACCCGCATATAGGCTACCTATGGAGTTAGCCAGATGTGTGTAAATGACTGTTCATGGTCATTTGAAAACAAATGCCGGTATCGGACAGACACAAACACACCGAACACACAGAGCTGAGCTGAGCAGAGCACATACACACACACATCATGCGCCTTGGTGACTGGACATCTCCTTCATAAAACTAATAAAAGGGGGAGTAATCGGGCAGTTCGATGTGTGTAGAGATGTGTGTAGAGGTGTGTGTGGTTTACATGTAGCAGCCTGCAGTCACTCTTAAGCTGTTCTGATGAAGGTAAACACAGCGAAGGCGGTGCGTAAAAAGGCACAGCTCTTTACCCGCTGGTGCTGCACTTCTCAGAGGCGGAGTATACGTCCCGCTGCCTCCTGATGCTGCAGCCATTTCATGAAGTGAAGGAGGTTTTCCTTCTATAAAACAGCTGTGGGCAGCAGATACTGTGAGAGTCCCGGACATGAATTCATAGATCAAGGCAGACTGGTTTACAGACTCTCCTGTTTTGCCAATCCGGTGCTTAAACAAATAGCTCTACACCCTGGCCGACATGTCCTTAAAATTAAGTCCGAGTTTGAAATATATCTCAAATAATGTATGCACTGCCATTTCCCCACATAAACACAACAGTCTGCAATGAAACGGTTGTCTCCTGTGCTCCTCTTCCTACTTGGAGCACCGGTAACTTTCTCGTGCGCACAAGAGGCTGAGACCTTAGGCTGAGCCGCCGAATCTCTCGGAACATCATAAAAGCAATTTTCAACTGTTTTCTGGTGAAAGATTAACTAGGCTACTGGATGAAATAATATGACTGGTATAGGTGCGAAAATTAAACACTTTTTGAAAAAAAATATTATGATAAAATATTTTTATATATTTATAATTCTGCAAATATTACGATAAACTCACAGCTATTTCGCGGCCCGGCAGTAACACCTCCGCGGCCCGGTACCGGTCCGCGGACCGGGGGTTGGGAACCCCTGCACTACGTGAGGAACAAAACTAACAAAAGAGTTTCAGGAACAAAAATTAGGCTATGAGACAGGATAATAATCCGCTGGTGAGCAGAGTACTGGCATGGGGACAGCTTCCTTTAAATCGTGGTAACAAGGAGGTATTTTCTGTAGGTCAGGTTAGTCAGGGTGATCTATAATGATCCTATCAGGGTCTGTTGGTGCATTAACAGAGCGTGAATGTTTACACCTGTTAATACAATCCTCTCCCCACTCCTTAATTTTCCCTGAGCGCCAGTCAATGTGTGGGTTGTGGATTTTTAACCACGGAAAACCCAAAATAATCGGGTGCTGAGCAGATTCGAAAATGTGAAACTGCATACTTTCTGTATGGTCCTTATTCACAGTGATCTGAATAGGCTCTGTGCAGTGGGTAACTGTGAACAAAAGACGACCGTCTAAAGCACTGGCGTTAATAGGGCGAGATAGCGGAACAGTTTTTATTTTTAGCTGTTTGACTTTCCCCCATTCCATAAGACTTTCGTCAGCCCCTGAGTCTATTAGCACCCCTTGGTCAATGGCCTGATTGTTTATAAAAAAATGTACCTGGGTAACGGGTCGAGGAGGAAAGTCTGTGGAAAGCTTGCTCACCAGCGCCCTCCTCTTGGCTGGTAAGCTCGGTCTTTTCCCGGACATGAGGCAAGTTGGTGATCCGACTGGCCACAGTAGAAACAGCAACCCTCCCGAAGACGGCGCTGCCTCTCCTCCAAAGAAAGCCTGGTTCTACGCAACTGCATGGGTTCGTCTGAGTCAGGCGGAGGCGCTGTCCTCTGACGGTCCAAAGCCGCGGGCAGGAAAACTTCCCGTGGCGGAGCGGCTCTCCGAGGAAAGCCCTGGAAACTGGGATGTCCGTCACGGGTGCGCCGGCGTTCTCTCTCCCTCTCCCGAAGTCGGTTGTCGATCCGGATGGACACAGCGATGAGAGACTCCAGGTCGCATGGCATCTCCAGAGGAGCCAGCTGGTCCTTTATTGGATCCGAAAGTCCAGTCAGGAAAGCGTCACGAAGAGCCGGAACATTCCACCCGCTGTCCGCTGCTGCCGTGCGAAACTCGATGGCATAATCAACCACCTGACGGTTGTGCTGGCGCATCTGAAGAAGCCTTCTGCTGGCCTCTGTAGCAGGCGACGAGTGGTAAAAAATGCGACTCATAGTGTCTGTGAAGTCGGCTAATGAGTAACAAAGCTCAGAGTCTCTGGACCATTCTGCAGTAGCCCAGGCTGCAGCTCTTCCCGTTAAATGGGACACAATAAACGCCACTTTACCATGGTCTGATGAGAAAGCCCCTGGGTTGTGCTGGAAATGCAGATCGCACTGAACCAGGAAGGCTCTGCAGTTCATGGAATCTCCGGAGAACCTCTCCGGAAGAGCCAGCCGTAGTGAGGAAGAAACAGCCTGGATCGGTTTGACAGCGTCAGCAGGATCCTCGACAGGAAAGCAGTCAGCTGTGAATGACGTCATCGGCGGAGTAGTCTGTAGGTGAGCGAAGAATTGCTGCATGTGATCCGTCAGCTGTTGTATCTGGGTAGAGACGGAATCCTGGATCTCGGCCTGGTTTCCTACAAGCTCTTTAACTCCTTGGCTGATTAAGCCCAGCTGTTCCTCATGGTAAAAAATCCTCTCCTTGAGCTGACAGGGCGGCATGAAATGTCTTTGGGTCGGCTGAGTCCATTGTGGTCAGTTCGTTCTGTCACGAACTTGGATAAACAAGGAAAAGGACTCAAATGCACGACCTGGGAGACAGAGGTAAAGTATAAGTAATATACTTTATTTTCAAAAAAAGGTATACAAAATAAATCGACACTCTTAACGAGGTGAAATAAGGCTCCAATAAGGCACAACGAAAATCGCTCACTACGTGAGGAACAAAACTAACAAAAGAGTTTCAGGAACAAAAATTTGGCTCTGAGACGGGATAATAATCCGCTGGTGAGCAGAGTACTGGCATGGGGACAGGACAAGACGAACTGACAAAGAACAAATGGAAGCTGGGGACTATAAACAAAAGGTAACTGGACACAGGTGGAAACAATCAGAGGCGGGGCTGACGCTGATGAGGGCGGGAGAGACACACCAGGATAGGAAGTGGGAGACAAGACAGAAAATGGTTAAACAACAACATGAAACATGACTGGACTTAACATTTTTGATGGGACACAACACTATCCTATTGTGCTTTTTGGGGTTTTCCCTGTCCCTTTCCCCTACTCCCCCACCTGCCAGAAACGCCTCCATTGGACTCCTATATTTACTTCTGTAAAATAGTGACATCATTGCGTAAGACTTGCGCTTTTATAGGCTAGTCCTCCAGCACATTCTCGTGGGGCGGGACATATCTAAGTGGTTGACCAATCACAACAGAGCCGTCCAGCTAACCAATCAGAGCAGACTGGACTCTGGTTTCAGACAGAGGGTGAAAGGAGGTGCTGCAGCACAGGCAATATGAGACAAATAAAGAGCTTTTTGAACAATAAAGTATGGAAACATGTCACAGGAGAGACACTACATACCATTTTAATGAGCATAATAAGGCCCCTTTACAGTAAGTTACTCTCCTGGTTCTTCTTCTGCAGCAACAAGAAGACGTTTAACACAAGGATCTTTAAGATATCACTGCAGCCGTCGTAGTAGCATTTTATCGAATTTATTCAGCTTGAATCAGAACATGTGCAGTGTGAAGGTCAGCACTTGAATTTAGACACTTTATACAATCTGTGATCCAAACAGACGGAAAGATAAATCCCCCACACGGTGACCTCACATCAATATACATCTGCTCTTTGAGCACCCTTACCTGTTTTATTGTTTCAACCTATTCCCTTAAATTGATTCTGGCTCTCTATAATTATAATCAACGCAGCTGGAAATGTAGATTGAAAACCAATTTTTGTGAGCATGATACCTCAGGAATGCATTTAGGGAGGATAAACTGATAACTCAAGAATTCATTTTTTTGTACAAAATGTGCAACACAATACCTTAACTTCAATTCTCAAATTTTTTAAAACTTCCTTTTGGAGTGGTCAAAAAACAAACAGTGGTTATAGTTGGAGAGGGAAGCTGCTTCATTAAATGTTTAATGGAATTTTTTGAACTTTTATGGTGTAACCTGTGGTGCTGTGAAAATATGTATGGTAAAAACACTTGTTGGCATCTTGGGAAAGGAATACGCGCTGCAGCTTCAGAAATTATGCAAATATAAAAATACAGAAATGCCAAAACACATGCAAATGAAGAAACACTTTCACCAACTTGACAACACATGAGCAGCATTAGGAAAACATTCACTAACTTGACAAAACATGAGCAGCGTTTACTAAAAGCGCTGCATAAACAAAACCGGCAAACACAAAATGCCAGTGCTAAAAAGCACTGCAAAAGGCTCTTAACCCAACAGAAACGTCAGTTTCGTCAAGTGAGTGGATGTTTTTCTAAATGCTTCGCATGTGTTGTCACATTGGGGGAGATTTTTCTTCATTTGTATGTGTTTTGGCTCATTTCTGTTTCTATATTTGCATTGTTTTTTAAGCTGCAACGCGTTTCTCGTAATGAAAATGTTCTGGGCCAATGTAGTGTGTTTGCACCTGTCAGACACCTTTACTTCAGGCACCTGTATCGTATATGTGGTGATAAACACACACCTAAAAACATATATTACAATGTTTACCTACAATGTTTACCTAGTAATGTAATAGCAAGAAATGCTAAAGTCAAAGTCAGACCGGGCTAACCAGGTTTTCAAAGTTTTCTATTGAAACGCTGATCCAACAATCTATCGCATGCCACTGTACTCCCTCAGTCTCTCTGTCATCATACAATGATGAAAGGAGCTGATTTGTCCCGGCTTTCTTGTCTCTGCTCTAAGATCAAGCAGACATTCATTACAGCCTGACATGCCTCACAGCTTAATGCGCAGTCTGACACAAATTGAAAACCAAGAATTCATTAGAGTTGTCTCACACAGCGTGACACGATCCCTGTTGTTTAACCTGATTCGAGATTAAAGCCAGGAATCCATGCTGTTAGCCTCCTCTGCAGCTGTAGTATAACCAGCGAAGGTCATTTATTAATTATTAGTCTAATTCAATTCTCCCAGGTAATGTGATGCACGCCCCCCTTTCAGGGAACAATTCAGAGACCGGCCGTGTGGATCCAGGGACACAATGTCTCCCAGCAACAGATTTAATGTTATGTTATCCAGATGTGACTGAGGAATAAATCTGGTAATATCATTTATTTTTTAATTGTAATCAACCCTTGTGCCTTCCTTTTAAGTAGTTGCTTCTTAAAGGAAAAACACTTCTGTGGAAAAGGAAATTATTTATTGACATTGTTTGGGAATAACCTTGTGTACCCCAAAGTAACCCTACACATTTTTTTAAGGTACATTTCTCATAAATAAAAGAAAGAATGACCTCCCCAGCTTCAGTTCTAAGCAGTTTCCAGACTGTGGTGTTGGTTCTGCATTATCTTTTCTTTTTGCTAGTTTCCATCATATTTTGCCTAAATCTGTAAAGCATGTTGTTCACTGCTGGGCATAGTGAAGCAAAGACGTTGATGGATTAACCTGCACTCGACCCAAGGAACTCAGCACCCCTGACTTGCTCCACTCATTATCAGTTAATGAGAAGCATGAGGTGGGCAGCTCGAAGTCATCTATTTTGTTATATCGCCAATCAGAGACACTTTGGTAATTCAACAGCGGCTCCATCACTGCCTCATCACTTTTGCTGATGAGTCCCACCAGTGCCGTGTCGAACATGAGCTTTATGTTATGAGGAGGCGGTGGAGTTGTTAGTTATTAGTGAGGACTGCAGCGGGCTGAGCACACATCCCTGTGGGACGCCACTGCTGATTGTGAAGGCTGTAGAGGTGATGTTTTCATGTGTACTTTTTGGATGAAGAATCTAGCTACAAAGAGAGGTGGGGGACAAATCCAGAAATATAATTGGTTGTGCACATTGTTTGTTTAGCTTAATCCAACAGAAATACAATAACTGACCAATCATTATTTACAAAGGGTTGTACAAAGGAAATTATGTGTTGGCACCATTTCCAGTGCCATTGAAAAGTAAATTACAAGCTTTTGTTGATGACTCACAAATTCGTAGATTAGAATGATGAAGTCGTAGTAAGAAAGATGGGTCTGATGGGTCATTTAAAGGATTTCACTTAAGACCACTGTGTGTGTCCAGTGACAGACCAAGATATCACGTTGACTGTTTTAAACACATTAGCCACATTAGCTACGTAAGTTTAGTTGCTAGAAAAACTTGAAAACTAGGGAAGACACAGGACTAATCATATTGACAAGATACAGCTGGAGAGTGTAGGCAAAACCACAAGGGCAGCAGGTGATTAGGTGGATAGAATCCGGGCAGGGCAGACAATCCCAAAAGCGGGAAAACACAAAGAAAGGAATTAAAACAAGACAAAACACAAGGAGAAAGAACTTTTTAAAATAAAATAAATAAATATCATGACAGCATCTTTGTCTCTTCTAAACTTACATTGCATTGCTATTTTTTCCTTGTGCAAATTAACAACCTTATTTGTTAGTGAACATGTATTGTGCAATCTAACCCTAACCACTCTGGTTTCAACCCAAACCATGATCTTTTCTCTCCTAAACCTTACTAATGATGTTCTCTGAACCTAAATTATTTCAGTTGTGGCAGCTTTCATTATGCTGTTATATTAAAGTTTGAATTCATTTCCCGTGGATCAGGATAATTATATTTTTTGTGGGGTGGAATGTCATCAATCTCATCATAATCTCTCGAGTTTAAAGTACATCTTCAATGTACGGACGTTTAGTTGTAGTTTACCAAAAACATCACTTTAAACTTAGTTCAAGGTGTTTGAAGTGACCTTCAAGTGCAACATTTCTAAAACAGTGAGGATAATTTAAGATGGATTAGGAGAAAAGTCCCTAACCTATTGGTTTTAATAAGAAAAAGCTAATTTTTGGGAAAAATAATCAGATGTTTTTCTCTCGTGTGACCAAAGATCTCCAGCAGTGGATGTTGAAAGGGTCTTGATGTTGCACGTAATTTGAGATATCATTTATTCATCAGGGTCGATGCTACAGGCCTGGTTAGTGTGTTGCATGTTAAACCATGCTTTATAATTGATGGCTTCAGGCTTTTTAAATATATATGTGTGTGGATCATAGACCTTGATTAATAATAATAATAATAATAATACATGACACTTATATAGCGCTTTTCGAAAAACTCAAAGACGCTTTGACAGAGAATAAAACAAAACGAAATAGATCAACAAAAACAGAAAAGAGGGGGGGAGGGGTATGGTCAGAGGTTGAATGCAGTGTTGAACAGGTCGGTTTTGAGTGATGTTTTGAATTTGTTGAGGGAGGAAGAGTCTCTGATGGGTTGGGGTAGTCAGTACCATAGGGTGGGAGCAGCCACGGAGAAGGCTCTGTCGCCCCAGGATTTGAGGTTGGTCCGGATGGGGAGGGACAGGAGGTTGGCAGCAGCAGAGCGGAGGGAGCAGGTGGGAGTGTGTCTGTGGAGGAGGTCAGTCAGGTAGGATGGGGCCAGGTTATGGAGGGCTTTGCACGTCATGAGGAGGATTTTGTAATGAATTCTCTGGGGGATGGGGAGCCAGTGGAGCTTGATGAGGACGGGGTTGATGTGGTCACGGATTTGGGTTTGGGTGAGTAGACGGGCGGCGGAATTCTGGATGTATTGAAGTTTATTGATGATTTTTTAAGGTGAACCATAGAGGAAGCTGTTGCAGTAGTCCAGACGGGAGGTGATGAAGGCGTGGATGAGGGTTTCTGCAGCAGTGGGAGAGAGGGATGGACGTAGACGGGCAATGTTTTTGAGGTGGAAGAAGGCTGTCTTAGTGATCTGTTTGATGTATTGGTTGAAGGAGAAGGTTTGGTCAAATATGATGCCTAGGTTCCGGATGTGAGGGGAGGTTGGAACTGGGAAACCGTCAATGTTGAGGGTGAAGTTTTGGATGGATGTGGTGAGTTTTTTAGGTCCAATGATGATTATTTCAGATTTATCGCAGTTGAGCTTGAGGAAGTTGAGTTAAACCCAGGATTTTATTTCAGTGATGCAGTTTGTCAGGATGGAGTGGCAAAGCAGTGGAATTGAAGTCCATGACGGCGGATTAAGTGACCAAGGGGAAGCAGGTAGAGGATGAAGAGGAGGGGGCCAAGAACTGAACCTTGGGGGACACCTTAGGGGAGGGGAGCAGTGGGGGATTTGCAGTTATTGATGCAGATTAACTGGTGTCTGTCAGAGAGGTATGATGTGAACCAAGAGAGGGCATTGCCGGTGATGTTGAAGGTGGTTTCAAGCCGGGTGAGGAGGATGGAGTGATTGATGGTGTCGAAGGCAGCGCTGAGGTTGAGGAGAATGAGGATGTTGAGGTCACCGGCGTCGCAGGAGAGGAGAGGTCAATAGTGATTTTGAGGAGTGCGGTTTAGGTACTGTGGTTTGAGCGGAATTCGGATTGAAAAGTTTCATAGAGGTTATTGGCAGAGGGGTGATGCTTGAGTTGTGATGCTACTGCACGTTCCAGAACTCTGGACAGAAAGGGTTCAAGATTGGTCTGAAGTTATTAGGGTTGTCAGGGTTGAGTCCGGGTTTTTTCAGAATAGGGATGATAGCAACATGGCCGCCCCTGGCCAACTTTTGGCCCCACGCAAAGTTATGAGCCTCACAACGGTGAAACTGTGCGCTTCGGATGATGCTCCCTCCGCAAGATGAGGCTCCCTCCGCAAGATGAGGCCCCCTCCGCGAGGTTAGGCCCCCTCCGCAAGGTGAGGCCCCACGCAGTCTGCGTGATCTGCGGGTAGGGAGGGGCGGGCCTGGATAGCAGCTATTTTGAGGGATGGTGGGACGATGCCAGAAGACAGGGAGGAGTTGATTGTTGCAGTGATGAGTGGAGAGAGAGCAGGAAGGCAGGCCTTGACAAAGCTGGAGGGGATGGGGTCCAGGGTGCAGGTTTAATCACATTGAGTATGAATATTAGATGTTTCCTCAAGGTCCTAATTTGTTTTTGGTGTGATAATGCAAAAGTCTGAAAGCAGGGGAAACAGCTAGCCTTTGTCTCTTTGCCAGATTTAATGAAATATGCTTCTTAAAGTCTTGACTTGGGACTTGTCAGCCTTCATCTAGGTCTTGACTTGTTAATGTTGACTTGGGACTTGTTGGTCTTGATTTAAGTATTTTTAATGTTGTATATCTGACAATTCATATAAAAGAATAAACTTACATGGTTGACCCACCAACGTACTTAAAGGATCAGGAGGATTGTTGTATTTTATTGACTCGATTTCGTAGTGATGTGTCTGCGCCAGATAGGGGAGTACGGCATACTGATTAGAGCACAAAAGACATCCACGTACAAAAATGATCATATTGACCTTTATCTTGACACTCAGTACTTAAGTTTTGCCTTAAACGTTGCTATGTTTATAGTCTATTTAATGCTAATATTCTATCCATGAGAGATGAAAGAGCTTCTCATTCTTCCGGACTACTCGTAGCCCCCTTAAAGACTTCTTAGAGTGTCTGAACTACATATTAGAAAAACTCAAGCCTCAGTGGTGGCTTGGGCTCATATACACAGCCAATAAAGTGAAATCAATTCTGGACTTGGACTCGAGTTTTGAATATGATGATATTAGACCTGCTTCATACTTGATGGTCTTGACTTGTTACTTGTTTGTCATTTACTGGTTTTCCTATCACTCAAATGGTTTGTTTTTAGCCTGCTGCTTTCAATTTGTGTCTCCAAGTACAACCTATAACTCAACAATCCTGTTTGACTCTTTTGGAACGAAAATCATTTATATCCTAGCAAAGTCTTGTAACAAATTGACCTTCACCTGCAGCGTGCTTTAGTCTCTGCCTCTTATTTGTATAAAACAAGACTTCAGGGTCCAATTAGTCCCTTTGAAAGGTCTGTTTATATTCCTGTGTTTAGCTGTGTGTGACGCAGGTAGAGTTTTACTTCCAGTTGGTGTGTTTTTATTAAACTCTCTGTGAGCACATCAGTGCACTGCCTTCACCTCAGCAGACCCACAGGTGTTTAAGCAAAGACGGATGTGTTTTATTCTCGGTGAAATCCCTGCAGTGTTTTCAGCCTGTCGACCTTGCTGTGGAACAACAGGAGTTTTACATAATGGCCTTTTCTTTGTGTGTGTGGCTGGAAAACACAAACAGCAGCTCAGTCTGATGAACTGCTTCTTTGTTTGTAAATGTGGGATTGCGGGGTTTGTTGTAATGATAAAGATGGCTGCCATAATATCTGCCCAGAAAATCCAGCGTTGTTTTTGTTGTTGTTGTTCATGCAAATTTCAAAAGTGGACTAGGTATGCAGCAAGGCACTGGTTCTGTATTTCTTAGTGCAACCCTGTATAATGTCAATAAAATAACCTTGATTAAAAAGACAGCTCCATCTTTGGTAAATATTCAATAGTAATCTGCTGATATGGGCAATATGAAGCAGTTTACTTGGATCGGGTTATATAGCTGGTTTTCATTATTAATTCTGATTTCCTTCAGCCTAATCGTTTTCTCAACTTGTTTCACTGATAACTTAAGATCCAGACATCCGATGACTGAAAGCCTTCATCCGGTTAAGATAGAGTTACAATCCGCCAAGAGTGTTGGTGAACACGTGGCAAAGAATTGTATGAAAATGACAACTTCTGGCAGACATCACTGACGCATGCTCAAAGGGGGTACAAAGCCATTATGACATTCAGAGTAAAAAACATTTCCAAGATTAAAGGAGTACATTGGTGATTTACTTTTTTTTATTGCATATTCTCTGGTATTAAAGAGGGGTCCTATTATGTTCATTTTCAGGTTCATATTTGTATTTTGTGTCTCTACTGTGACATGTTTCCATGCTTTAATGTTCAAAAATGACTTTATTTTTCTCATACTGCCTGTGCTGCAGCACCTCTTTTCACCCTCTGTCTGAAACCAGAGCCCAGTCTGCTCTGATTGGTTAGCTGGCAGACTCTGTTGTGATCAAAAGATTAGAGATGTCCCGCACCGCACCGCCTATCACATACAATGCGTTAGAGTGCTAGCCAAAAAAAGCACGAGTGGTACATAGTGACGTCACTATGTAAGGGAAGTATACTAAAAGGAGTCCAATGGAGGCATTTCAGGAGTGTCAGTAACTTTTACCCATAGCCCTGATACACTGTCGTATAAAAAGCACGGTAAGCTGGATACAAATAACATATTTCTTTGGGTTAAGTAAATACATGACTAATACAAATGTATCCAGTCAGTTTGGGCCTTTTTAAATATTTTTATGCGGAAATGACTCATTTCTTATCAGTAAATTCCAACTTCCTGTGAAGTCAGCAGTCCGTCTGCCCCTCACCTGGAACACAATCCCACAGTCTGATGACATCTCCTCCTGCATGTTTACCCAAGCGTGGGTTGGAGCAGATATCTCTCATTTCATTTCCGCCAGAATAGCAGACTTTGTAAAAAATGAGCTGAGCTGAAATCTCCTCCAGTGCAGACGGGGTTCATCTGCAGGAGGGGGGGGGGGCGTTGAGAAATCCTGCAGAGCTGTGACGACTAAAAGCCATCGATCGTCTTATTTTATGACCTTTCTCCTTGTTTCTCAACTGCAGGTTGATTTTGAAGGACGGTGGGAAGCTTTCTGAACACCTACTCAATTTCTAAAAAACATGAATCCAAAAATAGAATAGCTTTTACCATATAGTCGAAGTACAAGAGTATTATCAGAAAAATGTATTTAAGTATCAAAAGTAAAAGCACTCAAAATGCAGAAAGGCACTTTTAACACTTATTTATTAATAGAATGTTATATTTTCCTGTGTTTACTTCGTACAATTATAACGACTATAGTGTACAGTCCTGCATCATGTCATATTTCCAGGTTTGGGAGGGTAACTTTGAAAATAGATTTTTGTACAATTACGACTTGCACGTAAACATTTTTTAACTGGAAACCTAATGTAATTATCAAAATATAAAAGTAATGTAACCTGATCACTTTTTATTACTTTTGGATTACCAAATTAAGTGTGAGACTTCAGAACAATGTAACCTTAAAAAAGAAGAAATCAAGATATTTAATATTAAAAAAACATGTCCTCTTAAATTAGGCCTAAAGAATAGTAAGGTTTACAAATTATGTTTTAGTTTAATTAAAAGCAAAACATTTTTTATTAGATGCGTTTCCCTGTTTTTATTTGGTTTAAGTCTTCACCACCAGTGTTTTGTCTGTTTTCACTTCCTGTCTCTGTGTTTCCCCTCCTGTTTGATGCCTGATGGTGTTCACCTGGTGCCCCTGTTTTTCTCTGCTCCCCCCCCCCCCCATAGTTGTTGTAGCTGTTGTAACTTAAAATAAAGGACTTTTATTTAAAGTGACTTTGAGTCCTGAACTCAGGTCCTACACTCTGCTCTCCAGCATGACATGTATGGGCGTCACTTTGTTAGAAAAAGTGGTGGGGGCACTGTTTTCAGATTAAAAAAAACCACTACTGCATTAAAGGCCCAATGCAACCAATACATACATATACATACCTACATTCGCTTACTATCATTTTTCTGACAACTATAGGGCAGTAGCTATGCTATGCTGCTGCAAATCGGGAGCAACCATTGATTTACTATTCTCTTTTCAATTATTACTAATATGAAATGTGTCGCAGGTCCAAATTGCACCACTTGGGTTACCAGCAATACTCCAAACAGTGTGAACAGTCCTCCAGACTGTACATGTTCTCTTGTGCAAGTAAGCCTCTCACAGTGTACAATTCTTTGTGCATGCTATTTTCAGAATGTTTTATTATAAATTATCCTAATGCAAAGAGATCGGCACAACATTGGCCATTTACAAAAGTGCTGGGGACATGTCCCCAGCGTCCCTATCTCAAATGACGCCTATGGTGACATTAGGTGTCCAACTACTGAAGAATTACATTTCAAATAAGGAAGAATGAAAGTAGCCGAAATAAAAACCATGAATACATTGAGGCAGTACGTCTGCCTATAATATATTGATCTTTATTTTCAAATGTATTGTAGCATTGTAATCCTGCTCATCCCAATTCTTTTTAAATGCAACAGTAATCTGATTACATCTTTGATGCAACTGTAAAGGAATACAGTATTTGTATATCCTGATTACCTAATGTGTTCAGTTACTTCCCAAGCCTGCAAAGCATATCTTTCATTGCTGCTACGAACCCCCCCCCCTCCCCCCCCCGCGATGACTATAGTATTCTTATATCCTGCGTTCTAAATGTAGAAGGGAGTAGAAAGAGTGAGTGGGCGAGACATGAAGAATTAAAACTATCGATTTTCTCCCCTCTGCTGAGACTCGACCCTGAAGATTAAATAAAAGAAGAGCGGGGGGATGAGTTTTAATGAACACCATCAGGAGGAGGTGTGTGCGTCTCTGATCTCCTCTCTGTGGGAACCTTTTGGGATGAAATTAAAGTAGAAAATGGGATTATAGCTGCAGTGAAAGAGCTCGACTCCCACACTCTACTGTTCTGTTTTTTAGTTGAAGCTGAACGCACATTTAATTCCTTCATCATCCAGTCATGAGCAACACTTAAATGAGTTAATCACTGGTGCCTTCTAAAGGTACAATATTTAACATTTCTGCATTAGATGTGTAAAAACTACCCATTTTATACTGTACATAGACTTGTGTACTTATCCCACACAGAATGGTGCGTTTTATACAACGGTATCAAATCCATTGTAGGTACATGAAAAACAGAGATAGGGGAGGGTAATATTCAGATCAGAGATTACTAGGACAATACTGAAAAAAATGTATTTTTAAGGAACCAAATTGAGTTCTCGTAGTGTGTTTAGTAGTTTCTCTCCCACTTTCCCCGTTCATCATGTTCATAAATCTACAAAGAAAAGATCCAATAATGTATGAGGAAACTTTAATTTTTTGGGATAAAAATTACTAAGTTAAATGAGAGAATACTCAAAATGTATTTCTTTTTTTTTTTTAAAGGATCATAGCTTTCTAATAATGCAAGTCCTCAGTTTTATCTACACATAAACACATGTCTAGTTCATTTTAATTTTAAAGTCTTTGAATTTTCTGAAGAAGTATTTTGTTTATTTGTTGGTGTATTTGATAGGGACAGTGCATGTTAATGAACATCATAATACAATACAAGATGTCGAAATTAACAAAAGATTAACAAAAATGCTGATTTACATCTGTAGTCCCCGGGCTGTTAAGACATTCTGAAACTTTAGAAGTCAAAATAAAAAAGAAGAAACACACACTCCTGAGGAATTCCCTCGTTGAAAAGTGTAAGTCATTCCCATATCTACTTCCTATTTCCTATCTATTTGATTATAACAGCTGAAAGTCCAGAGAAAGTTAACACACAAACAGAAATCTGCTCAGCGTGGATCCTCGGAGGAGTAAATCCTGGGTCTTATTTCTGTGTCTCCTCACCTGTGGGGGCGACTCTGATGGCTGAAACCAGCAGAAAACACTAAAGGGATCCAGGTCCTGCTGCCATCAATGAGTCTTTAAAGGAAGGGTCCACTCATTAGATAATTAAAAAAACTTCAGTATTTAGTGAAACATTATGTTTAAACCATACCCTGAAGAAATCAGCGATATTCCCCGGTAAATAATGATTTTATAGCTCTTTTTTATCAAAACCTGTATATTCCGTCAGGCAGCTGCCATTTTGGCCATTTTCAGTAGTCACATGATCCAAAAAACTAGGTCGTGACGTCATCTATGCGTTCACTTTGTAAACACACGAACAGCTCGCTCGACGAAAACATGGCGGAGTATTTGAGTTCGGACTCGTCAGCCGAAGAAGAAGTTTTGAGCAATGTGGAGAGATTGGATGGGGGAATTCAGCCATATAGGTTCGAGCCAAGTGGCCAGAACCGTCAGGAATTCAGTGACGATGAGGATGAACAGCACGGTGATCTTGCTGGAGACGATCCCTTTACTCGTGCAATTGATTTCGGGGGGCGAGTAGGGAGACCTGTACATGAATGGTGTACTTGCAGTCGGTGTGTAGCCATGGACAATCCTCTGATGAACATATGTTGTCATGAGCTTGAAGAGCTTGAAAATAAACTGGTCACCGACGACTTGGATTGCATATGTTTACACAGGGAATTCGGCACTGTGGTGTTAGAAGAAGCTGTATTGAGAACAGCACTGGTTGCCATGAAGGATGTGAAACGCACCTCTTGGTTGAACCAATAAATGAAAGGTGGGTACATTTGACGGGTACAGCCCTTTCTTCTTAGCATTATATACTTTACAATTAAAATTAACATATGCACAATATTTTTAAATTGTAGTGCCGATTGTCAAGCATGTCAAAAATACAATGCCAAAAGAAAAGGCCTGATGATGATGATGATGATGATGATAAATCAATCGTGAATATTAAATAAGAAAAGCGTTCATTTCAGGCCAAACATCTTATTTGTTTAATTCATCATTAAAAAGTAATAATTTCATACATATTTCCTTAGATATACCGATATTTCACAGTGTAAATAATATACATATATTGCTACCACAGATTAATTATTATGGTGGCATGATGTTGACATTGACTATGAAATTAAATGTATTAACCAAAACACGAGGACGTGTATCAGGCAACATAAATCACTAAAGAGATATATACAGCCAAAAAAATCTGAATAAATATAAACATGAAGTGGACATTTTTCTCAATGAACAGGTGAAAACAATCAAAATGCCCTAGAAGCACTCAGCTAGCTGTGAGTATTTTGACAGAACTGAGACTGGCTGTTAAAAAGTCAAAATGAAACTTAGCTTATCTTGAAATATAATTTGTGATAGAAACACCTGTTCATTACGATAAAAAATATATCCTATTTGCAACAAAATACAATGAGGCATATTTCAATGGAATTGTGAGAACAATGGAGAGTAACTAGAGTCATTTTGTCCAAACGCATAGTTCACGTCACGTCCGGTAAAATAAGTCATGTGACTCGTCAAAATGGCGCCGCCCACAGGGTTGATGTTATTTCGGTAATTAATCAGCTTAAAATCACTGATAACGTCATCAGATTAAAAAAAATAAATAAAGACTGGCAGAGACTGGTCTGTTTTATCGTATGATAATTATTTAAAAATGCGTGTCATGAGCATTGCCTCCCTTTAATAAACAGCCAGAAACATCAGAAAAAGCATCTGAAATGGAAGCCATACTGAGTCTTTGAAGCTCATCGCTGTGCTGTGTCTCTGTTTTAGTTTAGCCATGATAATAACCTTCCAACTCATAACAGTGTACACTGGTTTCTGCAGGGGTTTGATCTGATTAAAGTTATCAGTGTATCTGATTAAACTAATCCGACTTCACTTTTCTGACTCAATGTATCCAACTAAAATAATCTGACAGTGACATCACTATATAGCACTTCCCAGTGGCTAGCGCTCCAACAGATTGTACATGATAGGCTAAGGGGTGGGGCATCTCTAAGCAGTTGACCAATCACAACAGAGCCGGCAAGCTAACCAATGAAATGTAGAACATTAGAGCACGGAAACATGTAACAGTAGGGGTACAAAATACAAATACGAAACCAGAACATGAGCATACCCTTAACCTGAGCTGCCCAAAATAATCCAACACATTTTTTCTCATTTAAGTACTGTGATTAAAATCAACGACTAAACTAATATGACTTCACTAAGATTACCTATTTAACTAAACACATTTTTACAGCTTTTTACTAAGCAGACAAAGGTTATTCTCCCATGCTATATATTTTATAGAAATCAGAGAAGACCTAACTGGCAGTAAATTCATAGAAAAGTCAAATACAAATCAGTTTGTTACTTCAGAAAGCTGCCATGCTGCTTTTGCTCCACAAAGTTTCTTCCTCCCGCGGGATGGAGAGGGACCAGGTTAACAAGGGAGGATGCATTTTTCACTAACAAGTGGCATAGCATCCCCCCCTCATATCACCTACTGTTTTTCGCTATCTCTACTAGTCATGTGACCACACCATGTGATTACTCTGTCCGCAGTGGGAGAACGAGCAGCTGCACAGCCTGGAGGAGCGAGGCCGTCTTCTTCTCTCTCTGCAGTTCGTGCCTCCGCTCAGTTCGGACGAGCCAGATGTGGACGGAGGTGAAGGGGAGGGGGGTGAGGGGCGTCGCAGCGGAGGTCTCTGTGTGGGCGTGAGGCGCTGCGCCCACCTGGCAGCCATGGATGTGAACGGGTTCTCTGACCCCTACGTCAAAATGTAAGAACTGTAGAATCACTGCAGGTCTATTTAATTGATATGGCTTAAAATCACAAGTTTTCTCTATAGGGGGGGTTCACAACCTGTACAGGACTGCGTTATTCTGTACTTGGTATACTGTTAAAGCTCATGTAGTAAGAGATAACAAAGACACAATAAGGTGTACATCTGCAATCAAAGATGATATCAAACTGTTTAAATGACAAGAGATAACTTTGCTCTTTTGATATATAGAAAATCGATTTTTGAAAAGTTGATTAATAAAATGTGAAAGGTATAACCAAAGGGCCAATACGATGTGTTGCTACGTTCCTTTGTGGTAAAGCAGGAGCTGTCGGTTGTAGTCAGCATAAGTCATTAAATCACATGGCAGCCAACAGAAAATCAACAAGAACAATAACAGCACAGAGAGTACCTGCCAAAAAGGCTAATCGTTTGTGCAAATATCTCACCAAATCAGAGGAGGCTTAGCCGTTATTTAACGAAGAGCAACGTCAGTCCAAGTCATGGTTTTTGTAGCCAGCAACAAAACCCTGTGTCCCTTATTCAAGTAATATATACCATATTACATATCGATAAATATTCTGCTCATTTTCAGGTTCATATTAGTATTTTGTTCCTCTACTGTGACATGTCTCCATGCTTTAATGTTCAAAAAGCTCTTTATTCTTCTCCTCATACTGCCTGTGCTGCAGCACCTCTTTTCACCCTCTGTCTGAAACCAGAGCCCAGCTGCTCTGATTTTTGGATGGTCAACTTTTGCAGACATGTCAACTTTTCCTTTTTCTCCCAGTATTATGGCGTATTTTACAATTTTCTCTCCAATTTCCCCCTGTTTAGATATTATCCCTAGTAAAAAATAAAACAGGAAAGGTAAAACCATGGGGCCTATTTCATGTTTCGCTACATTCCAGTAAAGCAATGGGCTGTTCAAGGTTCAAGGTTCAAGGTTCTTTATTTGTCATACGAACATAGCTACGAGTAGTTATGTCGATGAAAATCTTAGGTCACAGGCTTCTCCAACAGTGCAACACAATAATACAGATAAACAGAAAAATATAGTGCAAGTAAATATTAAAAAGTAAATACAAAAAGAAAAATAGTTTTGAAATAGTGAAATAAGAGTCTATATGCAAGCTATTGGAATGATATATTAGATAAATAGATAAATAATTACTAAGTAGCAGATGAATGTTATGGATGTTGTTTCAACAGTTCAGGTGTTTAACAGTCTTATTGCCTGTGGGATGAAACTGTCCCTGAGACTGGTGGTTTTAGTCCGGATGCTGCGGTAGCGCCTGCCAGACGGCAGCAGACAGAACAGTTTGTGGCTGGGGTGATGGGGGTCTTTTATAATCCGGAGGGATTTCTTCCTGAGCCGCTGGGAGTAAAGGTCCTCCATGGATGGCAGCTCCGTCCTGGTGATGTGCTGTGCAGTTTTCACCAACCTCTGTAAAGCCTTACGATTGAGGGCGGTGCAGCTGCCGTGATGCAGCCAGTCAGGATACTCTCTATGGTGCACCTGTAGAAGTTGCAGAGTATCCTGGAGTCCATTTTGAACCTCCTCAGCCTGCGGAGGAAGAAGAGCCGCTGTAGAGCTTTCTTGGTGATGGTGGTGGTGTGAAGAGTCCATATCAGGTCCTTAGTGATGTGGACACCGAGGAACCTGAAGCTGCTGATTCTCTCCACCGTAGTCCCATTGATGGTGATGGGGGCGTGTCCCTCTCCCTGCTGCTTCCTGTATCCACAATCAGCTCCTTTGTTTTGCTGACGTTGAGATGGAGGTTGTTATTATGGCACCAAGATGTCAGGTTTTCGACCTCCTCTCTGTACGCGTCTCGTCGCCGTCTGTGATCTGGCCGATGACGGTTGTGTCGTCAGCAAACTTCACGATGGTGTTGGAGCTGTGTGTGGCCACGCAGTCGTGTGTGAACAGGGAGTAGAGGAGAGGGCTGAGCACGCAGCCTTGAGGGGCTCCGGTGTTGAGGATCAGGGTGGAGGATGTGATGTTTCCCACCCGCACTGCCTGGGGTCTGCCCGTAAGGAAGTTCAGGATCCAGTCACAGAGGGCGCTGTTAAGCCCGAGGTCTCTGAGCTTGACGGCCAGCTTGGAGGGCACAATGGTATTGAATGCTGAACTGTAGTCAATGAACAGCATTCTCACATATGTGTTCCTCTGGTCCAGGTGTGAGAGGGCAGTGTGGATGGTGTGGGCTATGGCGTCGTCTGTGGACCTGTTTGCTCTGTAGGCAAACTGCAGGGGGTCCAGAGAGTCAGGGAGGGAGGAGGTGATGAAGGTTTTGACTAACCGCTCAAAGCACTTCATTATGATGGAGGTGAGTGCTACTGGGCGGTAGTCATTGAGGCTGGTGATTATTGTTTTTTTGGGGACAGGAACGATGGTGGAGTGTTTGAAGCATGTGGGGACTACAGACTGCAGCAGGGACCTGTTGAAGATGTTTGTGAAAACCTCTGCCAGCTGAACTGCACACACCCTGAGAACACGGCCAGGGATGCCATCAGGTCCAGGAACCTTGTGTGGGTTAACCCTTTTAAAGGATTTGCACACATCTGCCCTGTTTAAAACAAAAGGACAGGGCTCTGGTCCTTCGTGCCTCACAGCCTGGTGCTCTCAAAACGTGCAAAAAAGCTGTTCAGCTCATCTGGGAGAGATGCGCGCAGACACTCCCGCAGCACCCCCGCTGCTCCTTTGTAGTCTGTCATTGTTCTTAGTCCCGCCCACATGTTCCGGTGTTACAGCCTTTGAAGTCAGATTCCACCTCTCTTTGTATGTCTCTTTGCATGCTGATTGCTCTCCGGAGTTCATACCTAGAATTCCTGAACTCCTCCAAATCTCCAGCTCTGTGCGCGATAGTGCGCGCTTTCAGTTTGCCACGCACCTTGCCGTTTATCCAGGGCTTTTGATTCGGGAATGTTCGTACAGAAACCTTCGGTACCACATCATCTATGCATTTCCCAATGTAGCAGATGTCCGTGTGTGTGTTGATGTTGTCCTCAAACACACTCCAATCCGTAGATGCAAAGCAATCCTGCAGTGCTGAATCTGACTCCTCACTCCATCGTTGTAGTGTCCTTGTTACCGGTCGGTCCCGTTTTAGTTTCTGCCTTTAAGCAGGCAGCAGCAGCAATGAGATGTGGTCTGATTTGCCGAAGGGAGGGCGAGGGAGAGCCTTATATCCATGTCGTAAAGGGGAATAAACATGTTCCAGTATGTTTCCCCCGTGTGTCGTGCAGCTGATGTGTTGATAGTACTTCGGCAGGACCTTCTTCATGTTAGCGGTGTTAAAATCCCCGGCCACAACGAACGCCGCCTCTGATCGTGAAGTCTCGGTCTTGTCAATAATCCCAAACAGCTGATCGAGTGCCGTGTTGTTGTCTGCTTGCGGCGGGATATACACTGCTGTAATCAAAACAGATGTGAATTCTCTCGGCAGGTGAAAAGCCCGGCACGTGATCATAAGGTGCTCCAAATGAGCGGAACAGTCCGAAGAAATAACCTTCACATCTGTGCACCAGTTGTTATTAGTCATTACACACACCGCCACCTTTACTTTTCCCCGAGTTAAGAGTCCGGTCCTGACGAAAAATAGTGAATCCGTCAGAAACAATGATGGAGTCCGGGATAGCGGGGTTGAGCCAAGTCTCAGTGAGAATTAACACGTTACAGTTCTTAATTTCCCGTTGAAAAGCAATCCGACTTCTGAGTTCATCTAGCTTATTTTCAATGGATTGAACATTAGCCAGAAGAATACTCGGAAGAGGGGGGCGGTTTTCTCGTTTCCTCAGTCTGACCAGCAGCTCGGCCCGGGACCCTCGCTTGGTCTTCCTCCTGCGTCTCTCCGGTAGGACAGCAACAGGTAGCCATGGCGAATCTCCATTGTCTATCGGTGGGTTATTGTCCACGAAGTTTCGGATGTGTATAAGTTCCTCTCTGCTATATTGTATAGCAGAGTTGGTGCGGTCGGCTTGCATGTTGCGAACAATGCTAAAAGTAAAACGTCAAAAAGTAAATAAACACGCACAAAATACGAAAAAGGGCAAAGTTGGAGAGGAGCCAAACGACAATGCGGCCATCTTCACCTTCATGCTTGTTGTAGGATTAAGTCATGATAAGTAATTAAATCACAAGGATGCCGCTAATAAATCAACAAGAAGAAGAATAACAGAGAGTACCTGCCAAAAAGGCTAATAGTTTGTGCAAACATCTCACCAAATCAGAGCAGGCTGAACAGTTATTTAATGAAGACCAACAACAGTCCAAGTCATGCTTTTTGTAGCCAGCATAACACATCTTTGTGAGTCCTTCATTCAGGTAGTTATATTCAAAGTGTACTTCTTAAGTACTTATTGTAGGAACTATTTAGTGTATATTATTTTTTGTTTGTGCCATATTTTTCCTAATACTCCCCCCCTGCCTGAAACGCTTCCATTGGACTCCTTTGTTTACTTCTGTACCATAATGACATCACTATGTAACACTTGCAGTTATATTGGCTAGTGCTCCAACACATTGTTGGTGCTAAGGGGCGGGACATCTCTAAGCTGTTGACCAATAACAACAGAGCTAGCCAATCAGAGCAGACTGGGCTCTGGTTTCAGACAGAGGGTGAAAGAGGTGCTGCAGCACAGGCAGTATGAGAAAAAGAAAGAGCTTTTTGAACATTAAAGCATGGAGACATGTCACAGTAGAGGCACAGAATACTAATATGAAACCTGGAAATGATCATAATATGTCCTCTTTAAATCTGTTTACCTGAGAGATTCTCAGAAGATACTCAAATGAGTCATACAGCACGAAAAAAAGCATTAAAAAAGGAAGGATTGCTTAAAGAAATCTGTGTCAACACTGACCAAAACTAACACTTTCTTATCGATTAAGGGGAGGGCAAACGACTCAGGTATGATACATCACTTTAAATAAACTTTGTTATATTCCACCTCTGGAACCCAGCACTCCTGAGACAAATGAAAGAGTTTTGGCATCTTTAAACTGTGTTAATCAATGATGCAGTTGTGGTTTCCCAGCGGGAAATATAATGAGTGGGGGGGAAATGAGCAGTGTGTGTCAGAGTCGAGGATTTAAAGGCTTCTCCTGGCTTTTGTTCCCTGGAGGGGACACCGGCTTTGAAGAGGAGCCTAGGTTTTTTTTTTTTTTCTGTCACACGCCGTCTGAATACAGAGTGAGTGTGAGCCAGAAGGGGGGGGGGGCGCTGACAGCTGAGGGGTCGAGGGAGATCACAGAGATTCACCACATTTAGAAATCACAGCAACGTCTCAGCAAGGCTCCGTGCAGACGACACGTCCCGTTAAAATGGGTCAATATGCATTTTAAAAAGTCCAGTCAGTGTCCACATGCGCTCTAATTAGTCTGGCTTTATTGGATCCTTATGATGCAGTTTTTACTTTTAAGCCTGAGGTGAAAGCTGAACGCAGGCTGAATTTGATTAGACCGTCTCAGGGGACAAATTCACCAAAGGATCATGGAGCTTCTGTGGTCGCAGATCCTGGACAATTAAGACAAAAAGAAACGTCAAAACAACTCAAAGCATAACATACACTTCCAACTCTGCTCCTAAGCAATTATGGTCTCAGTGATCTTGATTATTTTGCAAATTAGTTTATATTCTGATCTTTTTTCACACTTCAGCGCTTAATGCCACGTGCAGTTAAAGCAAAAGTATTACCGTCTTCAGAGATCTTTTGGTAAGTGAAGCACATTTATACATATATAAGTATATATAATAAAAAGGGGGTCACACTCTCACTGAGTATGATATCATTGAATAATATTTTTTCAAATCATGCCATCTTCTTTCACAGTGTGTTGGTTTGATATCACAATATATATAAATGTATAAAAAAGAAAGAAAGACAAAATGTAAAATAATAATAATGTTTTTACAATCATATAGTGCCTTTATGAGTACTAAATGTTATATTATATATTTTTTTTATTATATTACATAATTACTTTGTCAGGGTTCAATCCTGTCCTTAAATGTTGCCTCTTGCTTTTGGCTGCTAATATGCTAACTCATTTCCAGATGTCAGCACTCTTTCTTGCACTGTTATATACAAAAATGTTATCCTTTTCTAGCAATAAGTGGCTTCAATTTTCAGCAGCGGAGCTTGATTTCCTGTGTGTGTGTGTGTGTGTGTGTGTGTGTGTATGTGTGTGTGTGTGTGTGTGTGTGTGTGTGTGTGTACTGAGCTAAAACTGACTCAGTGTGATTTATTATGAATTCCTGTTGTATTAATGATGAGTTACATGATTTCATCAGACTGCAGGATGAGAGAGATCCCGCAGGGAGCCGATGGGTTTCCTGAGGAGTGGAACTCTGCTTTAATGAAACACTCCGCATCACTTCCACTGCGCTGTGTGTTTAGTGGCTTCCTCATTAGGCCCACAGCAAAACATGATGCAAATATTCAGCTTTTCATGAAAGTAAAATATCTGCAAGTCACTGCTCTGATGTGAGCAGAATCCATTTGAATTCATTTGTCATGGCGTATATTAAATTATACAGTTGGAAAAGATAAATAAAAACAAGTCACAAAAATCTAAAATAATCACAAGTTAGAGAAGAAATACACTGCCAGTCCAAAAAAAAAGTCACGACCTGGATTTAACTAAGCCAACCTGTAAGAGCCTTCCATTGGAGATATACTGCAGTGAATAATATGTTTCCCCTGGCAACAAGTTATTTAACCGTAGCTGATGTGGGGAGTAGCTTCTCATTTCTTAAACAACCATGTCGGAAGACATATCCTGCGGTCGTGGAAACACCAGCCCACCTTATCACCTGAATCTCCTCCTAGAGCCCCGCTGTCTTTTTTTACAAATCATTTCTCAGAGGGGCATGCTACAATGAGCTCTGTGGTATTTCAAACACTTCAGAGACATGTTTTGTATATATCTGAGATCTATAATATATTGTTGAAAAAGAGGATAATAGGGAACCTTTAATACACAATATATAAAACAAACTGATGTGCTTTTTCTTCTTCTCTGCTCCTGCTGTAAGATACCTGAAGCCTGACATACAGAAGAAATCCAAGCACAAAACAGCTGTGATGAAAAAGACCCTCAACCCTGAATTCAACGAGGTAAGACCCCTCCCTTCTGTACCGTTGCATGATATGGTTCTAAAACCACAAGACCTCTCCGATGTTTGTCCCCCAAAGATTTGTGAGAAAAAATCTCAGAAAACACTTTTACATTTCCTTTACTGTCGTCCATGTCCCTTAGAATATATGTAATCACTGTGAGCTGTATAAACCAGTGCTGCCCAACAGACAGATGAACATCGGAGTACACTAGCTAGCTGATAAGTGCAAGAAGCCTTATATTTCTTAACCGATCAAATAATACATAACTCGTAAACCTCCTGTGATTGGTTAAAAAATGAACTGCTCCATCGTTCCCTTTCAGAGGTTTAAATCTACAGGTCTGTTGTTTAAAACTCGTGAAATAAATCAGCTGTTCAGTGTATTTTGTAGGAGGACATTTGGACTATTTCCTGCAGTGCATTAATCCACATTTGTAGGCAGGATGGGGTGTGTGCTCAAAATAAATGACAGTGTGTTCATGGTAATGAAGGCACATGTAGTGAAACAGTCTGAGCCACACGCTGATTTAGCATCTGTTCACCAAACTCCATTAGGAAATCAGGCATTTGAAGCTGGTACTCTTGTCTGAAAGCCAACGGTCATGAAAGAGCATAAACTTTATATGTTGCCTTTTATAATATGATCTTCTCAATAATTCTGGATAGAAAATATTCACGAGAGAGGGGGGGGGGGGGGGTCTAGGACAGAGTTGCTCCCAGACAATTTACTGTTATTACTTTATTTTTATTTATTTAATTATATACCCTTAATCGTCCCACAGAGGGGACATTTACATTCTGCATTTAACCCATCCTAGTGTTAGGAGCAGTGGGCTGCCATTATGTACGGCGCCCGGGGAGCAGTGTAGGGAACGGTGCCTCGCTCAGGGACACCTCGGTAGCATTTGGTCTTTCCGGGACTCGAACTGGTGACCACCACCGCCCCTCATACTTATGTACTTTTTTTTATTTGGTTCTACATTCAATTTCCACCTGAACCATGACAACATTTCATCCAGAAAGAGTACATTCCTGATATTCCGAGCTAGGGTCTCTAACCCTGTTTCAGTGTCCATTGGAATCAGAAAACTCAACAAGCTCGGCACCCGCCGCTCAAATGAAGTACAATTATTCTCAAATAAACCTTTTTTCATTAAAAATCGTTTTTTTCTGGGAAAGGCTGATATTTAATTATGACACAGGATTGATGACATGTATTGTATTAAGAAAAACTTTATTTTCCATAAGTTTCATGTTTAGATTTAATTCCGGATAATATATTTTTTTGAAGTTTTTGAGCAACAATGGAGCTCCATAGCACAGAGAAAGGAGATATAACGGGCTTTGATACAAAAACAGTACAGTATAGTAAGTCTGTACAGAAATTACTGTATTAATCCCCAGGGGGAAATTTGATTTCTTAACAGTTTCCCTATAAAAAAAAATAAAAAGTGCCATTGTACTACTACTAATAATAATAATAATAAACGTTATGCATAGCACCTTTCAAAACATAGTTACCAAGTGCTTTCACATAAAAATACGTTATATAACATACACACGTAAAACACATAGAAAATAATAAACCAAAAAGACATAGATCAAGAATAAATGAAAAATAAAATAAGACTAAAAGTCAAATCACATTTGAGTTTTTAATAAGCGACTTAAAAGAGCTGACAGATTTTCTAACCCTGATCTCCTCAGGCAGGTCGTTCTAAGATATATGACAACAATAAACGTGTATAAAGATGTGTAGAATATCACCAGACATTGTCTTATGGTTGACTTCATGGTGTTTTTGAATCCGCCTCTCCCTGCAGGAGTTTTTCTACGAGATCTCGCTGTCGGAGCTCTCCAACAAGTCGCTGGAGGTGACGGTGTGGGACTACGACCTGGGACGCTCCAACGACTTCATAGGTGAGACCCCGACCGTCACAGGAACTCCCTCTGAACCAGGAGGCCTCTTTGAGAACAACAAAATGTTTTCATGCAAGAGTGCTGAACGTCTGCGGAAATGATCACAAAACAAATCTGTAAATATTCATGAACCTCTCACACGTGGCTCGTTAGTGTCAGCAAAGCTGTTCAGTCGAAGCATTTCAATGTTTACTATGTTACAATCTGCTCCTCAGTGTCTGTTTATTATCATCATAATAATCTTGTTAATTATGGGAATAAAGAGCACTGGAGCTGCTGATCATTTCAGTTCAGGTTGAATTGAACCTGCTTGGTCAGTGTTTGGTCTCCTGAAGTTTGAAGTGACAGACTACAGAAAGAATATTGGCTGAAAAGGTGTGACTTAGACTTTTGACATCCATTATTAATAACACTTATTAAATGCATAACTGGATGAATTCTTTTTTGAGAAAACTAATGAAAGTTTGGCATTATTGATTTGGATGGAAGTTGGTTCCAAAAGGGAAATCTTTCATTATATTTTTGTGGCATTTTTTTATTGCAATTATTTAAATGACAACTTATCACTTATTTTTCATCCTGCCATATTTATACATTTTTAACGACAACAAAAAATAAAAGAAAGAATGGAAATAAAAAAACTGAATACATTATTTAAAATGTAATAAAAGTAAGAAGAGTTTTGCAACTTTTAAAAAGTGAGACAAAAGAGATTATAACGTTTTTAAAGTAATACATTGAGTTATTTACCACCAATGACTGTTGACTTCTAAAATAAAGGTAAAGATTAACGCTATCATGTAATTAGAAACTATAAATGATATACAATAACTAGATATTACATTTACATTTCCACATCAATTAAAACATTTATAAAAGAAAATAACAAATTGAAGGAAAGATTGAGTATTGATATAATATATATCATATATTAAATATTTAGAGATTATTTTTAAATGTAAAACAATATTTTTTTAAATATCTTTAAAAATAATAATAATTTTTAGTTTTCTTAATTAAATGAAGTTGGTAACCTTCCCCCACTGGCTGTAATAAATATTCAGCTGTCCTGTGAAACTGCAGACGAGTGTTTCCTGACACCAACACTCCTCCCTCTGTGTGCAGGTGGGGTGTGTCTGAGCGGACACTCGCAGGGCGACGGCCTCCGTCACTGGACCGACTGCCTGAAGAGCCCGGGCCGGAGGGTGGACCGCTGGCACATCCTGAGCAACGAGCTGCCCCGCACCCTCAGCCACGACTAACATGGGGGGGGGATCCTCTTTAGGGACGCTCTGCAGCAGCTTCACCACGGAAGCCGCAGGAAATGAGAGGAAGTGATGGTGTGCCTTCATTACTGAGAAGAAGCTCCATGAACATCAGCAGCAGATATCACAGGGTCAGACACTGACGCACACATTCAGAGAAACCACAGCTGCAGAAATTCAAATGCATGTTTTGTTTAAGAAAAAGCTTTGATTGAACTTTACATTACATTTCATTGAGCCGACGCTTTTTTCCAAAGCGACTTCATATAAATGCAAACAAACATGAAGATACAAACCTAGAACAGCAAGAATCCTGCAACATTAGCTTCAAATGAGCCAAACCGTTTTAAGAAGTACACTTCTTTTATTAGAGTCCTTATGTTCATGGTGCATTCAGGCTATAGAGTGATGCAGTGATGATGTATTTGTGTAGGCTGACCCGAAAGTTGGCATTGCAAAGGGTTCCCTAGACATAGAGCAATGGGATTTTCCCATCGGATATTGGTATATTGCTGAAAATAAGTTCTGGGGCAAACACACATTCATGATACTTAACACGTTTTGTTTAGCATGAAAATCTCCACATTAACACCACTTTGTGATTTTCGGAGCATAAATGCAATCGGCAGAAGTAAAAAGCTAACGCTAGGCTGTTAACGAACGACGTCACGGTCGCCATGCAGCGCATCACTAATGCTAAGCTAAAGTCGGTCTCATTACTGCTTGAGTAGGCTGATTACTGATGTATTTTATGTCGTAGAACAAATCATGAAAAACTCTTGTTTTAACCACAGACCTTATTTCAGGCATATAACCACAAACACGATTTAGAACGTGTACTTAAGTACAGTACTTCTGTACATTTCCACCAGTTAAAAGAAGCAATACTATATTGTAAAAATACTCTGTTAAAAGTTAACATCCTACATTCATAATCTTACTAAAGTAACAGTACTTGACTTCACAGCACAACCATCTTTTTAGAACAACATTCATTATATTGTTGATTGTAACTATTGATGCATTAGTGTTCATAACTTTAAAGGTTCCCGATGTAAAAGGAGTAGCTTTATTTTATTCTTTTTACTATGTATACTGCTGTATTGGCATTTAAAATACACTTAAAGTACAAGTAATAGTACTAATGTGTAATGGCCCATTTCAGAATCATACATGAATATGTAAAGCAACTAAACCTGTCAGTATACATGTAGTGGAGAAAAAGGTATAATAATGGCTTCCAAAATGAAGAGGAGTAGAAGTATAAAGGAGCATAAAAATAAAAATACTCAGGTAAAGTACCTCAAAATTACTTAATTACAATACTTGTGTAAATGTACTTTGGTACGTTCCACCACTTCCAATATACTTTTTTCTCTATTCAAATAGATATATTTGATAAATATTATGTCATGGCCAAATATCTATTCAAATAATTATATTGTTCTTCCGGTTATCACAAGCAGGATTGTAAACAATACATTTTATTTGGCATTATTTACAGACACTGCAGTGAAGGAATGGTTTTATAGTTCCACATCCATCCTCTGTCATTTGTCATTTTGTCACATTATGAAAATGGCCCAAAATCTTATATGAGGACATTTTTTAGGACATTTTTTAGGACTCTTTGGTGTCTTTGGGTGTAGATAGCTCATCTACTAGAAGCCAGGATAAATACCCAAGCATATCGGTATACACAAGTTAACCTATAGAGCCAATTCAATTAACCAGTGTGCTATTTAGCTAGCGAACGTCAGCTATCTAGCGAACGTCAGCTAACTAGCTAACGTGTGAGCATTAGCAGTCATCTATCTATCTATTTATCCAGTTATCTATCCAGCGAACGTGAGCAAATACTGAACAAGCAAGCTAAAGTTAGCTATTTACTTTACAAGCTAGCTAACGTTCGCTATCTAACCAGTTAGCTAGCCTACATGAACTACCCATCGAACAAGCAAGCTAGCTAGTGAATCTACTGTAAGCTACAGTATCTTGCTAACTATGCCAAATTGGTGACTCTCATAAATGAAATAAGAGTTATTATTTAACACCCTATGATAGAATAGCAGTGCAGACCTGTGTACACCGTTTAGGTGTTAAAGTCATTATAGAAACATTGTTCTCATGCGCTTTTTGAAGCAGACCGGGATGTTGGGAAAAGCTGATGTTTTATTTTATTTATTTTTTTAAGTTTTCAGTTACACCTGTTTGAAAAGATGGAGGGTCTTTATGATGCTAACAGTTAGGGAATCTCACCTGTGTGTGTTTTTGTTTAAATGTTCAACAATATAAAGAACTTACTGTAACCTCACAAGAAATCACAGTAGATTCTTGAAATTGAATGTTCATCGAGCCCCGCCTACTTAATTTTCAATAATAATAACATATGTAGATTTACCATTAAAACATTGATTAATATTTCAAACAATGGTTCCTTAACTTTAGATAGAAGTAGACAATAGCAGCCAGCGACCTTCAATGTTCCCGCCACAAGTGACAACTGACAAATATACCAGCTGTCCTTAGCACCTAAGCAAGCTAATGCTAGCTCCATGAAAATGTTTTCCAACTGACTCCTTTTTTAAATTGAACACTGTGAAAGATATATGATCTGTATAATGAGTACTTTTACTAAGTATATGTTGATGCTGATACATTTGTACTTTTATGTAAGATTGTGAATGCAGGATTTTACTAATAACGTGTATTTCCTCACCTAAGTAGTACTATGTTTACTTAAGTACTAATACTAACACCAGGGCCCAATAGACTAACATTAAAAGTAAGATATGTTTTATAAAGCATTAAACATCAATATATTTTAACATCAATGCACATGATGTAAAAAGCTCATTTTACGTTAAATTCAGTAAAATATTTAAAAGAGTTATTTGTTCACCAATGCAAATGATATTGAAAAAGTAATAAGTAAATATGCGTTTTTGTTTAACACCAATGCACATCGCATGGGGAAAGTAATATTAAGTTCTATTGCATGTTATGTTAAAAAGTGTATGAGTAAAACAATTTTTATCAATTCACATTTTTATTTTATTTGCCAAGTTACCTTTGCTAAACATGATTTTATGATATCTGTTTTGAGGCAGGGGCATAGCCAACATAAACATATATTAAACAGTATTATAAAATATTTCTCATCTGCAGCATCCTTTTAAACCTGTGCAGGTGTCATGTTGCTCATTTGAGTCTAAACCTGATATATAATCTGAGTTTCCTTCATATTCCTCCTCTAAAGAGTGAAAACAGACGTTGTGCATCCTCTTGTTGCCATGATGCTGATGATTTATGAATAAAGTGGTTCTTCCTTGGTGTTGCATGATGATATATGTTGATATGTATATCTCTATACTCAGGCTGCCTGTTTTCTAATTGTTGAGACATGATGAGGCATTCAGGTACATGTTGGGATTCTTCTGTTTACAGTGTTCTTCTTCTTTTATGCACGACTGTATGAATGTACGAGTGTGGCTTTCTATACGATATCTATATGAATATACATATCGTAGAACTGTTGTTTACAATGATCTTGTGCTTTACAGTTGTTCTTACATTTCTATCAGGTGTTTTATGTACGATCAATAAAATACATTTGGAATGCAACACAGCCACAGTGTAGTGTGTCACTGCTGCCCCCTGCAGCCGGAGAGGAGCACTGCAGCTGCGACAAAACACTTAGCAAGCATTGGAAAGGTCCAACAAAAGCAGCTATTTCGTTCAAACTTGTGGCAAAAAGCATATATATATGTTTCAATTAATAATGACAGGAGAACAAAATACAGCTTTTCATATGAACTTTAATTTCTGCTTTATGACTGTGCCATTTGTCGATACTGTTTAAATAGAAAAACACAAATAAAAAAAAAAATTCTATAATTTAGGGTGCATTTCACATCAACAAAACAGTACAAAAAAAGTGTTCTTTCTCAATAAAACAATCAGTGGTTCAAGTTAGTATATTCCTCAGTGTAACATATCCACTAGTTGCAAAGCTTAAACATTTTTTTATGTTATCTATTTTAGATATTTTAAATTTGAAAAAATGAGGTGCAACATAGTTGACAATGAAACTCAAACATTTGATGCAAATAACATAGTTGACTGGACACATTATTAACCATCAGCACTATGTTCATTTCAAGGCAGAAGTGCACAATTCCATTGATAATGATGTGTAATGATGTCTACATGTCATACAAATTGTCAACTAGCTTACCTGTCAACTAAGTTACTACAGTTATTAATTTACTGGGTAACTTAGTTGACAGGTAACCTAGTTGACAATTTCCCTATTTTGACCCATCATTTCAATGGTAGGCCTTGCCTGGATGACCACATGTCATTTTCTTGAACAGGTTAACATCACATTTGAACATATAATTGAATTAAAATCATTAAACAATTGTAAACCATAACAATGAACGTAACATTGTTGACGGTCAATTAATATACTCATTGACAATGTGCTATTATACATAAAATATTGTAAAACATTAGAGGACAATCACCACAGTGTGTTCAAAATGTCTGCCAAAGAGGAACATGGCATCATGTGATGCTGGTGACATGGTATTGGGACAAACCATTTTTGAGTTAAAGGGGGGAGTTCTGTTAGTAACATAGTTGACAGAACTTTTGCGGACATTCATATATTAAGATATTTAAATTATTTAAAGGAGGAAATCAATTTAAAAAATGTTATTATTCTTTAGTATTTAGACTTTTAAAATAAATGAATACTTTTTTTTATTTACTTTAATGGTTTTTATTCATTATTTTGAAACCAAGACACCCTCAACTGAAAAACGGACATAGCAAAAACTGACAATTTAAGAACATCATGACACATTTCAAGCTAAATAAAGCCTAGGATGCACATAATGTGTGTGTGATATTATAACATGCTTTCCAATAATAGGCAAAATATGATATTTTTGAAGAAAATAGTTAGAATAATTATAATTATCATCAATGGACATCAATGGACATGGAATGTACCCTAAATTGTAGAATCACTCTTATATCGTTTTTTGTTTCATTTTATTCTTGTGTCCAGATCTTTTCAGGCCATTCATCATGGTGCAGCTTTTGTAAGGCATCTCTCTTCACCAAAGATCTGCTGCAGAAAGTCATTGAATAAGTCAAAGTAGAGTATTTGGGTCTTTTATTACAACATTTTATATTTTTTGGGGGGAAATGTATTGTAAATATGTGCTAGACAGGAAATACATTTCTCACAGCAAAAGCAGTATCCAAGTAAGAATTATTTTTTTAAAACAATTCAAGACTTTAATTAATTCAACTTTATTTTCTCCTTGAAGCAGTCCTTATTTAGTTTTTGTATTTTAAATCTGCAATATTAATAATTTATTTTTCTTTCTGAAACTTGTAAATGTAGAACGTTTGGTCTAATTTTTGGGAGAAAAAAAACAAGACAAAAAAAATGTGTGCTGTAGAACAAAATAATAGACAGGAGGAAAAATTGTTGATGGATTAAATACAAATGATCAGTACTGAACCTTAAGTGAGTGAGAGTATCAAAAGTCAATAAGGTAAAGTGATCAGTGTGCACGACTCTAAATGTACAACTTTATTAGAAATCAACTTTTTCGAGAACAGTTTGACTGAACATTATTTTTCTAAAAAAACCTAATTTTTACCTCAATACAAAATACTAATAATCCCACAGTAAAGGTCTACACACACATAACTGTATCTGCTAACACACGTTTTCTGGTTTTTCTGTGAAATACCACAAATCTACTATCTAACATCATATCTGCATTTCCAATCACAATCTCCAAAAAATAAATATTGTGGCGTGAGATCAGACATGGTTTATACATTGATAAAAAAAAAAGGAAATAAATAATATTTTTATATTTAATGTTTTAGTTGTGAAGCAACCGTTTTGGTGTTACACTGGAGGGTCCCAACTTAAGAAATACAAATAAATAAATACATATTAATGCAGGGATGACATAAGTGCGACTGTGTAGCTGCCTATAGACTACTTCCTGTCCCTTTCAGAGTAAAACCAAACAAAGTGCATTAAAGACCCTCAGCAGGAGGAATCATAGAAAAAGTAAAGAGAGGAATGTCAAATTAATTTCATCATCCGGTGCATCACAAGCCAGCAGGATAGATATATAGAGGCTATTCAATTTACAGGTACGAGTACTTCACTCAAACATGTTCTTTGCTATTTTATCATTTTAATAACGACGTAAAAGATAATTAATTGGCAATTCTTTGATTGTTATTTACTTTTTGATGCAAAATGTGAGGGTCAGTTTTATTCTTCTATTCATTATTTTATTTTTAAATGTTGTAGTTGTTATTGATGAGTTAGTTACTTGGCAGATTTTAATGATCAATATAAAATATGTTATACATCAAATAATACATAAATATATATATTTAGAGATCCACCATTTTATATATCCGACTGGCTTGTAATGCTTACGTCCTTTACTAAGAATAAATATATAGAGAGAAGTGCAGGATTAATGTATTTTTGTAGTCTGACGCTGAAGTTAGCATCTGCCTGGTTCCCTTCACAAAAAGACAATGCAAAAAATGAAATCTGTGACCAACAAATGTTATTGATACTTACACATTTTGTTAAGCAGGATAATATCCACGTATTAACAACATGTTTACGATTTGAAAAGCGTAAATGCAATCTCCAGAAGTAAAAAGCTAATGTTAGGCTATAGAGGAACTACAGCACGGTCACATGACTTCAAGTCACCGCCGCTAAGTTAAAGGCTGCTAATGTTCGGTGTGATGACGTTTAGTCGTCCCATTTAGCAACTTGTTAGCAACGGCTGTTTTTAAGGCACATGAAAGCCTTCCACGTGAATTCATCTAACTGTGTTTATGTATGCAGCGTTATGCACCACGGCAAGGTGAACATGTAAATTCATCTTTTTAGAAAAAAATGAGAACAGGAAGTCCTAGGATGCCCACTAAATTCAGGGATTAAGGACTCATTCCTGCAGAACTCTATGCATATGTGCATGTCTTTGCTGTAGCTGCCCATCAGGTGTTAGCCGCGTAGCACATGTCCTTCTTTAAGTGTATATGCAGCCCACTGGCGCTGGTAAAGGATTTGGAGCATTGCTCGCAGCCGTACGGTTTCTCCCCTGAGTGCGTGCGCTTGTGCTTCTTCATGGTGTCTCCGTCGCTGAAGGTGCGGCAGCAGTAGGGGCAGCTGTACGGCCGCTCCCCCGTGTGGATGCGCAGGTGGCGCCGCAGGTTCCCCCTCTGGCTGAAGCTCTTGGAGCAGAAGGTGCAGCGGTGCGGCCGCTCCCCCGTGTGCGTGCGCAGGTGGCGCCGCAGGTCGGCCGACTGAGCGAAGGACTTGCAGCACCAGTCGCAGGCGTAGGTCTTCCTCTTCTGCTCCAGGTGCAGTCGCAGGCTGCCGGCATGGCCAAACGCCTCGCCGCAGCGGGGGCAGCGGTGCACGAGCTCAGGGATGTAACCCGCAGCTGCACCTTCATCTCCTGCGAGTCTCTCCGGAGAGCACTTCCTGTTTCTGTGAGCCTCCTCTCTGTCCACACGCACCAACACCGTCCTGCTCCTGACAGCTGCCTGCTCCTGCACAGACTCAGGTTCACTCACTGTGTGGTCCTCAGGCTCACTTTTAATCAGAGGCAGGGCCTGGGGCTCCTCTCTCAGCAGAGGGACTTCAATTTGGATGTCAGGGGCCGAGGAAGAGTAACTTGGAAGGGGTGAGGCATCCTTCGTCTGAGGGTCCGGCTTCAGTGTGGGCTCCAAGGCATCAGCAGGTTTCCAATTTTGCAGAGGGCACGTCTCCCTCTCCACAGAAACACCCTGCTGGTTCAGGGGGGAGTCGGGCTCCTTGGAGCGGGGCCGCGGCTCTGGATCACAGCTTCTCTGCTCCGGAGACTCTAACCCAAGACTGGACCCGGTGGACCCTGGAACCACAGAAACAAAGATTGAAGATAATAAAGAAATGCTTGCATTTGCACCACAAATGTAAGGGAATGTATGGTAGTGATAACAACCTTGTAAGGTTAAACCAGTATGTCCCTCTCTCTCTCTCTCTCTCCCCTACTTTAGCTAGTCATCTCACACTAGGCACTCATTTCATTTCATTTCATGTGCTGTTAAAATTATGAATAATCATACAAATATGCATATAAATAAAAGCAAATCTAATAAAAGAAGTGTGTCCTACTTGTCCAGTGTAGTAATACAACACTACATTGATTTTAAGTCACCAGGGGCCTCATTTATAAAGCCTTGCGTAGGATTCACGACATTTTCCGATTTATAAAAACACTGCGTACCGGTGTAGGACGTGCGTGCGGCACGTCCTACACCGGTTTCCCTTTATAAATCACAATCAACTCGAAATGCGGCGCAGCTTTTGCGGGCTTCACGTAACGCCCATATTTGCCTATAAATAGTCAAAGAAACGCCCCGTATTAATATTCATTTTGACTGACTGCAGTGTTTCCCCTACCATTGTCTTGGAGGGGCGCTGCGCCCCGCCAACGGAGCCCCGCGCCCCCCTGAAATTCAAGGTGTTTAAAAAAAATAAAAATAAAGTTTTTTTTAAAAATTTGTTTTGATCTAGCACCAAATTGCAACTAATCTATATCTACTGTCCCTTTTTAGTTGAGAGTTTAGTGTTTTTGACCCTAAGAAACACTGAGGCTAAAATATATATATCCCAATGGACCCCCCCCCCCCCGCTCAGGCAGCACCCCCCCAAAGCAGTAAACCTAGGGGAAACACTGGACTGCATGAAGTAGATCGCAGGAAATGAGGACAGTACAGCTAAAAAAGACATCTCACACCGTGTCAGATTTTGGTTATTTTGGGGAGGTCGAGATAAATCACATTGTTTGGTGGATGCAGTTTGAACCAGAGTAGCAGCATGGAGGTCGGATCGTCACCAAAATAAATAAATAAGTGGTCCGAAAAAGGTTAATGACAAAAAAAATACACATAGCCTAACCTTCCTCAGGCAGTGTGTTTGTGCCGGGGACAGGAGACACCCCCATGATGAGAAACTGTAAGAAATGATCGGGGAATCCCGATCAGCAGCAACTCTATATCCACCAGTTAAAGGAAATAAAACTAATGTGTTGTGTTATATTAGCTGTACAATTTACCACATATGGTGTTCTTAGTTTCCATACCTCCTGTGTTTTAAGAGCGACTTACCAAGTATTGGCGAACGGCATAAAACATGATTAAACATGATGGTATATAAAACCATGCTCGTATCTATACAACCTATAGAAAAGCAAAACGGCGTCAGTTTAAAGTAATTCTGTCCTTGTGTTTACCGCATCATTTCTTAACAAGAGAACATAATCGAGGGGTGATCAATAACATTTCCGTATTTATTTATTTCTCCAAGTTATGTTTTTGTGTGCACTGAGGAGTCTCAAACAGGCGTTTGTTTAATCAGTTTAAGATTGGCTTTAATCCATTTGGGAAAATGAATTCTTCATATATGATAAATGAGAGGTAACATTTTATCTCCAGTCTTCCTTCTGCCAATGTTGTGGCAGTTTCTCGTCTCTCCCGTTTTTGTGCGTAGTGCGTACCCATGGGTCAGAGTTTGCGTGGAGGACCGCACATTTTCCCGTCAAGTTTTTTTTTATAAATCGCAAACATTGCGTAGAAACTGGCATACGCCATCTTTTGAGCGTACGCACCATTTATAAATGAGGCCCCAGGTCACATGACATGGAAGCTATTAAAAATACTAATAATCTGCTATTCAAATATTTTAGATAAATTCATGACACATCAGTAATAAAATAGCTGTGCCACACAAGACACAATTATTATAGTTAAGCCTAGTTTTCAATCATATGGGGAAGTTAAAACATTTGTTTTCTGTCATTAAAACAAATCATTTGTTAACTGTCCCTAAATGAAACCCTTTGAGAGAGTATTAACTATCGGTCCTCTGACTGCAGATAGGTAAATGTGTAAGGAATTCCCCTTTAATACAACAAGAATAACAGGCAGTCAGCTGGGACTCTGAATGTTTATTAAGCAATTTAGTAAGGCACTAGCACCAGAGCTAAATACCTCCTGCGTGGAGAGAACACCAAACCAGACTCTATGCTATTATCTGGCAATTAAAGGTGATGTTGTTTTACGTTCAACATAAGAGCACTATAAAGGGTTGTACACATTCTGAAACAATATATTTCAAACGTTAATCCGGGTTATTGTAAATTGATAATCCAAAAAGCAGTGCTTTTCCATTTCAGTATTTACCTCTATTTTCGGAACCAAAACTGTTGCGAATGTGAAAACAGAAAGTAACAGTAACAGCTACAAAAAGTAATATTTGTCATACCATTGAGACTAGTTGGTTAATTGTATATGTGCCGATTTAAAGATGGCACTTTAACTGCATGGTAACATGTTAAAGTGTAGATTTTAGTTGCTTTTAAACGTCACATAGATGTGTAATATTAAAATGCACATATTTTTCAGAGCGGTTTGGAACGCTCCATCACAGCTCTCCTGTAAAGCTAGCAGACTAGCTCGGCCCTTACTCAGCCACTCTGTCTCGGCCTCCAGCAGCAGGATGTCCCGCAGCTGCCTCCGGAGGCTCTCGTTCTCCCGCTTGGTCCTGGCGGTCTCCTCCCGGTACTCGGTGACCGTGTCCTCCACCACGTCCAGGATCTCCTTCACCACCACCGTCAGCCGCTCCGTCAGGTAGGCGTTCAGTAGCTGCAGTTTGGTCATTTTGGATGAACCATAAACAGCTGCCGCGGCTGCATCCACACCGGAAACAGAACAGAACAACAACCATGGCCGTGGGAAGTAGGGGTGCTGAGGGTTCTGCAGCACCCCCTGATGGAGGACAGGGAATCTGCACGTCCACAAGATTAAATGGAAATATAATACAAATATAATACACAAAAAACTAATTTTCGGCCTTGATGTAACAACATTCATAATTAAGTAAAGATAACACCCTTTTCACCCCGGTTACATTTTCCATTTGCCCTGAGAGGCTCAGTGAGCTAAAGGACTCTGAGTGTTTAGATGTTTCACTTTAGTCTAAGTTATCTCAGTGGGTCTCAAACGGTTTGATCACAGTTTCTGTAAACAAATATTTCCAAGGCACACCTTTATAATTATTAGGATAAATAAAAACAGGTTTTAAATCATTCCAATGTACACTATAGGACAGTAAACCAAAAATATCCTTTAAAACTGGAGAGATTAAAAAATATGGATAAATAAAGAAATGTTAACTGGTAAAATAAGATATAAATGAACAACAAAAATAAAGTACGTTACATTTATTTGTTATTGGAAATGTTCACATACTTATTTGATTAATAAAATGCAAACCGATCTTTTTCATATGGGTGTTTAGAGTTGTACCCCTAGATCTGGGTTGCAGTCGAATAGTCCATTTAGCTTAGGAACCTTCCTAACAGAGTGAAATGACCCGGAAGTCCCTCAGTGGCAGCCATGACAAGTGCCGTTCAAATTCTAGATGATAGGAAAGGAGGTTTCAAACTTCCTTTATAAACTCCTTTAGCTTAGGAACCACTGGACCTCCCTTTACGAAAGGAGAGGAGAAAATGCTGCAGCATTTGCCGTCACACAACATTCGGCCGTTCACGGAAACAACCGATTATGACCGAGAAATGATATCATGAAAGTTACGGTGCATATTAAGCTTTTTAAAACGGTAACTTGCCAAAGTGCTTTGTTTTGAACGTTCATCAGTATTATAATCAAAAAGAGAAATATGAACGTTAGTTTTTACTGAAATGATCAAATAAAGTCAACATTTCACAGTCTTTACTGAGCTGTGTGGGGTTTGTTAAACTTTTAAAAGATGTTTGAATGGTGATATACACAGTGATAGATGTTAAGGACTAACGTTTATAATAAATACATTTGTATTGATTTTATGATCTTTTCATAGTTCATACAATCATACGTATTGGGATCATTTGTATTAAAGGTCCCATGTCATGGCCATTTCTACTGATCATAATTCCATTGTTGAGGTATACTAAAATAGATTTAAATTGTGCAGTTTTCCAAACTCACATTGGTTTCTCATAGAGCATCTCTGTATAGTATGTGTATTCACTCTCTGTGCTAAACAGCTTGTTGGAGCTCCTGCCACCCCCCTCCCTGTGAGCCCAGTGTGCTCTGATTGGTCGGGACGCTCGTTGCTGCGAGCTGCTGCGAGGAGCGGACAGATTTCCGGGTCGGCGATACAGCAATACAAGCGATACAAGCGAAACTCATCCTGAGCACACACAAACACTCACAGCCGAAGTAAAAACAATAAGTGTGGCTTGATATTGAGTAAGAAAAAGGTTTATAACGCTGTGAATGGGTCTGCGGAGAGCATTTCTCCGCGATCCCAACTCGTCTATTACCAGCTTTCAGGGAGCTCTATGCAAGTCAATGGGGACTCCCTGTTAGTTAGCCAAGGGATCCTGGTGTGTGAGGTGCTCCGCGGATTGGTCCATTTGGGCCAATCCGGTCATTTGTTGTTGATTTGGGTGTTCACACGTCACAGAACCAGGAAGCAAACAATGGAAAATGAGAAATCTCCAACGAGGCGTTTTGGGGCAGCATAGACAGGTCTTTTCTGTGTTGACGGAGAACAAGTCCAACAAGAAAGTCTGTTACAACCTGGCCTGAGGATGCACTTGCTCAGCTTCAGGACTGCTTTGACCACACCCAGTGGGATGTATTTGAACACCAGCACCAGGACCTGGCAACCTACACAGAGACGGTACTGTCCTACATTAAATACTGTATCGACAACGTCACTGTGGTAAAAAAGCATCAGGGTTTTCCCAAACCAGAAACCCTGGATGACTGGCCGGGTCCGCATGCTGCTCAAGGCCCGTGACTCAGCCTTCAGGTCAGGGGACAGAGCTCTACAGTGCTGCTCGAGCCGACCTGAGGAGAGGAATTACAAAAGCCAAGACAGACTACAAAAAAAGGATTGAGGACCACCTCACAAGCAACAACCCTAGGCAGGTGTGGCAGGGCATTAAGAACATAACCAACTACAGGGGGTGTGACATGACAACTGGGGACTCAAGCGTGTCGCTAGCAGAGGAACTGAACTGCTTCTTTGCTCGCTTCGAGACACCACAGCAGCAATCAGCAACTTCGCCCCAGCCCCCAGCCGCCTCCAGCACCCCCCCACTTACTGTGGAGGAGCATGATGTGAGACGGGTGCTCAAAGCAGTGAACCCCAGGAAGGCTGCTGGTCCAGATGGAGTACCTGGGAAGGTGCTCAGAGCGTGTGCCAACCAGCTCTCACAGGTCTTCACCAGCATTTTTAATCTCTCCCTGAAACTCGCTGTTATCCCACCTTGCCTTAAAACTGCCACTATCATTCCTGTTCCTAAGAAAGCAACCACAGACAGCCTTAATGACTACCGCCCCATTGCACTCACACCTGTGATCATGAAGTGTTTTGAGAGGCTGGTGTTACATCACATAAAGGCCTGCCTTCCCCCCTCGACCCACACCAGTTTGCCTACAGAGCAAATAGATCCACTGAAGATGCCATAGCCATAGCTCTCCACTCTGCACTGAGCCACCTGGAGCATCGTGGGAGCTACGTCAGATTGCTCTTTATTGACTACAGCTCAGCGTTCAACACAATCATCCCGGACATTCTAGTTTGCAAACTATCAAACCTAGGCCTTCCCCCACCCACCTGTTCCTGGATCAAAGATTTCCTCACTAACCGCCCCCAGCGTGTGAGACTTGGCCCCCATCACTCCTCCACCCGCACTCTCAGCACCGGCTCTCCTCAGGGCTGTGTGCTGAGCCCTCTCCTGTACTCGCTCTACACCCACGACTGCAGTCCAGCCCACCCAGAGAACATCATCGTCAAGTTTGCTGACGACACCACTGTGGTGGGGCTTATCTCAGGAGGAGACGAGTCGGCCTACAGGAGTGAGGTACTGAAGCTCTCAGCGTGGTGTTCAGTGAACAACCTGGCACTGAACCCCACAAAAACCAAAGAGATCATCGTAGACTTCAGGAGGATACCGACCTCGCTCCCCTCGACATTAACGGCGAGTGTGTGGAGAGGGTCCACACCTTCAAGTTCCTCGGCGTCCTCATCACCAACAACCTTACCTGGAAGGACAACACCACAGATGTCATCAAGAAGGCCCAGCAGCGTCTGCACTTCCTGAGGGTGCTCAGGAAGAACAACTTGGCCACTAATGGCGCGTTTCCACTACAGCGCGGAGCCCGGTTTAAGAGGGCTGTGACGTCAGCGGCCCGACTTTGGTTGCGTTTCCACTTGGCCTAGTACCGGCCGGCGGGTCCTAATTCACAGTTTTTCTGGCCTCATAAAATCGTGGTTCTAGGGCCAGGAACAACCAGGCTGAGTTGTGACGTCAACACTCTCGACTGCTGATTGGTCAGAGAGAATCGTCACAATCGGCGCGCGAGATAATCCCTAGCGTCGCATATATATATAACGAAGCTTGCAGCATTTTTATAAACAACATTTTTGTCAACAGAGGAGCTAAAATGGCAAAGAAAAGCACGCCGTGGTTGGTCGAGGAAGTGACGACGTTCCTACATTACATTGCAGATGATAAGATCCAGCGGGAGCTCGACGGGACAACTCGCAATATTAAAGTATTTCAGGAGGTCTCTACACAGATGTCCACAAGCGGCTACTCGAGGACTGTCGTGCAGTGTAGGGAAAAACTCAAAAAGATGAAGAGTGAATATCGCTTGGTCAAAGATAATAACAACACGTGTGGTGCCAGTAGGAAAAACTGGAAGTGGTTTGAGCTAATGGACACCATTTACGGCCATAGACCGGCTAGCGTTGGGAGGGATGGAGGCCTGGACTCTGCAACGGCGTTACTGGAGTCTCTGCATGGTACGTTTTTTCTAACGCTCTGTTATTTGCTTGAAAGCGTTGTGTCCCTATCTGTTCTAAAGCTCACTTCTAACAAATAAGTCGTCACGGCAGTTTTAAGCAGCGTGACTCCGCCACCAAAAAGCCGACGCTCCGCCTACACTGCGTTACTATAGTTACTGTCCCAGTTCCTAAACTGTAATGGAAACGCGCCATCAAGTGAGCTGGTCCTAACAAGGCCTAACGAGGCCGAGCGAGGCCGGGCTCCGCGCTGTAGTGGAAACGCGCCATAAGCTGCTGGTGACCTTCTACCGCTCTACCATTGAGAGCCTATTGACATACTGCATCACAGTGTGGTACACCAGCTGCACTGAGGCCGACAGGATGAGGCTCCAGAGAGTCGTAAAAGCAGCACAGAGGATCATCGGCTTCCCTCTCGCCTCCCTGATGGACATTTACACCTCCCACTGCCTCAGTAGAGCCAAAAACATTGTTAAGGACAGTTCACACCCCGGCTTTCACCTGTTCAACCTGCTGCCCTCCGGCAGGCGCTACAGGTGTATCAATTCCAAAACAAACAGACTCAAAGACAGTTTTTTCCCAAGAGCCATCATTGCTCTTAACACCTGAAAGTCATACCCCATAATCATCCAGCATGTAAAATAAATGTGACTCTGTACATATATACATATATATCATTGCTATCATTATTATAAATACATACCTACTATTATTATTTATTACATTATAGACATTATAGATTTTATTTTGATACTCCTGGAAATAATTACTGCACTTTATTCCTTATTCCTAAGTATGTATGCTGCGTGTATTTGTTGTCTTATGTTGGTATGATGTTTTGTTTTTTTGTTTTTTTTTGTATTGATGGCACCCTTGAAAGGGAGAAGCATTTATTTATCTCATTGTACCTGTATAATGACATTAAACGATTCTATTCTATTCTATTCTTAGAGTTTTACTCGCTACAGGGTGTAGGCCTACTTTGAGGGTTTTTGACTGCAGACCGTTCACATGCATAAAAACCTTCATAACACACAAGGGGACGGGTAATAACCAGAAAAGCATGACATGGGCCCTTTAATGTGGACCGGAGGGAGAGGGTGACGAACATAAGTTTCACTTTCCTTTTTTATTTCAATTCCAACTTTGGTCATGAAGAATATGTTTCTCTGTTGTCCACGTTCATAAAGCATAAAACAACAGCATCAGAGCACGGTGCAGAGTCTCTAGATGAGTTTACAGTAGTCCCTCGTTCTTATTATACATCCATGTTGTAGTCCGCTGTATAGAAAACTGTAGTTTCCATAGTTTCCACACAGCAGCAGACGCACATTTATGACGTCCGCTGGCGCATCATAAACACGTCGGATAGTGAAAGTGCAGTCGGATTCTCTAAAGTACCGCAGTCTCTTCTCCTAAATCCTTTTGAATTCTCCTATCCACTATCCCTTAACCCCGTGACCTTTCACACAGAGGTCAAGGGATAGACGATAGGGTTAGACGTTAGGAGCTGATTTTTGGACTATTCGACTGCAACCCAGGTCTCTAGTAATTCTGCTCAAAGTGCACCAGATTGAAGCATTTTACTTTAAAATGTTAAAAAAAATCTTCCCGGGGGGGCATACCCCCGGTCCCCCCTAGAGGATGTGATGTCCACCCCCAAAATCAAACATGTTCATACAATACTGAATACATTTGAAGCCTTTTTATATAAGCTGTCCACCATGTCAATAAGTTTATCTTTTTGTAGTGTAGTGATCTTTTGTAGAGGTTTTTCATTTATTCTTTATATATTCTATTGTGTATTCCTTGGATACTCTATCGATCTTTATCAAAAAACAAAAATCTTGCCTTGGGCAGCAAATTGGTCAGAACCAGACCTGGTGTCATCCCCACAACACCCCCCATTTGAAACATGTTCCCACGGCTATGACAACAACAAACGAAACCGGATACAGTTTTTTTTTCCAACAGAAGAACATGATATAAAATAAGAATTAGAGTTATAGGATAACACACAAAAAGAAAAATTACACCAAGGGTATAATACAACTGCGGTCAACTCAGCCGTCTCTCGCGTTTGCTTGGTCAAATCAGCAGCTCTTCATTTTTGAGTGCGCAATTAATTGCGCCTTTATGGTAATTGCTGATAAGCGGCACTGACGCTAGTACAAGAGTTAAATAATGCATGTTTTTTCTGCTTTATTTGCGATACAAATAATTTGTACCCTAAGTTCTTAATAAAACTGACACTGTTTGACTCATTCCTAGTTTGACTGCTACCAACAATAGAATGAAGCACTTTTTCCGTGTACTTTTTGGGTAATACTCTCTCAAAGTAGAGAACAAAATCATGCCACTTCTGCTATATTTGATGAGAGATAAAATGATTTTTAGCCATAAGTTCTTAATAGAATTGGTATGTTGGACTCAGTACTGACGCTAGTACAAGAGTTAAATAATGCATGTTTTTTCTGCCATAAGTTCTTAATAAAATTGGAACTGTTTGACTCGGTACTACTTGAATTACTACCACAAATACAATGAACTACTTTTACTGTGCACTTTTTGAGTAATACTCGGTCAAACTCCCGTCCTGAGTACAATAATTCATGTTTTCTGCTATCTTTGATGAGAGATACAATTATTTTTTGCAATAACTTCTAAAAAGAATCTGCGAGGAAAGAACTATAGGGCAGAGAAATAATCATATATTAAAAGACAGCAGCATCATAAGAGGCCAACAGGAGTGACAGGGTGTGTCAGTGTGCTGCTGAAGGAAAGTTGTGAGCAGCTATCCAGGCCAGTCTCTAAAGACTTTCCAAGAGGTAAAATGCTGCTGCTGGAGTACTGATCTAGTGGATCTAGTGTTGATGTCATGTGTCTACCATATCCTCTTAAAATAATCTGTCCAACATTATCAGTATTGTGAAGAACATTTTTCAAACGCTTATTAAATATAACAGAAAACATGCATTATTGTACTCATAACGGGAGTTTGACAGAGTATCACTTAAAAGTTAAACGGTAACAGTATTTCATAGTACTACTTTTGGTAGTAGTCTAACTAGTACTGAGTCAAACAGTACTCATTTCATTTAGAAATTATGGCAAAACATCATTTTATCTCTCATCAAATATAGCAGAATACATTTATTATTGTACTCGGGAGGGGAGTTTGACAGAGGATCACTCAAAAAGTACACAGTAAAAGTACTTCATAGTATTTGTGGTAGAAGTCCAACTAGTTGGTTTGTGATTCAGAGCGGTGTTTACAGCCCTCATTACTCTCTGTGTTCTAAAGGCATAAACATGAACACTTATAATCATGTTTGAGGACAATCTTAGCTAGAGCCGGATGTGCCTTGACATCTCTGCTCAATTGTGCATTATTTTGAATAAAGAAAAAAAAGAAAAAGAGTTTGGTTTTACCTGAATTACAGGAGGGAAAGATTACACGTTGGGGTGGATGGCGTTGTTTGACCACTCCTCACCAAGTGTGGAGTGGTATCAAGCTATACTGGAGTGTACAGTAGTGGGGAACAAGCCTGGGTTGTGGGCTTGGGGGTATGTGTTTTGGGGTTGATGCACTTAGAAGCATCCATGTTGTATATGTTGTTATTATTTGTGTTACTGTTGTTTAAAGGTACTTCAATATGTTGCTACATGAAGAGTTCATTTGGAGCGGATAGTTATGACCAGCGGACTAGAAATTAAATTTACATCCTGGAACTGTAGAGGGATGCAAAAGATTAAAAAGGTGAAACAGGTTATGGGAAGGTTAACGGATTTACAGTCCAAAATGATCTTTCTCCCCAGAAACACACCTGGCCTTGAACGAAGACATCAGAATAAGGAGGAGATGGCGGGGCGAGGTATTTTCAGCTCCTTTTACTACCCAGGCGAGAGGGGTCATGACTCTTATACATAGGTCCATTCCATTAAATGTCACAAAGGTAATCGCAGATAAAATGGGAAGGTATTTGATCATTCAGGGTACTTTGTATACAGAATGTCTACATTTGGTTAATATTTATGCACCAAATAACGACGACACACATTTTTTCAATGACTTGTTTTTTATCTTGGCATCTCTTGAAGGCCAATACATTATAGCTGGAGACTTTAATTGTACTCTAGACCCCAGTAAGGATAGAGCCTCACATATAGACAAAACACACAACAAAAGTAGGACAATTATTCACCAGTCCATTAAAGAGTTAAACTTGAGGGACATATGGAGGGATAGATACCCTGGATTGTCAATGTATTCCTGTTTTTCTAATACTCATTAAACATACTCCCGAATTGATTACTTTTTAGTTTCTGCAAGTTTGGTATGTAAAGTTAAGGACTGTACGTATGACAGTATTCTGATCTCGGATCATGCCCCGAACAGTATGGTTTATGTAGACCCCGGCTGTTGAGGGATCCCCCCAAATGGAAATTTCAGCACAAATGGTTACAGGACTCAGACCTAATAGCCTTTCTGGGAAAACAAATTGATCTATACTTTACGCACAATACCTCTGAAACTTCTGCAAGTACCAGGTGGGAAGCGTTTAAGGCTTATATTAGGGGTCAGATCATTAACTTTACGAGCTCCAAATCTAAAAAAGCCAAACAAAAAATACTATTATTAGAGTCCAAAATTAAAGCCATGGAAAACATTTATTTTAGAAATCCCTGTCCTAAATTACACCAAGAATTGTTACTATTAAGAGCACAATATAATGAAATGTCAGCCTCTAAAGCAGCAGCTAACTTACTGAAGCTTAAACAATCCATCTTTGATCAAGGGGAAAAGTCAGGTAAATCCTGGCATGGCGTATAAAACAACTTCAAATTGAAAGAACTATCACTGTGCTGAAAAACGACAAGGGGGAGACCGTTGCAGACCCTGTGGCAATAAATGGGGCTTTCAGGGATTATTATGAAAGATTATACAGCTCTGAAATAGACGAGGGGACACTGCTCCAGAGTCCATTCTTAGATAGACTCACGATTCCCAAATTATCGGATGAGGAAAGTTTGAAATTAGAGAATGTATTGTCTTTGGAGGAGATCTCTGAGGCAATGAAGAGCATGAAATCGGGAAAAGCAGCAGGACCGGATGGCCTGCCCATTGACATCTATACAAAATTTGAAGCGAAATTAAAGGCACCCCTTTTGGAAATGTTTATTGAATCTATTCAAAATGGAATACTTCCTCCCACCCTGAGAGGGGCGCTGATCACACTCCTGCCAAAACCTGGGAAATCAAATGATAAGTGCGAAAATATGCGCCCAATCAGCCTCCTAAACTCAGACTTGAAGATACTTTGTAAGATCTTGGCAAGGAGACTGGAATGCCTGCTGCCGGAAATTATAAAAGAGGATCAAAATGGGTTCATGGTTGGTCGTCAGGGATTTCACAATGTGAGACGGGTTTTGAACATTTTACATGACCAAAGGGGGGCGCCAGATACAGCTCTCTTGGCATTAGATGCTGAGAAAGCTTTCGACAGGGTGGAATGGTCCTATTTGTTTGAACTTCTTGACCGTTTTGGCTTTGGGGAGAATTTTTGTAATTGGGTAAAACTTTTATACAATGACCCGTATGCAGAAATAATTACCAATAATATCATATCAAAGCCGATAAGGATCGGTAGGGGCTGTAGACAAGGTTGTCCTCTATCCCCCCTTCTATTTTTAATAGCAATTGAACCATTTGCTATTGCTGTGAGAGAGCACACAATGATTTCAGGCATACATGTGAGAGGGCTTGACCATCGAATAGCTCTTTACGCTGATGACGTGATTCTCTTCCTTAGAAATCTGGAGAATTCTATACCGGCTCTTATGGAACTGATTAAAGGGTTTAACCATATATCGGGTTACAAAGTAAATAACTCAAAATCCTCCATATTGCTCCTTAACTCGGAGGAAAGGTCTAACCCACCCAAACATGCTGGCCATTTTAGAACAGTAAATACTTTTACTTACTTGGGTATTCAGATTGTTCCCAAATTGGAAGATATTGTGAACTCTAACTATAATCCGACTATAGCGTCTATTTCCAAATCAGTTGATAGATGGTCAAACCTTCCGATCTCTCTAATGGGTAGAATTAATATACTCAAAATGAATGTTCTCCCCAAGCTGTTATATTTGTTTCAAAATATCCCCCTGCCACCCCCACCAGATTTTTTTCCTAGAATGAAGAAAATGTTTAGTAATTTTATATGGAATAACAGACGCCCCAGACTCCGTTTGTCTCTCTTGTACTTGCCTTATGATAGAGGAGGATTACAGTTCCCTAACATGTTGTGGTACTACTGGGCAGCTCAGCTGAGAACATTGATGTTTTATTACACAGAGGACCTCCGGCGTGGAGGGATGTTGAGTCTTGCTCCTTAAAGCTCCCACTCCCCACTTATCTAAATTCTGACAACCCTAAAAACCTTAAAAAAACTACACCTAACCCTGTAGTTAAAAATATGATCGGTGTCTGGCAGGAGGTTAAAAAATATATGAACGAATCTCTTCCCTCTCCTGGTTTAGCCCGATCTGGGGAAATACTCTTTTTGCGCCAGGGAATGCCGATGGGGGTTTTAGACTATGGGCTGAAAAGGGGGTGGGACAGTTAAAAGACATGTTTGGAAGTTATAATGGGAATATTTTATCATTTGAGGAACTTGTCAGTAAATACGATATCCCTCGTAAACATTTTTTTAAATATCTGCAACTCAGGAGCTTTGTTGGAGCGAACCAGGATCGACTCATAAGGGCCCCTCCTCTGTCTATATTGGAGAACGTTTTAATTAAAAACCCCTTTGGGAAGGGCATCATATCTGAACTCTATGATCTCCTGCTGGCGTCCTCCCAAGAATCATTGAACTCTAGACTTAATGCCTGGAAAACTGACTTACAGGAAGATCTAACATTGGAACAGTGGAGCACCAAACACAGACAGGTAATACGCGTCTAAAGCTTCTGCAATACAAGTGGTTAATGAGAGTGTATATTACACCAGAAAAACTGAATACATTTAATGGTAATATCCCAGACACGTGCACCAGATGTGGGGAAGAAAAAGGCACACTGTTCCATTGTCTATGGCTATGTCCAAGAATAAAGGAATTCTGGGAAGAAGTTAGGGTAACAGTACAGAACATTCTATCGATCAGCTTAAAGCTGGAACCAAAAATGTTCCTACTCGGCTTATATCCGGATGGACATAACATACAGCGTTATGAACAAGTTTTTATAGACCTCTGTTTATTACAAGCAAAAAGAGTGATTGCCTTAACTTGGAAAAAGTTGGGCAAACCGAGTATTGAACAGTGGTTTCGGGAACTTTCCTTATGTCTGCCTTTAGAAAAAATTACCTACATTCTCAAAGACAAACAAGAACTGTTCAAGAAGGTCTGGGGACGTTTTATACAGTATACCAAGAACAACGACCTTTCTCAATTTCTGAACGAACCTGGGGCAGGAGAATAGGTTATATATATGTTAAAATGTTACTGTGATATCCTCTGCAGAAACACGGTTGCTGGAAAACTGGATGTTTGCCGATGTATTGAAGTGCCCTTGTTGTATGTATGTATGTACCAATTTAATTTAGTGTCGTTATTTTTCTTTAATGTAAAGTATGTCCTGTGTATATATGTATTGCTTTTGGCTCTATGTCCTCGTCCTATGTATGTGATTTTTTTGTATGATGAAAATCAATAAACATATTGATAAAAAAAAAGAAGTCCAACTAGTACTGAGTCCAACAATACCAATTTCATGTAGAACTTATTGCAAAAAATAATTGTATCCCTCGTCAAATATCAAATCAAATCAAATCAAAATCAAGTTTTATTTATATAGCACATTTATATAACGATTTTTGGTCGAGCCAAAGTGTTGTACATATAATAAAAAAGTACCCTACAGTAAAAACATTTTACAGCAAATACAACAGCACAGTTAGTGCAGAATAGCAGTATGAGAAAAATGACACCCTCTGTCCTTAGACCCTCACATCGTACAAGGAAAAACTTCCAGAGAAAAAACCCACAGTTTAAAGGGAAAAAATGGGAGAAACCTCAGGGAGAGCAACAGAGGAGGGATCCCTCTCCCAGGACGGACAGACGTGCAATAGATGCCGTGTGTAAATCGAAGAGATAATACATTTTACAGCGTAGGTAGACCAAATGTTTGGAAATGCTTGTGTCTATATAAGAAGACGAATCCACGAAGATGTCAAAAAATCCTGTGGGAGCCATCAGGGAAGCAGCATGACGAGACCCAGGCAGGACCGCAGAGACACGCCCAGCCACGACCCGAAGTCCACGATTTAATCCGGAACTCACGATAGAGGATCCAGGGCACACGACCACAGCAGGGAAAAGGGTAGCAAGTAAGAGAGTAAGAAACAAAGGTGGAGAGGCAAAACGCAGGGAGCAAGGTCCCCACTGGTGCCTTAGTTGGGATTGATGAGAGGTAAGGAGGTAAGCTGTGAATACGGTCATAACACTCCCCGGCTTGAATAAGCCTCTCTGCAAACCTGTTTCCCTCTAATAAAACCTCGAGAGGTCAGAGAGGGAAAAGGTTTTTGGATAAAGAGAGAATAGAAAGAATAGATTACAGAAGTAGAGAGTATGAGAAGTAGAGAGAGAACAGATTTAGAGGAATGAGTAGTAGTATAACCTTAGTTTTAAATATATGATCCAAGTTTTTAGGATTTAAGTGAAAGAACAAAATGTAGGTGAAGAGACACAGCGTATTACTCATTGCACTCTGAAGGTCTTTAGCGTACTCTTAAAACGGAAAGGCTGTCAGCCGCCCGAACATAAACTGGAAGCTGATTCACACAAGGTTGAGCTTGATAAGAAAAGGCTAGAAGGCCAGAGAGAATAAGTGAGTTTTAAGTGTTGATTTAAAAACCCCAGGTCTGGGCCGACCTCACATGGAGGGCAGAGTGTTCCAGATCCTGGGCCAGCTGCTGCGAATGCTCGGTGCCCTCTGGTTTTTGAGCCTGGTCTTGGGCACTATCAGCAACAGCTGGTCAGCCGACCTTAAGGCTCTGGCTGGGGAGTAGCGATGGAGGAATTCTGCTATATAGGCCGGAGCCAGCCCATTTAGGGCTTTGAAAACAAATAAAAGGAGTTTAAAATCAATCTGAACCGAACCGGAAGCCAGTGTAATGAGGCCAGAATTGGGTTGATGTGGTCACGCTTTTTATGGCAGTGAGAAGACGTGCAGCTGCGTTCTGAACTAGCTGCAGGCGTTTAATTGACGCCTGGTCCATACCCACATACAGAGCGTTGCAGTAATCCAGTCTCGAGGTAACAAAGGCGTTAATAACCCTTTCTAGGTCTTTAAAAGATAAAAACGGCTTGGTTTGGCCAATAGTCGTATTTTAAAAAAGCAGGTTTTGACTACGGTGCTACCTGCTTAACAAATTTAAAAGCGCTATTGAAGGTCACTCCAAGGTTCATGACAGAGGGGAGGATGTTTTTATTGAGGGAGCCCAGAATATCCACCGGGGAGGCTGGCGGTTGAGGTCCAAAAAAGATGACCTCGGTCTTGCTCTCGTTGAGGTTGAGGACATTTTGGCTCAGCCAGGATTTGATCTCTGTCAAGCAGTCCATCAACTGCTGTAGTGAGTTGACATTTTGATTGAGAGGCAGATAGATCTGTACATCATCGGCGTAACAATGGAAGGGGATATTGTGTTTTGTGAGAATTGAACCTAGGGGCAGTATGTACAGTAGAAAAAGGATGAGGCCCAGGATCGAGCCTTGGGGAACCCCACAAGTAAGAGGGGCTTTAGCAGAGGAGAAGGCACCCAGCTGCACTGAGAAGCTACGGTCTGTCAGGTAGGACCTGAACCATGCAAGGGCAGAGCCTGTGATACCTGCGGACTGTTCAAGCCGTGACAACAGGATGCTATGGTCCACAGTGTCAAAGGCAGCTGTCAGGTCTAACAGCACCAGGACAGCTGTGCTACCTGAGTCGGCGGCTAGGAGCAGATCGTTAAAAACTCTTAATAGGGCTGTTTCAGTACTGTGCATAGGTTTGAAGCCCGACTGAAACTTTTCATGGATTCCATGCGTGGTTAAGAAAGACTGCAGCTGAGCGTAGACTACTCGCTCCAGGGCTTTAGATAAAAAAGGTAGCTGGGAGATGGGCCTAAAATTTGCGAGAATGGAGGGGTCGAGATTTTTCTTTTTAAGTAGTGGCTTGACCACGGCATGTTTGAAGGCAGCTGGGACACATCGTGAGCTAAGAGAGGTGTTTACAAGCAATAAAATACTTGCTCCAACTGACTCAAAAACATCTCTGAGAAGGCGAGAGGGAATGCTGTCTGAGGTGCAATTTGTCGGCCGCAGGTGCTTGACTACATCCGAGAGAGAAGAGAGGGATACAGGCTCAAAGTGGTCGAGGACTGCAGGGCACAGAAAAGGAGCAGGATCTGGGGTAGCACTAGTGTGGGCTAGCCTAAGAGCAGATACTTTTTCGATGAAAAATGTGAGAAATGTATCACAGAGAGTAGTCGATGGCACAATTGGAGAAACATCACAGGGATTAATGATCGAGTTGAGGACATTAAAAAGAACTTGAGGTTTATGGCTGTTTTTGGAGATTAACAGAGAAATGTGCTCTGTTTTGGCTGCTTTGACTGCTGTCTGGTAGTCGGAAAGGCAAGCACGAAGGATTTCTAAGGAGACATGGAGTTTATCCTTTTTCCATTTTCTCTCTGCACGCCTGCAGGTGCGTCTGAGAGCACGGGTACAGTCATTGAGCCACGGCTCTGAGAGAACTTTGGTGCGTCTAAGCGTAAAGGGAGCAACAGAATCCAGTATTAGGGTACATGTCGAGTCAAACATGGAGATAAGCTCATCCGCACTGAGAGCACAGTTCACCTCTAATTTACAGATCAGGGAAGCATTAAAAGCATCAGAAAACTGTGAGGCAGTCAAGGGGTTAATTGAACGCAGACGACGCGCTGGGGCACGTGATTCGACTCCTGCGGAAGGGATCGAGGTTGTAAACAGAACCGGTAAATGGTCTGAGATACCCGTTGCTGCACAGATTTCATCCACAGAGACAGACAGTCCAAACGATAATACTAAATCTAAGGTGTGTCCTTTTTCGTGTGTTGGGCCAGCCACGGACTGAATGAGACCGAAAGAATCAAGGAGATTTAAAAAGTCCCTCACCAGAGGTTTGGACTCGCAGCACACATGGACATTAAAGTCTCCGCAAATCATAAATATAGCAGAATACACGAATTATTGTACTCAGGAAGGGAGTTTGACAGAGTATTATTCAAAAAGTACACAGTAAAAGTACTTCATTGTATTTGTGGTAGTAGTCCAACAAGTACTGAGTCCAACAGTACCAATTCTATGAAGAACTTATGGCTGAAAATCATTTTATCTCTCATCAAATATAGCAGAAGTGGCTTGATTTTGTTCTCAGGAGGGGAGTTGACAGAGAATAACTGAAAAAGTACACATTAAAAGTACTTCATTTTATTGTTGGTGGCAGTCAAACTAGTACTGAGTCCAACAGTGTCAGTTTTATTAAGAACTTATGGTAAAACATATTTTTATCACAAATATAGCACAAAAACATGCATTATTTTACTCTTGTGTCTTGTACTAGCCGCAGTGCCGCTTCTCAGCGATTACCGTAAATGCGCGATAAATCGCGCACTCAAACAGGAAGAGCTGCTCATTTGACCAGGCAAACGCGAGAGACGGCTGAGGTGACCGCAGTATAACACACTAGACAAAAATAATGTAAAAAATGTATTATTATTGTCTATAAAATATAACCAATGACAAATCTGATATGGCGCATTTAGAAAAAAATGTATTTGATCATACATGATGATACATGATGATGATGATTGAACACATATTAAAACAAATTATATAATATTAATTTAATACAGAAAATATTATCAACATAAGAATACAAATAAAAGCATTGTTATAATATATTTATAAAAAAAAGGGGATTTATCAAAATTATATTTATAAATATAAATATAAAAAGTATCCAAATTCTGTATCACTAGGCATATAAGAATATAAAAGTGATTAAGAGGTGCAAGGACTTAAAGAATAAATAAAAAATCAAAGGATAACAATATGTTCCCACAAATCTTTCTGGCTATTATAGCACAATATTTGTTTTTATGATGAGGAGAATTATTCAAAAAAATGTATACATAGTGGTGTTATTAATTTGACTACTTCTGTTTTAAACATATATATTTAAGCTTAAAGGCAGACATATATTGATATTCTATTTTAGACTTATAATATGGTAATGCAGATCATCACTGGAGGGCAGTGAACACAGGAATATGTTTACAGGAAGCATTTATAAATGACACATTTAAAGAAAAAATGCATATATACATATTATTGGTTAAGTATAATAATGTTCGATTTTATTTAGTCTTTATTTCTATAAATACCATGTTGCAGGGGTTTACACTGCATGTTACAGATACTAACATTATTATTATTCAAACCACCTGAGAACAATATTTATATATATTATATTCCCGGTGCAGAATGTGTGTGTGGACCGGGACTGGTGCATTGTTGGGGATTTGCTCGGTCAGCAGAAAAAGGGGAAGCAAGTAAACCAGTTACTGAGGCAATACAGGAAGTAGGCTCGTTTTCCTCCAAAATAAGAGCACTTTGTATAAAACATACTTTCCAATTTAACCTTACTTCAGTCTTTTCAATTTATCTTAAAAAATACGTTACCAAAAATGTGTTCACATACATGACCAAGGTATATTATAGGCAAGTAAAGATGTCCACAATAACAAAAATACATATTTATAATGTGTTTTATTTGTGAATGTCAAATGTAACATGTATGTTTTTCACTTTGAATGTGTCCATCTGAAGCACTTTATAATCTCTACTTATTATGAATGTATTTTCATTTTCTCCCCCTTTTTTATGGTTGTATTAATAGAATAATGGATTCCTTGTATAATTGCTATTTGCTACTATTAACATATGTTTATTTTATTATAAGTATTTGCTTTAGTTATCTATATAATATTAGATGGATGTGTTAATTAGCAAAAATAATTTAAACACCATTTATAAAATGAATAAACTAGATTATATGAAACCCACTTAAGCGTATAGTAAATATGTTTAAAGTAAAAAGTGATATATCATAAAACAGAAACTTAGTTTGAAGAAGATATGATTTTGAAAAAAAAAAAAAATTGTTTGTAATTTTTGGATTTGAACAAAGAAGCACGTTGTGCGAGTGAGATGAATTATTATTGTTATTATCTTTAACTCAAATAACTTTGGGGTTTAAAGGAGAAATATCACCTAAATAAGAATTATATAAGCACATACCAAAAGTCATATAATCAAGAAAAAGGAAAAAAACCTTAAACATAAAAGCAAAAAGCAAACACAGTGAGCCGAAAATAAATAATGTATTCAAACTTAAAGCGCAGGCAAAAAAAAAAAATCCCCCGAGGCTTTTATTTTGAAATGTTGAGACAGGCACTGCATTTGGCATCAGTGAGCTTTACTGTAGTGGGAGATGATGAAGCTACTGTACCCCCCACACACACACACACACACACACACACAGACACACACACACACACACACACACACACACACACACACACACACACACATTCTTATAGCAGCCCTCCCTCCCCTTTTACCTCTTGCAGAGGAAGACAGAAAGCTGCAGCATCCTCCACTCTGCATCACCAGAAACCAGCAGAGACAGCATCAATAAAAACAGGCGCAGACTTAAGACATACTACACATTATATTTCAAGATATAACAGGGTATTTAAAGCAGAATCTGATTGTTTGTTAGATATTTATTTCAAGTGCTGTTTCTCCACTCCTCCTTCTGGATCTGTATTCCTGCAGCAGCACGATGAGCCCCAGCCTGCAGCTCCCTGTGGACTAGCACCAGGTAAGATGAAAAACCTCTTTTATCTCACATGCATGTGTCTCCAAACTAAGGCTGGGAGCTGCTGGAGCCACGGGGCTCTGTGGGTGTGTCGGCTCCGGCTGCAGCACACTTTGCTGCTGCTGCATTTCTACATGATGTCAGACATGCATCGTCTGTTCAATTATGTATCAAATTAGGCTGGAATCATATTTCTTTCAAGGCATCACATCCTTCTTTCTTTTAGCTCTGCTGCTCCACAGAAGAAGAAAAAAACATTCTTATATTTCTCTGTTTGTATAACTGTGTGTTTCATCTTTTTATAAGAGCAAAGAGGGATTTTAGGATCCCTGCTCCATCGTTTTAATATTGATGTCATGTCCCTCCTTCATGCTGAAACATTGGAATATGAAATGATAACCTGAAGTTTTTTTAAATGATTTTTATTGAAAAATGTCTTGTTTTGTCTGAACAAAGGTATTATGAAACTAATAATAATTCAACTTTATACGTATAGCACCTTTTATACATGCAGCATTACGACCAGAGATGAATAGACGTACATGGAATATAAAAAGGTAGATATTGGCAGCATTAATGGAAAATAAAATGTAGAAAATCAACTGTAAATAAGATATAAATAAAATATAATAGAATGCACAACAAAGATGGAAAAGAAAACTGAATATGAATTGAAAAAACATTGCAGCACATTAACACCTCCATTCTCTGATCATCTTTACTACATCAGTGGTGCAGAATGAATAGTGCAGTCTCCACGGAGATGCTTTAACCAGCAGGATAAAAAGGTCTTTCTCCTCGACAAATTGTCTTCTTTTATCACTGCATCATTTCTAAGGAGAATATCAAGTGTTTTAAGTTATGCAATATGAATTCAGATGATTTCTGAAATGTCTGAGAAGAACAGATCACCTTATTTCCAGTAGAGGACATGAATAGGTGACAAAAAACACAGAAAATAATGTCATGCACTTGTCCATTTCTTTTACATTTGATCCAATGTAGTCTTCTTTCAGGCTATTGGGAGGTACAATCCACATGTTCTATTTGTGTGTGTAGATCTTACTAAATTCACCACACACGTTAGTATTAGATAATGCCTCATTTGCATATTAAAGATAACAATTTAGAAAACATATAATACAAAAAGTGATTGTCTTTTTGTAAGTTATCTACAGGGGAAGTTTCCTGGTGATATCTACTAGTTACATTTTCTACCCTGTTCGCCTGTGTGAACAAAATGTATGCATTTTATAATACCTATCTTTAAAGGCAGGTTTCATAAAGTTCGTTTTTTCTCAAAGTTTCACGAGAAATCTCCTCTTCATACTTACATACACCAATCCTTACTTTTTCATTCCTATTTATATTCTGAAGCTTTCTACAGGGGGTTTGTCCACATTTCATTCAGAACCTGATTTATACAGTAGAGCATTTTATTACTAAAAACATGGAGAACATTTTAAAAATGTGTCTGGTTGTTGACAGTATGTGACACAAAGAAAATCATCTCTGTAAAAACATTGGACTCTAATCTTTCAACAAAATGAAACCAGCATTTTAAACCTGGCTTTATCCAATGTGCACATTTCTGGAAACGGATGCGAATTAGCATCATATTGAATAAGATGATGCCTCTTTGTAACATTAAGGAGTTGTGTTTCTATGTGTGTGTGTGTGTGTGTGTGTGTGTGTGTGTGTGTGTGTGTGTGTGTGTGTGTGTTCCTGCAGCAGAGGCTGAATTAGAGACGCTGGCTGCAGAGCGGATCTGCTGCTGTGTGCTGAAATCTGTAATAAAATCTGTACCAAAGTTAAAGAGGTCAAACTGAACAGAAAGAGAGGTTTACTGCATTCTGACGACGTCTTCTTCTGGGAGACACTGGAAACGTGATCTTGTGTGTGTGTGTGTGTGCGTGCGTGCGTGCGTGTGTGCGTGTGTGCGTGTGTGTGTGTGTGCGTGCGTGCGTGTGTGCGTGCGTGCGTGCATGTGTGTGTGTGTGTGTGTGTGTGAGTTTTATTTTAAGAATCTTCTTTGTATCTTACATCAAGACAAAATGACAGAAAGGTGTTACATTTTTGGGAAGAACGCATATGTATTTAAAAAAACACATTTTGTATCTTGCAATAGGATACAAAATATGATATCTTAAATCTATAAAATAGAGTCAAATGAAACACAAGATTAAAACATGTTAAATGATTATCTCAACGTCTGAGCACTACCATGAATATTATAGAATGTCAAATGGTGCAGCGGGAAAACGAAACATGTTCGCCTGTGTGTGAACAAAATGTATGCATTTTATAATACCTATCTTTAAAGGCAGGTTTCATAAAGTTCGTTTTTTCTCAAAGTTTCACGAGAAATCTCCTCTTCATACTTACATACACCAATCCTTACTTTTTCATTCCTATTTATATTCAGCATTTTATATCGGTGCATTGAATACATAAAAAAAGTTGTTTATATGAATACAAGTAAACATAAGCACAAGTTAAGTTCTTTAAATAATCTGTGCAAGACAGTCTGCATGCAACGTTTAGTCCAAAGAGTGACCCCAAAACATTGACAAACCCGAAATGTGTGCATTCTTCTCTGCAGCCATTATCCAGTATTCTCTGACAGCTCAAACATTTAGTGTGATATTTTAATGGACGTCACTTTGCGTTAATCCCCCCCCCCCCAACTCCTGAGAGGAAGCTAATCCTGAACATCCTGAGAGAAGAGGGGAACGGAACGGCGGGTTAATGGATGTTCATCCCTCCTCAAACACCTGCCACCTTTTATCGTGCTCTGAGGGGCAAGGAGATTTAAAAATTAGGTCAGAAGTCAGATACTTAACTGCAGTAAAAATACTTAAACCACATAGTAGGTAGTTCTAAGAATAGGATTAAAAAACCTAAAATGCATATAAAATACAATTTATGTTTTTTAGTACATAAACAAAATAGGAACATTACTTCATTCAGCTACAAAATACTGTATTTATAAGAATTCGTCTTTGTTAAAAAAATAAATGCGACAACATTTTACAAGATTTCAGCATTCACATATGTTAAACAAATACAGTAAATGATTGACTGTTAATTATATTTATAACTGTAGAATAATTTCTACCATGAGATACAATGTGACAAAAATATGGGGAAAACAGCTGTTCCTAAGTCCTTTTTAAATGGAAACAGACTCAATACTTACAAAACAGATTAAGAGAAATATAATAAACAGAACAGAATTAAAAGCAAGCGACACAATTAAAAAGAAAACTGCCTTTTTTTAAGTCAGTTTTGTGGCACAGACTTAGCTGAACAGTGAGAGGATCAGATACTCACGTTTATTTTTCTGCATCATGATGTGAAATGCTCAATATCAGTAGTGTTCTGCAGCGCTCCTTTTCTTTTAGGGGTGCTGTTTTAGGTCACTCCTGCATGTGTGTGTGTGTGTGTGTGTGTGTGTGTGTGTGTGTGTGTTTGTGTGTGTTACAGTTGCTTCCTTCATCTCAATTCCCCACCAAAGTGAAGCTCTCTGAAGCTAAAAGCACGCCTGTCTCAACCTTTCCTTTGCTTACTTCATGTTTGTTTATTGATTTTATGATGATTCTTATTTTTATTATTTATTATTAATTTTGCATTTGCTTAATCATTATTGAGCTTAGAAAGGTGAGGTTACCCCATTCATTCCTAATGTATTTATTTTAAAAATCATTTTACTCACACACCATGCTTCTTTTCTTTTGTTGTACCATTGTTATGCTGCTTTATTTTAGTGTGTGTGTGTTAGGGTTAGTGTATGCAGAGGTGGGAGAAGTACTATAACTTTCTACCTAGGGAAAATACCACAGTGTAGAATACTCTGGTACAGGTGGAGATGTAGCCCACCGATCCACCAGGTATAAGGGTATAAGGGATACAAAATATTTGATTAAATGCCATTCAGCAAACACTACTGCAGAACTGCAAATATTATTGAAGTAACAAGTACTTCTGTTAGTCCATGAAACATACTGTGTTAACCAAAGCCTAAACAAAGACCAAAGGTTACCCTGTTCCCGTATTTGGGATGAAGCGTCATCTCATGGTAAAACCCTGCAATTGAACAAATGGGCGGGTCTACAGTGGAATCTAGCCCCGCCCTCTCAGGAAACAGGGGTGGATAAGTTAGGTTTCCGTCTGGTATTCAGTACACAAAAAAATATTACCATCAAAACATACTTAAAGTACCAAAGCTAAAAGTACTAATTATGAAGAATGCCCTTTTCTTAGAAGTATTAATATTTTATCACTGGATTATAATTAATGACACATTAATGTGAACATCATTTCAATTATGTAGCTTGTAAAAATGGAGATAACTAATTACTTTTTATACTGCCAAGAATATTAATCCATAATAATACCCCATCATTCACAATTCAATGTATTTATGTTTAATTAATAATATGTACCTTCAAAGCAACTACCTAATCTTGTCAAATCAATAAGTAGTGAGTAAAAAGCACAATATTTAAAAAGAAATTGTAATGGAGTAGTGTGAAGTATAGTATAACACTGAAAACCTCATTAGTACCTCAAAATGTACTTAAGTACAGTACATGAGTAAACGTACTTAGTTACTTTACACCACTGAGTGTGTGTGTGTGTGTGTGTGTGTGTGTGTGTACAGAGATTTGTTTTTAAAAGTTTGAGATATGGAGGATAGATAAGTGAAGATAAGTTGGTGTGATTTACTGCATCAATTTCTTCTGCATTATATGACACATTAAACGCATCAACATGAAGTCTGCAGTGATGTCTTACTTTTCTGCAGAGTTCCTCTGATTCAGCCCTCAGGCAGGCTGCACACAGAGGAGCAGAAAGTAACAAAAGACTGCATTTGTCAGCTGAAGCAGCGCCGCAGCATTTGGCCCTCGGGGGGGGGGGGGGGGTCATCGATCCAGCCTCTACAGTCCTCAGTGTGTCGCTTCATGCTGCTGCAGCAAAGATTCCTCCTAAATCTGCTCTCTAGGAAGGCCTGCGGGCTGTCGCTCAGATCAATGAGTCTGTTTATAATCTGCTGACAGACTCACAATAACATTTATTTATGATGAAAAGACGCAAGATCGATGTGATGGGATATTAAAGAGCTGCGGGAAGGCTGCGGGAAGCCTGCAGGAAGGCTGCGGGAAGGCTGCGCGGGGGCTGCAGCAGCGTGCTGCAGGAACATCTCTCAGTGCTGCCTCAGAACGCAGACAGCCATCGCATCTGCAGACAAAATGTCCCTTTAGTGGAAAATGTTCTGGCATATGCAAAACTGCTTGGCTGAGGAACAGAGGAAACTAAGCACAATCAGAAAAAACTAGGAGCACAATCAAGTATTATATAACAAATTGAATATCAATGATATGGACACATACAGTAGTGTAGTGCAGTGTAAAAAAATACAAAAAGACATAAATAATAATAAACATAATGTTTGCGCAATCCTGACCTTAGACCAATCATAACAAATGTCAAATATTGTATCTTTACGCAGATGCTATTTGCACCCAGGTGACAATAGTCAACAATGTTATTTACACCCCGGGTGAAAGCTGTGGTGTATAGCTATTTTCAACTGGGTGCGATTAGTAACTCCGTTATGTTATTCATACTAAATAAAACGCTTAGAGGTACAAATGGTTAAAAAAACAAACACCCCCAAAGCATAATGTTTCCACCTCCATGCTTGACGGGGGGGACGGTGTTCTTGGGGTTATAGTCAGCATTTCTCCTCCTCATCCACCTGACACAGGGTGTCAAGTGGATACCAAAGATCAACATGTTGGTCTCATCAAAATTGATCATCTTCTCCCAAGCCTTCTCTGAATCATTCAGATGTTCATTGTCAAACTTCAGACGGGCATTTCATGTCCTTCTTGAGCAGGGGGCCTTCAGGCGCTGCTGGATTTGATCCATTATGGTGTAGTGTGTTACAAATAGTTTTGTTGGTGACTGTGGTCCCAGCTGCCTTGAGATCATTAACAAGTTCCTCCCGTGTAGTTCTTGGCTGATACCTCACCTTTGTCATGATCATCAATACCCAACGGGGCCAGATCTTGTGTGGAGCCCCAGACCGAGGGCGAATGATGGTCATTTTGTCTTTCTTCCATTTAGAAACACACACATTATTCTTCTGAATAATGGCACCAACAGTTGTCTCCTTCTCACCAAGCTGCTTTCTGGTGGCCTTGTAGCCAATCCCAGCCTTGTGCAGGTCTACAGTCTTGTCTCTGAGGTCCTTAGAAAGCTCTTTAGTCTTGCCCATGGTGGAGAGGTTGGAATCTGATTGATTGATTCTGTGGACAGGTGTCTTTTACAGGTAACAAGTTGATATAAGGAGTACTTTTTTAAAGGAAGAGGACCTAAGTAACTGGTCTGTGGGAGCCAGAATCCTTGTTGGTTGCAAGGGGATCAAATAATAATTTCCCACAGTTAAATGCAAATCAATTTGTATCTTTTATATAATGTAGATTTCTGGATTTTCTTTTTGACATTCTTACTCTCACTGTTAAAATAAAACTACCATTACAATTATAGACTGTTCATTTATTTGTAAGTGGGTAAACGTACAAAATATGCAGGGGATCAAATACTTATTTCCTCCACTGTATATTTATATATACATTTTCAACCTACACACCCGGAAAACCATACCATGACCCTTGCCCACACAGACAAATCTATATATTATATAAAATATGGGTGTTTTATATTCATATTTTTTGCTCCAGGCAACAGATTATTTCTTCTTTTTCAGAAAGCAACATGTTGTCAGTGCTGTAAAAAAAAAAACGCTTTTCTTTCAGCAGCCATCGCTCAGATGCAATAGAAACAATGCTTATTTATTTATTTGATTGATCTTATTTTACAGATCCAACCACCTCTCTCCTGGAGCCCCTGAATTTCATTATTTGTTTTACTTTGAACTATTAAGATATGAAGGGTTGCTACTATGGCACACCAAAGAATAGTTGTTGTTAATCTACTAGCATATCTTTTGAACTGATAATCTACATCCACAAAATGTAGTGAAGTAGAATTATAAAGTAGCATAAACACTTGAAGTAGTCCAAGTATCCTTAAACTATACTTGAGTATATGTACTTAGTTACATTACCACTACTAGTAGAGGTTTGGGTATTGTTGGGAGTATTGAGTATTATTATGTTTTTATGGATAACACCTTTTTTAAATAAATGAAATCAAACAAAAGGTTTACAATATATTTAATAAAGCTTTATGTCTGTGATGTGTTTCAGATCGCACCCTGCCTTTAGCTTTCCTTCAACACTTCCTGTTCACCCCCTCACGGCCACCACCAGCAACAACATGGAGTCCAAGCAGCCAATCAGCGAGCATCATGAAGGGACGAGCGACCCCGCCGCCGTGACCTCTCAACCGCCCCCGGCAGCAGACGCTTCAGCAGCCAATCAAACGGACAATATGGCCCACCTGTCCGTCATCGACAACGCGGAGACCAGTAAATACACCTGACCCGCAACTGTGTATAGACACCTCCCAACACTTAATTCCCATGCACTTTATTCATTTAAGTACTGCAGCCAAGTATAATACTGATGTATCTTTACTTGACTTTTTTCATTTTATGCTACTTTAAGCTGATTTATCAAAAAACACATTTAAATTCAAATATACTTTTGGCAGATCTGCGCTGCCAAATCAGTAATATGTTATAAATGATGACCTATTTTGAGATTACTTGTGATTACACCTTTATCCATTGTTCCTCACTAGGGACATCTTTACATTTTTCATCTGATTTGGTTGTTTTAATGCATACGGCCTACATTTTGGCAAGGACGTGAATTGTTATTTAATCTAAGTGTGACTACAGTTCATAAAATACCAAAACACACATTAAAAAATGAGCCTCATTAGTCATTATTAGGCGCGTTCACACCGCAGTACTTTTCCCACTTTAGAAGCTGCTGGGACCAACTCCGGGGACTTCCGGCCGGGGACTTCGGGTGGCAGTATACGCCGTGAAGTTGTTTGCGGCCTGCCAGTAAACCCAAAGCAGAAGAAGTGACGTCAGCGGCTTAATTTGCCTAATCCTCCCCCAGGGATTTATTCCGGTGTGAACGCGATCTGTACTTAGTTCACGAGAACTAAAGAGTTCTCGTGAACTAAGACTAAGTTCTGATAAACCTTTGTGGGAAAAGTACTGCGGTGTGAAAGCACCTAATACATACTTTATAAAATCCAACTTTTTATTATCAGGCTTTAAATCTACAGCCCTGGCTTAAAAATGATGCTCAGAAGTAATGGTATTATTCCTTTTTCCATATGTTAGTGCGTCATAGTTTCAGACTTCCTGTCTGCGCCTCTCAGCTACAAGTTCATTGGTACTACTGAAGTTGTAAATCTTTAAAAACACTTTTACATTTTATTTTGAACAAATGTCCTCTCTGGAACCTTGTGTTGCAGATAACGGCCTGGGTCATGCGATGGGGGACGCGTCTCCCACGGTGTCCTCAGTGTCACCCATGCTCCACGCGGCGGGCGGCCATGCTAACGGCCGGCCCGGTCTGAGCAGCCGTTCGGGGTCCATGGCGGGCTCCCCCCGGCCCTCCCTCACCCGCCGGCCCAGCGGCATCACGGAGGCTGCTGTGGACGGGTCCAAGCCCCGCGACTACCTGTTCCTCGCCATCCTGTCCTGCTTCTGCCCGCTGTGGCCCATCAACATCGTAGCCCTCACCTTCTCTGTCATGGTATGACCGTAGAGACCGCTTCCTTGTTTTCACGGTAGAAAGTGCCTGAAGAAAAAATGAATTTAAAAGTATAAAGTGTAACAGAGCTCACAGGGACCAAATAAAACAACAATGTTTTTGACGTCACCTGGAAGGTTTTTAACATCCTCCTGAATGTATAGTCTTTCAGGACATCTGTTACAGATCTTTCATTATTTGACAGCCATTGTATTGCACATTCAACATTTAGTTTATAATGATGAGTAACATTTTGAATGACATTTTCTTCACTGTTTATACTCTGTTCAGTCCCGAAACAGTCTGCAGCAGGGCAACGTGGACGGAGCTCGCCGTTTAGGCCGCAACGCCATGATTCTGTCTGTGGTCGCCATCTTGGGAGGGATCGCCATCATCGCCGCGGCCATCGCCCTCAACTGGGGATGTGAGTTACACGGAACACCAAAAACTACACAAAAACACAATTTAAATTTGAAATTACCTTATTGTTTTTTAAAAACTCAAGTATAAGTCACTTTAATTTGTAGTTAAGTAAATGTAGTCAGATAACTTTTACACTTGTATTAAATGCTGTTCAGGATCAGAGTACTATATTCATCTTGGCGGAAATTGCATTTTGTAACCATATCAAATGTAAAAATCGAATACATTTAAATAAAATAAATAAGTGAATAACAATTGAGAAGTTAAATTAAAAATGTGCATATATCTACTACTTCTACTGTACTACAATATGTAACGACAGCAAATCACAATATATACAGTAGAGTAGTTATATTAATAATAATATGGTCAATTAACTCTTAAATATGTGTGACTTTCTGTCTTTTTCTCTCTGCAGTAATTTTAAAATCCTGATAAAAAAATAATAATAATGGCGACACACCGACTGCACGACAACATCCGACCGACACGACTCCGTTTCCCCTCCCCGAACTTCCTGAATCGTTTCTCCAGCGCCTGCACCAGATGAAAAACTAAATCTGTTCCCTGCTATTGTTTTCTTGCTGCACGACGACGACGAGCATGGACACTCCCCCGACACCCACGCCTCGATTTGGATTAGGAGAAAAGTGTGGGTCACCTGATGTTCATCTCACCCTGTGGTCCACAAGGACATCTGGGATATATGAGCCTCCATGCAACAAGTCCAGCGATGGTGCAAACCTTCTGATTTTTTATGCCAAATATTTGAAGACTTGGTGTTCTTGGTGAACTGAAAGTGGGAATGCTGCTGCTGATGGTCCGGCATGAACATGAAGACCAACTTTAAGAGTATTTATAGAGAGAGAGAGACTCGTGTTTCATCATCCAGATCTTCCTGCTGATGTTCATGGTGCACAAACATAAAGTCGACACACTCATAGACAGTCCTGACGTCACAACTTAGCAGCTGTTTACTAAAACAACGTTCACGTTTTCTTCTCTTTCTGTATTCCAATATAAAGGAAACTGCTATCTAATACAGTTATAGGCCTATTCAAATATGTACCATTAGTTGTTTCAACAAAGTGAAAGGATAAAGAGGGAGTTATCCCCCATACGGCGTCATGCAGAGACCCAAACACAAATCCTCAAAAACACAAATATATAATAAAGTATGAGTAAAGTGTATGAGAAAAAAAACTGCATATGATATTTTGCGAAAAGCGTTTTCTCCACAAAATATCCGCGAAATGATTTCAATTTAAAGTATGTTCATCCACATCAGTCTTGATCAGAAACAAGTTGGTTAGTTTTAGGTGAAGGGCGTAAAATAACAAGTTTTGATAACAAATAAATGAACATTGACTTCTGGTTTACAAGGGACAAAAATGACTGTGCATTATTCATTCCAACGGCCACAAACAGTGTATGGGAAAAGCCATTTTGGGTTTGTAGATTCTTTTCTATTTGACGTTTTACATCTTTTTATTGGAGTTTTCTGCTTTCTTGTTGACGTTTTGCGTCTCTTTGTTGGCGTTTTATGTTTCTTTGGCTTTTTGCGTATATTTGTTGAGGTCTTGAGTCACTTTGTGGCATTTTGCGTCTCTTTATTGACAATTTGTATCACTTTGTCTGTGTTTTACATCTCTGTTGGCGTTTTAAATCTTCTTGTTGATATTGTTTTTCTTTATTGATGATTTGCGTCTCTTTGTTGGCGATTTGCGTCTCTTTGTTGATGATTTGCGTCTCTTTGTTGATGATTTGCGTCTCTTTGTTGACGATTTGCGTCTCTTTGTTGACGATTTGCGTCTCTTTGTTTTACACCTTTTTGTTGGCGTTCACATCTCTTTGTTGCATTTGCATCCCCTATTATTTCAACGCATTCACATACAAGAGTATGTTAATTCCAAAAAGTTATTCTTCATTTTACGTGCATTCTCCTACAAATGTCCAGTAAAACAAACCGCTTGTTACATACATTTGGTACTCAAAGTAAAATGTTGTTTTCACAAAAAAACGAATGGTTAGGTTGAGGAAAAGTGATTTGGGTGAAAATAACTAATGGAAGTGGTGTTACATGACTATGGAAGTTACGTTTACAATTAAATCAACTTTGACTTCTGGTCCACCCCGACCTCCTTACCAGGAGGACTTTGTCAATATTGCAAATTAATTTTCTGGGAAACTAACCAATTACAGTGCATTACTTTTTGTATGTATAGATACAAACAGCAACGCTGTGCCAAACACAGCTGTTTCTTTAAATGTTTGTGTGCTAATTGTGAACTGGGTGGGGGCTTTGAGGAAATAGGCTGTTGTTATGGATCTAAATCATCTCTTATAGCCTGTGCATGTTTACAGTATGTATAACAGAATGCTTTTACATAATACCGTGGCCTCATTTAGCAAGAGCGCTAACTGAGCAGCACTTTGTAAATACATAATACGGGAATTGAGTTATGTCTACCTGGTGTAGAGAGGTGCAGGAATGACTTATTTGAGTAGTACAAACCTTGAGTTTAGCATTTCCCTGGTTCCTTCCACAAAGAGCTAATTGGATCTTTTCATTGGATTGTGGAATATTCCAGAAACAAATATCTGTGGAAAACCTACATTTAGGATACCTACACATTTTTTTCGAAAGGATAATCTCCACATATTAATAGAAATGGAAATTCAATCTCCAGAAGAAAATGTTATAAACGAACTACAGCATGGTCACTAGACATCAGCAGCGCCAAGCTAAAGGTGGCTAATGTTCGGCTGGACCAGCGCCAAGCTAAAGGTGGCTAATGTTCGGCTGGACCAGCGCCAAGCAAAGGTGGCTAATGTTCGGCTGGACCAGCGCCAAGCAAAGGTGGCTAATGTTCAGCTGGACCAGCGCCAAGCTAAAGGTGGCTAATGTTCGGCTGGATGAGATTTAGTAGTCTCATTCAGCCACCTGTTAGCAACCGCGGTTTCAAAGACACAAAGAATCTTCAGAAATTGACGAGTAGGTTATATTATGACGCATTTAAAGTTTTAAGACTAAATGGTAAAATCTCTTTTGCATTTTTTAACCACAAACCTTATTTCAGGGTTCTGACCAAATGAACTTCCAGAGAAGGGATCAGGAAGTGCTAGAATGCTAACTCATTTCAGGGTTTGAGGACTCATTCCTGCAGCACGCTATTGATATCCAAATGTTTTCTCTTCCTTACGGATGTAACTGACCAACAAATAAATCCCCACCAAGATTGCACAAGAGGGATTTTTTCAAAAGAAGGAAGCAGATAAATGTTGAACTTTGCACCAATCAGACGGCGTCTCTGCGTAGAGGTGAGGTCTGATGAGGTCAGGTTGGGGGAGGAAGGTAAAGTTGCCTCACACCTTCACACTGTATGTAGCATGTTTACTAACCACATTATGCAAAACAACGGTCCCGGCTTGATTGTCAGTACGAATGCTAGCTTCCCTCAGTTTATTGTGTACTTGTACACGGTTTTGTATGGACTTTGCTTGCGCTACCTCTCAGAGTTGCCTATAGTGTTTTATCACGTTGTTCCACTGATTTTAACCGACTGTTAAATCTATTTGTGTTCCTTTTTTCACTTACTAACATACTAATAATGGTATTAACATGATGGGTGTTAAATGTGAACACATTCCCAGAAATCTGTAATTCAACTGGTACAATTTCTGTGAGTGAAAAATATATGTACAAATATATCTAATTTTACACATGAAATTAACAGTTCTGAGGAAGATTTTCAGCATGTATCATTTGTTTTGTTCCTTATTGGCCATTTTCAAAAAAGGATGCACATTCAATTACCAAATGACACAAATAATAATCATATCTACTTTTTAAAGTATTAATATAGAATCTAATTTACAGACTTTTTAGCAAATACCGAAATCTACCAAATTAGCCACTTGGATTATTGTTCATATGTTGCACCTTTCCTGAGATGTTTATGCTCATGATTAGCTGCATTCATTCAACAGCAATAATGATGAATTCAGGAGTACAATTCAATCATTGATGTACATTTCACTTGTTTTTATTTTCTTGTAAAATGTCCATTTGTTTGAGGCAATGTTGTGTTATTTCAAGCTCATCTTTTACTGTATTATTCAAGAGCTTGATTTATAATGAATGTGATTACATTTATTCTTTTACTTAGCATTTCCAAGAAAGGCTACAAAAAATGAAAAGAATGTGGAGTAATAATAAAAAAACGAGATAAGTTGCATTAAATAGATATACAACGGTCCAGTCAAAATACAAGAGATCTTATATGTAGAGAAGCTTTTGATTTGATTTTGAAAATCTTCCGCAGAACATCTCAACATCACTTTCTTCTTGTGTTATTTCTTTAGTCTCCTGTCTATCATTTTCATTTCTTTTGTAAACGCTCTTTTGATTCCCTGATCTTTGTATTTTTATATTTCTATTCACATTATCTGGATCTCTTTTTTGTATTTACATGATAATCTACTGTTTGTAACGCTCAGTATAACCTGCTTCCTGCTTGCTAAAAAAACTCAAACTGGGGGGTGCTATAAGCATGAGTCCTTATCTAATTATTGATTGCTATCTCCTGACACCGGACTCTTTCTGTACCTGTGCATGCCTTAAACTGACAGAATGAGTGTACACAAATACATTTATCAAAGTTGATCTACTGCTGTTGATTATTTGATCATGTTTGCAGGGAATAAATCCCATTAAATACCTATCAGTGTGCAGGCTCGTGAATACATCTGAGGGTAAATATCATTTCTTAATTTGACACTTTTACTGGTGGCAGCGTTGTAAATAATCTAGGGGAGATTTAATTAGTGTTGGTACATTTATACAGGCGTCTCTGATCCAGGGAGCTTGCTCTATAAATCCCAGTCCTGGATGGAAATCTGAAGGAAACCAAACATTCATTTACGACCACCAAACACGCCAGGGGAACAGGGTACTATAGAGGAGTGTTACATTTACAAAGATATGGATATTCTCAAAAAGAAGAAGAAATTCTTAAGCCTCAAATATAAGTTAGATATATAGATTATAAAGCTAAACATTTGCATAAAGAAAAAAGACATTCCTGATATCAAGATGTACAAGATAAAAACTATTTTTTTTCAAAATTGTATTGGATTAAAATGTATCTTAAAGGGGCTCTATGCTTTTTGGGGTTTACCCTTTCCTTTAGTGTGGGTGGGATTCATCAGTTTTTGTGCATGTAAGGTCTGCAAAGGCTAAATTACCCTGTGTTCCCTCCAGAGGGAGTTTCTCTCCCACACACTAGTGACATCACTATGTAACACTCATGCTTTTATTGGCTAGCGCTCCAACACATTGTCAGGCATGAAAATCACTCACCTTTCGGCGAAATTCGCCGTTTTGAAACCAAAATAGGTGACCTACGTGAATCGTGTAGATTCGATGAGAAAATATTTAAGGGGGGGGGGGGGTAGGTTCAGAGGCCGTAATGATACGCACCGTTGGGTGACGAGTGGAAGACGAGACCCAATCACTGCCGCTGAGAGTCTCTCAGCGGCAGTGATTGGGTCTCGTCTTCCACGGTGCGTACCGTTACGGCCTCTGAACCAGCCCCAGAGATTCAGTGAACTGCGAACAGGTGCGCGTGCCAAAAGGGACCTGATCATTGGTTTACAAGCAGTTCGCTTCGCTCGTGCTGACCAGAGCGGGATCCAGACCACCATCAGAAGCTGAAAGCACGCCTGGCCTCGGCGATTCCGCACAGCATGAATCGCTCCCGACTCGGGGAGGTAGTGACGAATGTGTAATGTGAACACAGCAGGAGAGAACGCAACGTTAGACAGCTAGCACTAAAGCTCCGGTGGAAAATGATTAGCTAACGCTACCGTTAACGTTAGCCTAACATTAGCTAGATATCGTTACTAAAGTTAGATGCTAGCTTGTATAGCTTACGGTAAATCACAAAAAAGAAAAACTGGTTAATGTTAGTGCTACTTTCTAAAATCTCTACAACTCGTTTTTCCAGGACGTGTTGATGATTTTGAGGTGAGGGGACTGACAAGGCTGAAGGGTAAAGTGGTCCACCGTTCTATCAATAAGGCTAAACTAGAAGTTAGTGCTAACACTAATACAAACATTATTTTTGCAGAATGAGTGTGTTAGGGGAGAAGGATTCAGCCATTGTTAAACAGCTGGATGCTGGATTGAAATGCAGCTGGAACTGGTCGTGGCTAAAACTGGAAGGCAAGGTCTCAGTAAAAGAGCAAGAGGTGTCCTTTCATCTAGGAGATGTATTCATCAAAATCAACAGGCAGGGATTCGCAGAGTACACTAGCACTTTGAGATTGTTATTTTTATTATAACAATAATAATAATCATTTATTATTATTATTATTCACAATCAGCTGCGGTCACTGGCAGCATCATCACCTAAACATGGAATACACTAGCTTTACATTAATTACATAATTTGTGTTCTAGGCAATGGTCCTTGGAACCTTGGCGGAGCATTCCATCCCGTTTTCTAAGGCTCCTGGAAACCACTGTATTGTGTGTTTTAGGCTATCTTTGCCAATAAAATGTATTAAAATCTGAATTACATAACATTGTATTGGCTGTCAGTCATGATGGAAGAGTAGACAAGTTAAGTTACAGCATGTCCACCATCTGCATATGCATTAAGCCATTTGCATTAAGCCCTTACCACATTGTGCCTCATATACTGTAAATGTTAGACCCAGTGACAGGCTGGCATGAAATGTCTTGCATAATACTTAGTAAGGAGGCCATAATATTTTTGACTCATGGCTGAAGTTAAGTTTCTCCAGCTCTCCCCAGGTTGGCAAAAAAATGCATCTCAAAATGCATCAGATTGATGCTTTAAAATATGGAATATTCAAAATGTTCTTCCGGGGGAGCATGCCACCGGACCCCCCTAGAGGGATAATATCCTTCTCACCTTTTTCACCCCTGACCCGTTTTCATGCCTGCATTGTACGTGACAGGCTAATCTCTACATCTCTAGAACAATCACAACAGAGCCGGCCAGCTAACCAATCAGAGCAGACTGGGCTCTGGTTTCAGACAGAGGGTGAAAAGAGGTGCTGCAGCACAGGCAGTATGAGAAAAATAAAGAGCTTTTTCAACATTAAAGCATGGAGACATGTCCCAGTAGAGGGACTAAATACTGATATGAACCTGAACATGAGCAGAATAGGGCCTTTTTTACTACAGCAATGGGATTCAGTATTCACAATGTATTCATAAAACCAGCAGAAACCACTTTTATTTTCTTGAATGTTGTTGGGCACAACAAAGAGCGAGAGAAGTGATGATTTTCAACTATTAACAATTAGTCCAAGACAGAGATACCTTCCTCCTCCAGGCCATCAAGATCAATTGTTGTCCAATTATTATTATTAAAAACAAATCATGGATGCATAAATGAGAACTGGATAAGTTCAAAGATGGCGCTCTATTCAATTGTTAAAAAGTTGGTTGTATAGCTAAATAGTCTCCGCAGGCCTTCTCAGTCCCAACAAATAAATGGGATAAATTAACTGAATCATATACAGTTCTTAGACTTTTCAAATGTCCCATAAAGATCACATTTTGATAATAGAAAGTATATTTCTCAGTCTTTTGAACACATCAAGCCTCTAATTATTGATGAGACAAATAAGTCAGTTATTATCCTTAATAAATATAAAAGTCCATCACTGAATCATATCTGTTGCCACTGTAGAGTGGAGAGATTATGTAAGTTCTTATCAGTGTGCAAAAGAATCACAAAAACCCTGTAACACAGGAAATGCTTTTATTTCCTTGAAATGTTGTTGTGCACACAGGTTTTACATTTAGTAAGTATTCCTCTTCTTTTTAACGAAAGTCAGAAACATTACAATCGAAAAATACGGAGCCAGGAAAGTGACGAGGGAGAGGGCTTCATTCTCTCATGTACCTTCTTTCTAGAACGAGGGGTTGTCATGGTTACCGTCTACAAGGGATGCTGGGATGGAGAGGAGAGAGGTCTGACTCCCCACCGTTAATAAAAGGTGTGTGTGTGTGTGTGTGATGTTCATTTGAATTTTAGATTCTTATAAATTATTAAGAGACTTCACCGCTGAGGCTGCTACATGAGGAGATCAGACACGGAGAGAGGGGAGCAGGAGCGAAGAGGAAGAGGAAGAAAAAGGAGAAGAAGAAGAACAGGAAGATGAAGAAGGAGAAGGAGAATAGATAGCGACAGGATGAGAGGATGCATACTGTACAATGTGTGTGTAGGGGAAGACTGAGATAGAGGTGAAAGAGTATCCTGAGAGAATCTGCAGGATAAGAAACCAGACACAGAGAAGAAAAAAAAGGGAAGGGGGGAGTGGTGTGTCATAATGCAGCTGAGGGTGGTAAGATAAAGCAGCGGAGGAGGAGGAGGAGCAGGAGGAGGAGGAGGAGCAGGAGGGGACAAAGATTATGAAGGAAAAACAGGAGCTGAATGACTGTAAATACCCTGCAGTGGGACTTGGAAAGGAGAAAGTTTCAAATGGTCCGATTCATCAGAATTCTATTCTTCAGAGATGATCAGATACTGTTATTGAGGCTGGCATGTTCTTATGACAGATGCACATGAATAAAAACTTTGCGTCATGACTGGCTGAAAAGCTCTTTGTCATGATAGTGTTTAACATCAGGATGCAGAGTCTGGCTCAGAGATGAATGTCATGACGCAAAGTTTGACGTCATGACACAGTGTATGACATTATTGCGAATAGTTTGACGTTGTGAGGCTGAGTTTAACGTCATGACCCACAGTGTAGCATCATGACGCAGAGTATGAAGTTATTGCGAATAGTTAGCATGAGGCAGAGTTTGACGCTGTGATGCACAGTGTAGCATCATGACGCAGAGATGGATGTCATGACGCAAAATGTAACACCATTCTCAGAGTTTGTCGCCATCAAGCAGAGTCTGGAATCATGATACAATGTGTAACGTCGTGACGCAGAGTTTAACATCCTGACCCATAGTCTTATGTCATGACAGAGTCTGACGCCATGACGCAGAATTTGACCTCATGGCGCAGAGTTTAACATCATGACCCAGTGGTTACACAATGACGCAGAGTTCGTTGTCATGACAGAGTTGCACTTCATCACAGCCGTTTAACGTCATGACGCAGAGTTTGAAGTCATCACGAATGGTTTGACGTCATGAGGCTGAGTTTGATGCTGTGACGCAAAGTGTAACGTCATGACACAAAGTTTGACGTTATGACTCAGAGTTTGAAGTCATGACACAGATTGTAATGCTATGACGCAGTGTTTGACATCACAACATAGAGTGCGATGTCATGACAGATTCTGACACCATATTTCAGAGTTCGTCGTCATGAAGCAGTGTCTGGCGCCATGATGCACAGTTAATGTCATGACCCAGAGATTGATGTTATGACATATGACATGACACTTCAGTTTGCTATTGCTAGTGCAGAATTTGAAGTTCAACGCCATGAAGCAGAGTGTATCTTAAAGACGCAGACTTTGACGTCATGACGCAGAGTTTAACATCCTTACTCAGCGTTTACACCATGACGCAGAGTTCCTTTGTCATGACACAGAGTTGGACACCATGACGCAGAGTGTAACGTCATAATGCAAAGTGTGAAGTCACGACCCAGAGTCTGGTACCCTGACGGAGAGTTTGACATCATGACACAGAGTTCTTTAGTCGATAAAAACTTGATGTTTTTCTTGCGAAAGGTCACTGTCTGGCTGACTCTGCAGGGTTGACATTTAAAAATAATACTTCAGCCTCAGATTTGTTTCCATTAAGGTGGAGAACGTTTTTATGTCTGGCAAATAAGATTACAACAGATGAAAACTTGTTTCAATATTAATGAAATAAATCTTTATTTATGTCAATAATGAGATTTGAAAGGTTTGGCTTACTGCTTAAGTGCATGTATTTATTTCTAATTTAGGGAAATTAAAACGATATATTTTTAAGCAATATATAGAGAGAACAGGGATTGATTGATTGATTGATTGAAAAATACAGTATCAAATGGGAAAGACATCCAATAAAGTATTCAATTGTTTAATTAATTCCTTTAGAGCAGGCATGGGCAAACTAAGGCCCGCGGGACACATACGGCCCGTTGGGCTTTTTAATCCGGCCCGCCGAATATTGGTACAAAATTGTCCAAATTGTAGTAAAGACCGCATTTATTTTGCCTTTTTCCTGCAATACCCGGCATTTCAGCTGATCCCACTAGATGGCGCACTCTAGACACAATTGACCTTTGCTGGAGTCGGCAACCCGGCCAGATCTAAGAACCAAATACGTGACGCTAACATTGGAGGGGGTCGAGATTAACCTGAGCAATAACAGTTCATGGCGAGTACAGCGAATACAAGTTGTAACAAGCAGCAGCGCTGAGCAAAGTGACTAGAACGCAACCACACACTTATAAAAAACACTTATATAAAGTCAGGCAACACTAACCAGGCTTAGTGTGATTCTGTTTATTTTACCTTACTTTAATGACCATCCGTTCACTGTTATTGACCATTGTGGAGAGGCAGACGTTTTCCTGTTATTTTGTATTATTGCAGCTATCGCATGGAATCAATACATGGGCTACATGTGGCCATCACAAGTAAAATCATGACGAAAACTACGCCTTTAAAATATGCGTGTAGAAAAAGGCTTATGCCACAATATGATAGCAACAAGTAGTCAAGATAGTCTGATTAGCTTCGGTTGCTATGCTAACATCACCTGTAGAATGCCAGAGAAACTTTCATAGCAGCGTTGTGATGCCAAACAGCGTCAATTCATACTCAAACACATTCACTGATGGGGATGTGGGATATGTATCAGCTGCTTGTGTGACAGTCAAGACAGTGAATACTTTAAAGCGGCCGCTGCCGTGTGAGTTAACAGTAGAATAAACTCCGGTGCACAAGCAGCACTGCAGCGGGCGGTAATGCCGCTGAACCACATTAATAAACAATGCACCACAGCACTCTGGAGAAAGGTATATGGTTGGAGAAATAGTTCTTTAATTTAATCTGGCTTCGTATGATTAAAAACTACCCAACGCAGTCCTCTATTGATGTTGTTGTGAGCGGTGTTGCGGAGAAAATCAGCGACGTAAAACGCCGTGTGGGTCATAAGAAGGCACGTAAACGGTTACGTCATGACGCAAACGATGACGCAATGACGCAATATTTCACCTTTGAACCTGCATCTGTAACAATGAGTGGACCAAAAAAAAGAAAAGTCGACAATGAGTGCCGAGTGTTTAATGAGTGGAGGACAGCTAAATATGTTTTCACCGATCTGCTACTGGCCCGGCCCGTCGGTCAAATATAAAACTCATAGTGGCCCGCAAGCCAAAAAGTTTGCCCACCCCTGCTTTAGAGCAACCGGACATATTCAGTGGATTTTAATTATTTTTACTTAATTATTTATTTTATTTTTTTCTGCAAATATTCTGCTTAACACTCAAGTCCACTAGATGGCGGAACTGCATACAATTGTTTTCTCCCAACTGCCAAACAAAAACATGATTGATCAGAAGAGGTTAGCCGCTGCCGCTGTGAATGCTTTCGGATTAAAATTTTACAGCATCACGTGAGACTATTATAATGTGCAGAATGTACAAACATTTTATTAGCGATGTTAACAGTTAGCATGCTAACTGTTAGGCTCGATAATCCTCCACCTGTCCACTGTGCGTGCTTCATCCATATCCCATCACCTGGTGAGTACAGTACTGCAGGGTACACCGAGTCCTGTAATTAATCCTATTTTCTTTTAATATAATGTCCAGCCCCTCTTGCAACACAGAGTAAATCATATTATTTCTATGTTCTGCTACACTATACTTAGGAAATATTTTTACTAAACTGTATTTTTCTGATAGCTTCAGTTATTTCTTAATTTACTTATAATAATTAAGACTTTACTTTGAGTTTTAAACTACATTTTACTTCAGAATCAAAACTTTTACTTAAACTTATTTTTGCTGCACAGCCAATGCATTTTCTTTACTTACACAGATCGCAGACTTGTCAAATGCTTTCGGGAAACACTAGAGAATTATTTTATTAAAGACCAAATGGCACGACTTTGAGCTCCTGCTGCTCAAATGAGGTGTGTGTGTGTGTGCGCGTGTGTGTATGTATGCGTGTGTGTATGTGTGTGTGCATGTGTGTGCGGTGTGTGTGTGTATGCGTGTGTGTGTATGTGTATGTGTGTGCATGTGTGTGTGGTGTGTGTGTGTGTTCTCCTGTCAGTCTTGACCTTCAGGCTCAGCGTGAAGTGTCAGGCTCCATGGTGTGTGTGATGTTTGTTCCCTTGCATAGATCACAGTGTGTTTAATGAATGTTCAAAGAGCTCCAGTTTTGTTTCACAGTCTCCAATGTGTCCCTCACATTCCTCTGTGGTGTGTGTGAATGTTGAGTTGGTTAAAAGACATTGGCCAGTCTGGTAGAATCGGTATGCTCTTCCTCCTGTGTCCTCGTCATTTCCTGTCACCCCTTTATACACCCGGTGCCGCTAAACCCCGCCACCAAGTGTTCAAAAAGAATATTGCACTATACATATAAATAAGGTAAACTGATACACCAACAACACCCATAAAATGGCTCCTACACACCGGCCCCTAATTGGCTTTAGTATGAAACAAAAACAATTACCAATAAATAATAAAGGAGCTATGTAAAATACAAATGGTGTGTTCTATATGTTGGTATTTCATTCTTAATGATTATTCAGTTTATTTTCTTCTCCCTTATTTTAAGGGTAACCAGTCTTTGTGGTACTTTATGTCTCAGCCTCTTGGGAGTAGACATATCAGGATTTGCAGTTCTTAGGTTGTCGCGTTGCCGTCCCGTCCAGCACTGAGAGAACCCATGGGTTATATTTTCACCCAATTCCAAGCCTTTCCTTATAGGGCTCCTGCATTGATGTGTCAGTCACTTCTTCAGGTCTGTCACTTGGATTCAGCCGGTACCTTGGTACCATAACAGCAAAATCGCAGATGAGCTGCTCGGTAACGTGTTTGTTGTTGGGCAAGCTGGGATTTTCTTGTCTGAATGGCAAGTCTAGGCAGTAGTGTCCATCTGACATCTTCACTTCCACTTTGACTTCTGGTTTGTTCTCCACTTTCTCCTCTGGCTTAGCCACAGGCTTGGCTTCTTCCTCAGGCACCGCGTCGGATTTGTGTAACTCGACATCTGCTGTGAAGTCAGGCATGCTGTGACAGGAGTCTGAAGTCGGCTGGCTTTCAAAAGACTCGCCTTCTGCCTCTTCATAGTAACCACCTGAATCCCGACCCTCATCTTCTTCTTGGGGGAGCCTCAGCTTTGCCTTCAACATCCCCATCACTGTCTCCATCGGCATCTGCTACAACATCGCCATCCTCTTTGGCATCTGCTACAACATCGCCATCCTCTTTGGCGTCTGCTACAACATCGCCATCCTCTTTGTCTACAATGGCTACTGGATTTACAGCAGCAGCAGCAGCAGGGCAGCCATTCTTATCCCTGATGATGTTGTTTCTTCTCAGTGGACCATCGATGACCCACCCCAGTAGGGTCCTTACAGCATACGGTCCATCTCCCTGGCTGTTGACTAGCTTCCAAGGTTCCAGTACCTTGGATGCATTTGTCCCAATGAGTAGGTCAATGCCAGAGTCAATTGATTGAATATTGTTGTCTTTCAAGTAAGGCCTTTGTGTCAGGTCCTCTTGAACAGGAATGGTGTGCTTGGAAACAGGCATGGTCTTGTGTGTGAACACATCAGGTTGTTGGTTGAAAGTCTTCTGTCGTGGAATAGAGGTTTGGGTTTGATGAGGTAAGTATTCAGTTGAATGTGGATTGAATCTTGCTGTTGTTTTTCTGAAGTAAGAGTTCATCCCATCTGATACTCTGGAGGTGTTTCTTGAACCCATCCTGAGCACATTTATCCTGGCATTGGCTGCTGCCAGTTCCATTTGTAATTCCAATTGCTTTTTATTTCATTTTAACTGTTGTTGCAACTGTTCTTCCTTTTGTTTCAACTGTTCCCCTTGGACTTCAAGTTCATGTTTAATATTCAGTGCTGCAGCCCTTTCTGCCTGAGCTTTAATTCGAGCAGAGGATATAGATGACGCATGTGATGAATAGATAGTTTTGTGTTTTGACTGTTCACCTTTAGATAACCACAACTTTACATCTCGTATAAATGCATCAAATATTTCCTTTTGTTGCAGCCACTGCTTTTGCTTTTCCATTTCTTCAGGCAGTGGAAGGTTCACCAAAGACTCATGATTTTCCTTTAATTCATCACAGAACTTAATCAATGCAACCAGTTTTAACTGTATTTTCTTTGCATTATCCTTTGAATTCATAAGCTCTTTCAGTCTTTCCATTAACTTATTAGCTTGTTTGCATTTAAAGTTTCTTGCTTTTTCACAGTTTACAATAAACAATTCCCATCTATTGGCCATGTGTTGGGTAATCCTTTTTTCCATTACAGATCCCATCCCAACAGCGCCATCTGTTGACGTAACGTCAGAATTGACAGGCATAATGTTCACTGTTCCTTTAAGTTTCGTTTTCTGGCTGTCCGTTTGCCGACACCGCGCTGTTTCAAACAGCTGACTTCGTTGCAGCATTAAATCCAGTTACTAAGCCATTGTCCAATACAGCTTAATGTATCCAATATACAATCCAGTTTTAATGCTGCACATACCCGGCCGCTTTCCCAGCTTTTGCTCTCGGCGTCTCCATTCGCCGTCTTGATGAGCGCAGGTGGTGAAAATCTCCAGCTGATTGTGGCGTGTAGTCCAGCTGATCCGGGATGACGATGTCGGTTGTGAAGTAATCAGTGTTGGGTGTAACGCGTTACAAAAGTAACGGAGTTACAGTAATATATTACTTTTTGCTGTAACGAAGTAATGTAACGCATTACTAATGCAATTTGGGTAATATATTACCCGTTACAATGCTCAGTAACGCAGTTACAACACATTTTAACCCGAAATTAAATGGTGTTTTGTTTTTTAAGAATGTACTAACATAGCGAGACATTCCGACACCAGAGTAAAATTGTGCGGGTAGATTAGTAAACCTGGTGTTTACCCTTTAGGCTTCGCGTCGGGATCTTCGGGGGTGCATAGGCATGCATTGCACCCCCAGTTGAATGTTATGCACCCTCTATTCAAAAAAGAGAACGGAGCGAAAAATAAAAACAACAAATTGTGTCAGATGCGCGTGACCTGCTCCGCTGCACGTGCATCATTTCCAAAGTGCTTCCACAGCAGTGACACACATCTGTGGATAATCATTTATACGAAAATGGTTAAAGCAACCATCACTAAACGCCAGCAACACTGCATCTACTGCAGGCAATAGCAACAGGTCAGATGGGGAAATCACGTTACCCTCTGTCGTGGACACTAGCTTACTCCCGCCTGACTCGCCCCCGGAGCATCAGTCTTCGTCTCGTCACCCGAAACTACGCCGCCCCTCTGCGGCCCGCAGGTGCCAGGATACCACGGCAAAACAGAGCCTGCCCAGGTATATCTAAACAAGTACCCGCCTGCACAGTGGGGTAAGGCGGTCATTTTGCAGCTCGTGGTATAAAAATAGACAATGGCTAGAATATTCATGTGAAAATAGTGCCATATTCTGCCATGCCTGTAGAAATGTTGGGTCAAAAAATAATGCATACAATAGCACAGATGCCTTCACCACGAATGGCTACAAAAAGATCTCATATCCCAAGCTTATCAACAAGCTAATGTTGCAGCTGAAATGTTCTCCAGGTCACAAAGTCAACCTCTGATGTGATACCAGTTTTCAAGCACAGTAAATATTCTCTTCCAGAGTATATGATGGGACCAAGGTGATGATGTAGTACATGGTTTTAATAATACTTTTGCTTTTCAATGTTTGCCATTTCAAACCATGAGCTGGTTCAAATAATATTTGCCTTGATTTTACAATATGTTCTCTTTTGTTTTATCAGTACAGTTTTGAAGCTTTTGTGCTTTTCCTTGCCATAGTCCACTTTGGACTATATGAAATATTTCAGGATTGCACTTTTAACACACTTGAAATGTTCTCACTTGCTTGGTTTCAAAACATAACAAATGCCATAATCTGTTCATTGGGGACCATAACATCAATGCTATTTTTCATTGCTGTTGCCGGCCACTATTGCTCATGTAAACCTACTAGTGCTGCACCCTGTAATCTCAGATGCACCCCAAGTCATTTTGTTCTGGAACCGGGCCTGTACAGTACATGGCCATATACTAAACAAAATACAGAGCCCATTCCGTGTTCCTGTTATTGTTTACTTCCTCTCTGCCTTCTTCTGGTGATTTATCTGACGTCCAGCGCTCCGTCTTTTAACCTCTTTTCCTTTCTCTTTCTTGATCCTCCTTAACAACCTTCATTATAGTCCTTGACAGTGGTCTGTACTGTATTAACAACGTGTCACATGTTAAGAATTTACAATCAGAATCGAGTATTCAACTAAGCCGTGTAATAACAGTTGTTAGTAGCCTTAATGGCCTACACAGTTGTTATGCTATACCACATTGCCCTTCAGGATGTATAATGAGCTGCACTAAACTACATTTTAGCATTTAAAATACCTAGCCATTCTTTTGCAGTTATTTTGGTGAAAGTAACTCAAAAGTAACTAAAAAGTAGTGTAACTCATTACATTTCAAAGACAGTAATATTGTAATGTAACTTATTACTTTAAAAAGACAGTAATAAGTAATATGTAATATATTACATTTTGGAAGTAACTTGCCCAACACTGGAAGTAATCCAATTGTTTGTCCGGTGAAAACGATCCTTAATCCAATGTGATATGATTCTTATTGTCCAGTTTCACTCATAGAGTGGCGATTCTACTTACTGTAGTGGCAATTTTAACTGTTCCAATGTCCTATATCCTTTGCCATTACTTCACAGGAGGGTTTGGAGTGATCCTGACGCAGACACAAACATATGGATTTCCGGTCTTTTGCTGCAGTTTAGAATGATGTTTTATTGCTTTACATACCAAGGTTTAAGTACACTGTGTCAATAGTTGTGGTATGAGCATCTGCCGGGGCTGGCCGTCTGTGCTGAGCTGTCTGTGGTGAGCTGGCTGCTGTGCTGAGCTGTCTGGTAGAATCGGTATGCTCTTCCTCCTGTGTCCTCATCATTTCCTGTCACCTGTGACCCCTTTATACACCCGGTGCAGCTAAACCCCGCCACCAAGTGTTCAAAAAGAATATTGCACTATACATATAAATAAGGTAAACTGAGACACCAACAACACCCATAAAATGGCTCCTACAGAGGGAGTTAAACTTTTTATTTCAGAATCACAGATACTTTTTTCCCGGGGGTAATTGGATTCTTAACAGTTATTCCATTTAAGAAAAATATAATGAAATGAAATACAAATATTTAAAGTTCAAATGTGCACTTGTACAATATGTAACTACAATAAATAAGTAAAACATTTAGTAATGTAATTAACATTAATAATGATATAAATGCTGAAAACCAAGTATTTATGTACAGTAATACAGTGATAATAGATAACGAGTTTAATAATCGGTTGATCACCGATTCATTCACTGAAAATACTGTCGGGTCGGTCACAAAGATAGCGGCGGGCATTCCGGAAATGACATATTTGGTACCCATGAATACAGTATTGTCCTTATATAGTGTTTTGGTTGTGTATGGGTTGAGTACATCAAGTAGTTATGAAAACTTCTAAGAGGTCTACTGTGGGTAAAATACACATTTACAATATTAAAATTGAATATTCTCCAAATGTCTAAGTCCTACATTTTAAAGAAGAAACTCCAAGAGATTTAAATCACACATTTACAAGAAAAAAAAAATCTTAATTACATTTCTGTCCGTAGACAACAAGAAATAATCTCATAAGGTACCAAACCAAACAGAAATGTGTTTTGTTAATATGAAAACAAAGATATCCAGCAAATAATTCCAAACTGCAAGCAGAGAATATGTCTAATATTTTTCAAATTGAGTAATTTTCTGTCTGTTGACTTTTTGATCTAGATAATATTTCCAATAGAAAACAAACATATCAAGCAAATATTTGTGTCTGAAAAAGAAACCAAATAATCTAAACAGTCGAACATCTGTCTGTTGATAATGGCTTTAGATTAAATTTGTATTTATTAAATGAATTGTGCAAAATCTTATAAAATGTATCCAGTTCATTTTTTTGCTTTAAAAAATGACTTAATCAACTAATAGTTTGCAATCCTTTTAAATGCTATCTTCAATTATTCATGTCATTAACTAAAATACATTCAGTTTATTATTAATACATAAATAAATTGCTTACCATTATCATAGAGAATCACAACTTCTGAAAAAAAATCCCCTTTGGGAGCTGGAGCTAAAAAAATATTTATGAATTTTGCTTACGTAATTTATGAATCGGTTCCCTTTTTAAATTGATCTTTAATTCACAGTAAGTGCTCCATTAATTAGTCAATAATTGTTATTATATTACATTTAAAAAAATTATTAAGTCGGCATAAAAACATCTGCAGGCTCAATATAAAACCTGTAGAACGAACAGAAATCCTCGTTTTTAGATCATTATCGTGCACCTGAGTAACTGCAGTTTTCTATAATCTGGTTTACTGGCACCAGGTCGGGAGGGGGGGATGGGGGGGATCGCACGGAGGAACTATGCACAGATTAAGATAAAGTGAGAAACATATGAGAGGAGACAGCTGGAGAGAATTACAGTCAACCTTGAGGGATTTCATTATCCCGCTCTGACTCAATTATCCAATCGATGGATTGAATTAAGGCGGTGCCGCGTTTTTCTGTCTTCTGTCTGCCTGATGTCCTCTGTGATGGCTGTCATGGCACCTCGCTGATAACATTCATTTTTAGAGGCTACTTGTATTTATTCTTTGTGGTTTTTAAATGTATTTAAGTTTATTTGATAGGCACAGTGCACATACAAACATTGGTCTGTGCCAGTTAGCTACTGTATAACCTCCTGGGAACCGAGGAAAACAAATGTTTTCCAATCTTCTTTATTTTTTATTTCCTACCTATTTAGGGTTAAAAAAACATCTTGCAATTTAGACTTTTTTAATATAATTTGATTTTTAAATGTTACATTATGTCCACAAAATTAACAGATACACTATGTAACGTATTATGGTTATAGAGTGATATTAATACAAGAATACATTCACCTTTATTTAAAACATAAATAAGTAATTGATCTGAACATTGCTGTTTATTTGGTCACTGAAAAACTAGTTTGTTTTTTGGTGAATCTTTCCAGATCTTCAAAGACTTTGTAGTCAATAGGCGCTTTCACACCAAGTACTTTGCCGTACTTAGTTCCCAGTACTTAGTTCATCGGAACTCTTTAGTTCCCGGAACTAGCTCCATTTTTTTTGTGTTGCCATAAGTTAGTCTCTCTCTGTTGGTGCGCAGGGCTAATGTAGGCGGAGTAGGCAGTGTAGGCGGAGCCGTGACGTCATCTTCAATGCGAAACACAAAACCAACATCAGCCGTTAGCTGTTAGCCCTCAGAGCTCACAGCTCCTCATATCTGTTCAGAAACTAGACAAAAGTTAAACAAGTACAAACCACAGACTGTCTGTGTCATGGCGAATAGTCGCTGGTTTATTTATGTCTGTAGGCCGTTGTTGTGAGTGTGGACGGTCGGAGCATATACAACGTTAGCTTAGCCGATCTCCATTTAGAAAACACGCATTTTAAAAGGTTTTTCTCCTGCCGTCTGTCTGCAGACTTGTCAAAGCATTAATTCATGGTTTTTACTAACCGGTATCAGTATGTTGTTACTTCGGCATCATTTTGAAACGTGTATTACAATTAAATCACGGTCAAATATGTTCATTTTGTTTTAGTTGCCAGCGATTCTCTCACTAGTTTAGCATACTCAGCCCGGTTGTTGGCCCGGAAAGAACCTCGATTTTGGAGAGCCAGAAAACTGTGAAAAAGTACCCGCTAGCCGGAACTACGCCTAGTGGAAATGCAACCAAAAAAGGGCCGGGCACGGCACGCTTAAACTGCGCTCCGCGCTGTAGTGGAAATGCGCCATAGCAGGGACTAAAAAGGGGTGAAAAAGTTCTCATGAACTAAGTTCTAGTTCCAGATCTTTTTGGTGTGAACGCAAAATCCCAGGAACTATCGGAAATAAAAGGGAAAAGTACGGGGAAAAGTACTCCGGTGTGAAAGCGCCTAATGTACTGGGAAAAGTACCTCATTGGACTCCAGTCGGCACGGGCTATAAGGTCATCTTGACTAGTTTTATGGATGTGGTCTCCACTTGACCATTCTCATAGAAACAAACTTGGCATTCCTGAGGCAAGTCTCATTTTTCATGGCTCCACTTAAAATAAAAACAACAATAAGACATACGTGCTACTCTTGGCCCACAGAGGGACATGTCTTTCCAGCTCGTCCCTATCTGTATCTGTGTGCTCATGGAGCCTCCTGCATCTTCCCCCCCCTTCTTCTTGACCCTCTTCTATCCCAGGTGTGAAATCCTCATCTCTCTCATCATCTGAGAGCTCAAAATCTTAATCTCCCTTAACTATCTGGTACAGAAAATGTCTGCTTCAGTTCCGTCTCCTGCAACAATATTGAGTCATTAAGTCCATGAAGACGGTCCTGACGTCCACTGGACATTTATAAAAGAGCTGTTATTTGAAAACTCTAATTATTGAATTGCTTTCAGAACTAATTATAGAGTTCCTCACATGTTAATAAACAAGAACATAATATGATTTTCATGTTAAAAATAACAATTATTCAACAATATTTGACTTCTCCTCCTGCTTATATAAAATGTTGTTTTTCGTATGCCAGCCATTTTGGATGAAAAGAAAGAGGAACTTCCCAGCATGCAATTTTAACCAATGACATATCACTGGAAAGCCCAGGATGTCCTCTGTACAGTACAGCAGAGATTGATCAAGTACCTCAAAAGAGTAAAAGGAGATGCATGTTAACAAAATGTCCACTACATTGGACATTTGTCAATGGGCTGGGTTCTTTCTGTGTCCCTAAACAGATATGTCAGTCGCCCCAAAAAGAAATGATGACTTGAAAACATATTTTTAAAATCCCTATATATGCATATATTTGAAATTCTGTTTTTGTCTTTAGATTTCACATATGATTAATTTACTTATTTTTGTTTGACTTTATATATGCATTTTCTAACTTTCTTATTTTATTTATTTTTCCATAATTTTGATTTACCAATTGTATTGATATTTCCAAATGTTTATGTACTTATTGAGTATTGCATTTATTTCCATGTTTTTTAAATGAATAAATGTATGAATGTATTCATTACTCTTTGCATAAACAAATGTTTGCTTATTGTTTTACAGACTTTTCCTTTTATTGGCACTGTTATGTCTCCACATATATGCAGAATCCATTTTTCTAAATCAAAGCTGCAGCAGGAGGAAAGAACAGTACTTCATGAAATCAATACTGGTCAAATGTGCCTAACAATGCATGGACGTTCATGGGTCGTTAAACAACAATTCATATGATCTAATTTGCTGTATCATAATCTTAGGAGACGTTTTGTCACAAGCACAAAAACACAACACACACACACACACACACACACACACATACAAACACACACACACACATACACACACAGGGCCGCCCCTGGGGCCTTTCTCATTTCACAAATTTCCCCTCCTCGACTCCTATCCTCGACTCCTATCCTTGTGTCTTAGTCCCGCCCACAGGAGATGCGAGCGGAGGAGGGGAACCGAGGAGAGAGGAGGGGAAGCAGCAGGCGGTTAGAGAAATGAGAAGTCCTCTCCTCTGAGCGTTCATTTTAAAGAGACGTCCATTAATGATGAAAGGAGGCACAGCAGCCCTCTGTCTGATGGACAGAACTGTGTTCATGACGACTTATATATTTACTTTTAATTCATTCACAGTGCGGTATAATGAGACAATAACAGGCTACAGATGCAGACATACACACACATATAGGTATATATATATATATAAATATATACAATTTCAGAATCAAACAAGTATGAGAGCACTCTCATAATAACGTAACACTATCAGAGACTGGATATACCCCCCCCCCAACCCCCCCTCTCTGGTCGCTACAATGAGGAAATGAATTACGGGCCAAAAGTTTTATTTACAAGTATTAAAAGTAAGCAGAGGACACCAAACCAACTGAGACCTGTCTGTCCGCCGCATCTACACACACACACACACACACACACACACACACACACACACACACACACACACACACACACACACACACACACACTGTACCACACGCAACTACACACTGTAAAACACGCACCTACAGCTCCTAAAGCATATAATATATATCAGGCTATAGCCGTTGTGTATTTTATTATGTGAAGCACTAAATGGTTTTAGAACAATATCGACTCTTTGTTTGTAGATATCTACTAAACTAAAGCATACAAATAAAGAGAGTAATGTAGGCCTGTTATACTGAGTGATATATATTATACACACTGCTCTGCTTTCTGCACGGACCTCACAGCTGTTCTCACTGTAAACATCGCGTCGCGATGAAAGCAGTTAATAAAATAATATCCAGGGGATGCATGCAGAGCTGTCATTGGCTGAGATAAGTCCGGCCGTGCGTCACGACTCTTTTAAACATCACTGTTGCCGGAAATGCATCCGCGGAGGAGCCGTGGAGGAACCATCAGTGTATCCTTGGTTATAGCTCCTCCAGAGAGCCTCCTCGATGCTCGATGCTCGGTCCTCGATGTGCATTTAGAGAAATGAGATGTCCTTCAACATGGCGCGCCGAAAACCATTTCCGGGTCACTACCGGAGGACCGAGGATTCGAGGAGTCGAGGAGGGGAAATTAGAGAAATAAGAAAGGCCCCTGATCAACGAGTGGCCCCATACACACAAGCTCTTACACACAAATGCACACCATGAAGGTTTCTAATTTCTCAAATGTTCCCTCCTCGAATCCTCGGGCATCCATCAGAAATAGGAACCTTTTTTCCCCACGAAAGTACCTACTCTCTAGCAGGGACGGAAAAAGGGGGTAAAAAGGTTCTCATGAACTAATTTTAGTTCCGGATTTTTTTGGTGTGAACGCAACATTTCGGAACTATATCGGAACTAAAGTGGGAAAAGTACTGCGGTGTGAGCGCGCCTAATGTAAAGCCAGCCCACATTTAATAATGTCGTTATGACCGAAGAAAATCTGGATCAGATCCTTTGTACCCCCGTTTTTAGAGATATGGTTAAGGAGGAAAAGAGAGTGGATTGTATTTTTGTATTGTCTCCTTACACACCGGGGACACATATGTATGTATAAAAGACATCAAAAAGTGCACTTTACACAATAGGTGACCTTTAAAACCAATTCCTTGTATTCACAGCCTCTTGGCAATACACTTGATTCTGACCTGATATACACCCTGTAACCAAACATGCAAATCAGCCATCATTATTTATTTGCAGTTTTTACTGTGACTTAACTGTAGTCAACAATGTAGACATAAAGACAATTGAATCTCCCCTGTGTGATTTCCTGTGTGACCACCAGAGGGGGGCGCCTCATTACACCAGATTCTTCCTCTGTGGTATTGGGTGAGGTTACTGAGACTTTAGTTATCATAGGCTAATTAGCTATTATTGGTATTGCCAATTGGGACGTATATTTTAACAGTGATCCACAATATCAAACCTGATTCCATTGAGGTCAGAGAGGCCAAAGGGGAGTTTAAACAAACAAACCTATTCATGAACTCATAATGCTATCCAAGACCGAGTCAAGAGTAGAACTAGAAATTGATTGCACAATACTGCAGAGGGCCTGAAATGTTTCTCATGGTTTCAAGATAAATAGAAGCAGGACTCTTTATTTCTATTTTCGTTGTCTTTTTATTTTTCCACTTTTTTATTTGTTTTATTGAATGTCAGTAATGTCAGTATAAGACCATTCGTTTCTCCAATCAGTCCTGGCAAATGGTTGGTTGACATTTGTTGTGTCGGTATTGATAATAAAAAAATATATTTCTGTTTGAAATACTTAATAAATCAGTGTATTATATTAGTTAGCGTTTTAAGTTTAATTATATTTATTGTATTTCCGTTAGAAGCCTGAAATAAGATCTGTGATAAACACAAAGTGAAGAGATTCTCTAATTTTGTCCTAAGACATTTAGGCCACTTTACACGAAAACGAAAACAAACCTTAGTCGATATCGAAAAAGTCTTCCGTCCACACGGAATCGGCTCAAGAAACGTGTCCGTCCACACGAGACCGCTCGACCCGCTGGAGACGCTGTAGTACATATGCCGGGCCTGTAAGTGGAAAGACCCCCCGAGCATGGTTGCCCTTCTGTTTATTCTCCGCGGTGGATTTAGCAACATGTAGTTCATGTAGTTCTCCATGTCCACTTGTTGCTGATGGTTGTGGTAGAGGAGCTGTAGATTTTGCACTAACATCCTCTCTCTTTTCCTCCTTACCCACATCTCTAAAAACGCTTTACGTTGAACTCCTGGCAACGGCCCGCCTATGTCCCAACCTATCGTCCCCAGTCGTCTAGCTGAATCCCCTCCCTCAGCTGTGTGTCTGTGTATTCAGCAGGATGTCTACAAGAGGGACTTAGAGTAAAGTTGTTATATATATATAATACATACAATGGCACTGTTCTAGCGATAAACACTGAATAAAGAACATGTCAAGCTATGTGTTGTATCAGAAACAATGTGTGAAGTGTTTTGGAAGTAATATGGTCTATGTTTACATTAGCAAGCATCGCTAACACTCAGAGCTAACGCTGTACTGGAGAGAATATGTGTAAAGAAGCCGAAAATAAAAGGTACTGTCCTTGTGGTAAACCGGCGAGAGAGAAAGCATTTGAGCTCCATACTGTTTCAGATATAATGCTTGATGTGGTTTGGAACATAATATGGCGTTAAGTCACGGCAGCGTTTAGCTGAGTTTCTGCTGGTAGACAGCCTTCTCTTCACAGAGCTCACTGTTTGCATGAGAACGCTCCAAAGGGACGTGGCCAGCAGCAGCTCGGTTACATTTAAAGGGCCAGACCCAGAATCAGCCCTTTTGTAACAGGGCTGAAATAGAGGGGTATGAAGCATGCTACAATGGGTGATCTGTTTGGTATATTGAGCAAAAGACTTCAGAGACTTGTTTTGTATAGATATGGCCCTATAATATATTGATCAAATATAGCATTGTGGGGGAAACTTCTGAAGCAATTGGAGTCAGGACTCAGAGAGAGACACGAGGAGAGCTAGAGCTTTGATGGCAAACACTGATGGTTTATTTGGAGCTTCGGCCGGAGAATTCACAAGACATATCAAAGGGCCACGAGTTGACCACATGGTTGAGATGCCACAATCAATTCTGAAGAACCCTCCTGTAGCTCGAGGTTTTAACTAGTTCAGAGTGTAATAATCAACATTCTTCAATAGATAGACTAAACAGTTGAGGACACTGAATCACATTTGTTGTCGCTTATGGCTCGGGGTCATCTACACCCCAAGAAGGATGTGTTCCAGGTGTCCCACAACAATAACTATCTCTGATAGAGAGTTGCCCGGTCATAAAATGGCAACATCAACAATATGCTAGGGCAGCCCCTCCTTATGGGAGATAACGGCTGCTCAAGGTTAGTCCGCTGCGTCAGAGGGCGAAGGAGGACATGCAGGGCAAATTATTCCCCAACAAGCATAATAAGTTAGCTTTAACTCGTCACATGTGTTGATGACTACTCTGCAGTTGTTTAATGATATGGTGCCCTCTGGTGGCCACAGGTAATAAATGTGCAGGTTGACATTCCATATTTTTTATTAAGCATTATTTTTTATTAAATATGTAAATAGTGATCTTTTATTTGGAAATATACCTGTATTAAAGCCTAACAACACTTCCTCTACCTGCCACAGTTCTTTTATATTAGGGCTGTCAAGTTAACGCACATTTTTTTTAACGCCACTAATTATTTTAACGTGCGATTAACGCACGTGTATTTGTCCTCGGCCCGCCCCTTAGTTTCAGAGCCCAAAGGCTTGACGTTGTTGTTGTTGTTAGTTGGATGGTGGGAGATTCTAGAGAGAGATACGGATACAAAAAAAGGTGTTTTAAACAGCAAGCCAAGCACACAGCTGATGCTGACAGCCCCGCTCCTGCCGCTCGCTTGCGGCAGACCACTCTTGAAAGTTTGCCGGGGAGACGCCTGGACAACAACAGCGATAGCTAAATGGGTGGCTACAGTTTAACATTGTGGAGGACGAAGGGGCTGCGTTAGATAATTCGGATCGCATCCAACGTGTCGACTGCACATCACAGCGCATTATTTTGACCCACAGTGGGAACTTCAGTCTCATGCTTTGACTGAAGATGAAGACAGAGGAGCGGCATTTCGCCAAGCGGCAAACTCTGGGGCAGAGCCGGGACGCCAATTAAGGAAGTGCCACAAACTGCAGTTCATCTATTGGCCGATAGGCGATGACTGCAGAAAGGAGGAATTTCCAGACCCCCATGTTAAAATGCCCAACTTTACAGCAGAAATAAACGTGTTTCGGCCCCTGGATGCAATAAAGATTATTCGGGATATAATTAGATTCCACCTTCATGATTATTAATTGTTGAGTGAATTGTTTTATAACGCGACCCTTTTATTTATATTAGGTCTTAACGTTTTTGCATAAATTAGGGCGTGGTCACTTTCATGGACAGGTACTTGCCTCACTGTCTACACCGGCCCGACTTTGGGAGTCAGAGGCCGTCCGAAGCCGTCAGAGGCAGTCGGGCATTCGCGTCGCACTACTCAGGTTGGTGTGTCGTCTCTTTACGGCACATTTTCAACCCTCCCACCTCCTCCCGCCGCCGATTCAACTTGTTGAATCGGCCGCGGGAGGCCAAAGAACGTCGGGACAAATCAATCACTCTGATTGGCTGTTCAGCTTAGCGAATCAGTGCATCAGAAGTGAAGCGGAAGTGAGGGACCAAAACAAACGATAAGAAGGCACACACAGACGGCTAATCTTCCTCATTTTCATCTCACCCGGACGCAAGAGTTTCTTTTTTATCATGACGGCATGGAATGAAGAAAGTGAAGACCAACTGATCAACTGCTTATATTACTAAGTCTGTTCTTCTTCTCTCGGTGTATAAAACGCAGTCTGTCTTCTGGTTGTTGCCTCTTTTGAATGACGAATACACACTACCGCCGCCTGCTGGTAAGGAGAGTTATTGCCACTCGTCGGCTGAAGTATTTGCGGTGTGTTAGTAGGCGGGCGGCTTTATCCGACGAAGCCAACGAAGCCCGACGTAGCTGACGTAAAAGTCGGGACGCTCCCGGGAGGGTTGAAAATGTGCCGTAAAGAGACGACACACCAACCTGAGTAGTGCGACGCGAATGCCCGACTGCCTCTGACGGCTTCGGACGGCCTCTGATACCTCATTCACACCAACGCAACTCCGGTTCAAGCTCCGTGCTAGAGCTTTTCAGGTTCAGAACCGGTTCTTCGGTTTAGCTCCAGCTCTTTTCACACCGCTCAGAGCCCGACTGGTGCTAGGTCATTGCGTCATCGTTTGCGTCATGACGTAACCGTTTGCGTGCCTGCTTCATAAAGCCAAACCGCGCGGAAACCCCTCACAGCTCACACCGACAACAACAACAATGGCCGATTGTGTTGAAGCGCTACTCGTTTTGGTTTTGGTAACTGGTCTCTTCAGTGGACCACTGCTGCTTGTTAAGTTTCTCCATCGTTGTGTACAAACTGGATAAAACGCGCGCTTTTTGTTGTTGTTCAGGAGTTGATCCCGCCCCTGCCCCCGCCTCGACGTAAGCGTGACGTATGCGGTGCTTTTGCTCTAGCCGGAGAATTTTTTGGTGCTTGAAACGAACCGGATTCCGGAGCTAAGAGGCTGCTCCGCTGCGGTGTGAACAGGAAAACCCGGTGCTTTTCAAGCTCCAGCTCCGAACCGGCCCTGAAACACCGTTGGTGTGAATGAGGTATGACTCCCAAAGTCGGGCCGGTGTGTAGAGGCCTTAACGGCAACTTGTCCACTCTGCTAGGCTACAACATTAGCTAGTTGTAGTTACTGTACTTGACCCTTTAGCCGTGTTCGTGGTGATTGTGCCTTTTAGGGAATGTTGTTACAAATACCAGACAATTAAAATGTCGTGCTGTGCGGTTGAATGTACTAACAGAACTTCCAAGAAGTCTACTCTCAGCTTTTTTCGTTGAGTAAAATGATATTATACATGTTAGCAGGTGTTTTGTGCTTGTTAGTTTAGCTTGTTATATAGCTTATTAGCCAGCTAAGGACGTAACCCTTTATACATGTATATGTGTATATGTGTGTATATATATATATATATATATATACACAGTTTAGTTTATGATTCATCCTTGGGTAAGACTTATATAGTCTATGGCTATGACGCCCATAATGCTAAACGGGAGCAAATGTTAAAAGGGGACCCAATTATCCCAGTGGTGGCCGCCGGAGTCCGCCGGCCGGAGCTAACGGAGACGCAGGGAGCTAGCTAGCGGCGTTATAACTGGAGATCAAGGAATGCAGCCAAAAGCGGACTTGGTTCGCCTGCAGCCCGCTGTAGTATTAGCTAAAGAAATGATGTTGAACAAGGCTTATTAAGTGAGCATGAGCATGTTAGCCTAGCTTGGTAGCTTCAGCTAGATCGGGAGCTTGGAGCCCCGTCTTGTGCTTCAGCAGCAGGTCCCGCCTCGGCTCCGCCTCTTTGCCCTTATTTGGATCAGGCTGGAGCAGGCGGGAGTTAGACTCTGACGTCACTGTCGAGCCGTTAGTGGCCGACTCCGCCTACTAAGGGCTTCTCGGCAACTCTGCAGAATCCTATGGGTGACGTCACGGACCCTACGTCCATATACAGTCTATGCATTTCGCCGACAACTGTAAACAGGCTTGTCTGTTTGAGCAACTGGCTCAGTGCAAAGAAGTAGACAGGGTTGGGAGAGAGTGTAAGAGAGAGAGAGAGGTTCCAGGTTGTTGTATTGAAAATATTCAGGAGAATATTTGTCATTGTTCAGAGGTCGTTGTGTTGAGAATATTCAGGAGAATATTTGTCATTGTTCCAATGATAATAAACAAACATTTGCATAAAGCATATTTGTCCACTCATATGTTGATAAGAGTCTTAAAAACTTGAAAAATATTCCTCTAAGGTACATTTAGAACAGATAAAAAATGTGCGATTAATTTGCGATTAATCGCGATTAACTATGGACATCATGCCATTTATCGCGATTAAATATTTTAATCGACTGACAGCCCTATTTTATATACATAGTCCTTATAAACCCAGTTTACGGTCACATAATCAGAATCAGAGATACTTTAATTATCCCGGGGGAAATCGTTTTCTTTAATGTTCCTTTTTACAATGAAATAAAAATATGTTCCATTTTATTTCATTATATGGAACAACTATCACGAAAATAAATTTCCCTGGGAAAAGTAGCTTTTTTAAATACAGTCTACATTCTCACTTCTGTTATATACAGTCTACAGTCCCAGGTCTCCAGTCTCCAGGGTGATGATAATCATGTCGATGCTGTGGTTTCCTGGCAGAGAGGATCCAGCCAGCTCAGATTTATCTGCATCAAACGTTTCCAGATCAACGTCCACACAGCTCATCTTCCACCTGTTGAGCAACACTTCTATGGACCAGTCAGCACTGTTGCGGCGAAGGGGGGTAGGAGGGTGGAATCAGGAGGAAGGAGAAGAGAAGGAGGAGGTAGAGAGGAAGGTTAAAATCGAAACATTGTATTCAATCCTATTTTATTTAAAAGTGTGATGAGTGTATTCAGCACCTCCTCTCCTGGTATGTGGTCCAAAACTGAGCTCTGGGGTTTTTCCTCAGAAGATAAGCGATGGTCAGGAGAATGTCTTCAAAATCTGAAACAGGGCAGAGGCGTTATTACCCGGGTGTACATGCACACTAGACGTTATTACTCAGGTGCACATGCACACAGGAAGTACGTGCACACGGGGACTGACCCCGGGGCTCGTAGAAGACGTCTGATCCCAGGATGATGTCCAGCTGGGGTAGCTGAGTGAGCTCAGGTGAGACCTCCCCCCAGGTGAGAGGCAACACGCTTATGTCGTGGAGGCCGTTTGCTGCACAGCTGCGCCGGCAGTTCTCCAGACAGAGAGGCTTCTCGGCGTTGTCCGACAGGATCACCTTGGCCCCGCACCGAGCGGCCACAACACCGGGCAGACTCACACCTGCACCGAGCTGTGGAGACACACATACACTCAGAAAGTGTGTCCAGCAGGCAGAGGTGGGGGACTCGAGTCACATGACTTGACTCGAGTCAGACTCGTCGCATATTTTTGGACTTGAGGCTTGCTTGACTAACATTGATAAAAGACTTGACTTGACTTTGACTTGGTATTCATGACTTGAGACTTGACTTGAATTGAGACAGATGACTCGAAAGCACTTTACTTTTTAAAATTAAATATTTGCATTTGTTTTTGTATTGTACAGAGCCCCTAAAGGGCAATGAAAAAAAAAAGATACTGTATCTCGTTCGCACGAGAAAGTTACCGGAGCGCCAAGTAGGAAGTAGAGCACACAGGAGACAACCGTTTCATTGCAGACTGCGATGTTTATGTTGGGGAGTGGCAGTGCATACATTATTTTAGATATATTTCAAACTCGGACTCTCATTCACTTCATGAAATCGCTACAGCACCAGGAGGCAGCGGGACGTGTAACTCCGCCTCTGAGAAGTGCAGCACCAGCGTGCAAAGAGCTGTGCCTTTTACGCAACGCCTTCACTGTGTTTACTTTCATTAGAACAGCTAAAGAGCGACCGCAGGCTGGTACGTTTTAACCACACACACCTCTACACACATCGAACTGCCCGATTAATCCCCCTATTACTCGTTTTATGAAGGAGATGTCCGGTCACTAAGGCGCATGATGTGTGTGTTTGTTTGTGCTCTGCTCAGCTCTGAGGCCTGTACTACGAAGCCGGATTTTCGCTTAGCGGGCTAACTTCAGGGAAAACTCTGGGTTTCCGGTCCTACGACGCTGATTCACTTCTTAGCGGGCTAGATCTCCATGGTAACTTATGCTGAACGGCTAGCCTGGTCCTGAGCAGGTTAGGTTCCAGGATAAGAGATCCCTTTAGCAGAGCTCCATGTGCGGAGTTTAAAGCGATCAAGTCATATTACAGGAGAAAGGAAATACAGAAAAACTGCCGTTGCAGGAAAGATGGCCGGCACAAATCAACTGACTGTGTGAACGTGAAAATTAATAGAATATCACCTCCCATCTTCAGAGCAATCGAACTAATATAACATTAGCGTTAAGAAAGCTTACTTAAAGTGGACCTATCATGCTATATTTGAAACATATATTGTAGGGCCATACCTATACAAAACATGTCTTTGAAGTTTTTTTTTCAAAATACCAAACAGTTCACCCATTGTAGCCATCCCTCATACTGCTCAAACCCCTCTTTTGAAGCCCTGTTATACCTCATTCACACCAACGCAACTCCGGTTCAAGCTCTGTGCTAGATCTTTTCAGGTTCAGAACCGGTTCTTCGGTTTAGCTCCAGCTCTTTTCACACCGCTCAGAGCCCGACTGGTGCTGCATCATTGCGTCCTCGTTTGCGTTATGACGTAACCGTTTGCGTGCCTGCTTTATAAAGCCAAACCGCGCGGAAACCCCTCACAGCTCACAGCTCACACCGACAACAACAACAATTGCCGATTGTGTTGAAGCGCTACTCGTTTTGGTTTTGGTAAAAACTGAAGTTACCTACTGTAACTCCAGCTTCTATGAGTATTGGCGTAGCCCTCTAAGGCTATCGCTATTGGGTAATCCCCTGCGCACCCGCGCAGCACTGAAACACTTGTAGTCCACGCCCACCCGCAAGGTGGGCCCCACCCTCGGGCTCCCTTCCGGTATAAATAGGAAGGAGGCCCGACAATCTGCTCCCACACAAAACAACTTTTCTTCAGCTATTCGTGGAGCCAGTGGGGCCCAGCACTTAGAGGGCTACGCCAATACTCATAGAAGCTGGAGTTACAGTAGGTAACTTCAGTTCTATTTCGTATATGGCTCCGCCCTCTAAGGCTATCGCTATTGGGTTAATGGCGAAGCCAGATGTAGTCTGCGCCCCACTGGGTCCCCCCGGTACTGGAAGCACAGACACACCCGCTCAGATAACAACCCCGCCCATTGCGCCATGCGAATGGCGCATCACAGTCCCTGGAATATAGCATAACATGAATATTTACCATGAGGGGACGCAGGCTGGGAACAATACATACCCTCCGCTGTGATAAGGAGAGACGAAGGTCACACTTTGCCCAGCGACAAAAAGAGGGGGAACACGGGCCACTCTCTGCGTGTAGACAGGCAGGAGAGCGCACAGCTGGATCCCTGACATCACTCACTCTGACAAGACACTTCGTACAAAATGTGTCAGAGGAAACAAGGAAACCTCCCCCTCAGAAGAGGGGAAAGGGGCCGCTCTTCGTGTGCCGAGAGGCAGGAGAGAGGCGCACAGCTGGATCCCTGACGTCACTCACTCTGACAGGACACTCAGCACAGGGTGTGTCAGAGAGGAATGGGAGACATCCCTCAAATAAAATTGAATAAAGGAACAGGGGGAAGACCAAGATGCAGCAGTGCAAATGTCTTCCACTGACATTCCTCCGTGCAAAGCCGTGGAGGAGGAAATTCCTCTGGTGGAGTGCGCACTGATGTTCTCTGGGGGATCCGCCCCAGAGGAGACATATGCCTGTGACACAGCCTCACACAGCCAGTGTGACAGCCGTTGTGCAGACAGAGGCTGCCCGATCGAGCTCTCTCTGTAATGCACAAACAGGCGCTGAGAACGGCGCAAGGCAGCCGTGCGCGCCACATAGCAGGCCAGCGCGCGCACCGGACAGAGGAGATGAGACGTGGCTTCTTCCTCCGACCTGTGAGGAGGGGGAAAGAAGCCATCCAGGGTGATCACTCTTGATTTAAAAGAGCTTGTGATGACCTTAGGCATAAAAGCCGGGTTAGGGCGTAAAACAGCTGAACTGCCATCTCCTTGGATCCGGAGGCATGACGGAGCCACAGAGAGAGCAGACAAATCACTCACCCTTTTCGCTGATGTTAGAGCCAAAAGTAGTACTACTTTGGCTGATAACAGTTTAAGGGGAACCTGAGCCAAAGGTTCAAATGGGGATTTGCTTAGTGCGCGTAACACTAAAGCCAAATCCCACTGAGGCGCCAGTGCGCGTGACACAGGTCTGAGTCTCCGTACTCCTCGCAGAAAACGTTTCGTCAGGGGGTGACTAAACACCGTCCCGGCCCCGAAACCCACGTGACAAGATGATATGGCAGCAGCATATACCTTGATTGTGTTGAAGGCCAAATTCCTGTCCAGCAACAGCTGGAGGAATGACAGCACGTGAGGCAGGGGGCACGTAATAGGGTCCAGGCTTTTCGCCACACACCAACGCTGGAAAGCTGTCCACTTGGCTGTGTAGGACGCTCTGGTAGACGCCGCCCTGGCTCCTTGAATGGTACGTACAACATCTTGAGAGAGGCCCAGCCCCTCTAAATGTTCCCGTTCAGGGGCCATGCCCATAGGTGCTGGCCTATCACAGGGTGACTGCTGATCGCTCCCTCCACCTGCGAGAGAGCGTCCCCCCGCCACGGAATTTTCCACGGTTTGCCTGACAGCGTACGCTGTAGGCATGGAAACCAGGAAGCGCCCGTGCGCTCCGGGGCAATCAGGATCATTGACAGTCGCTCCTCCTGCACTCGGTCCAGGCACCGAGGAATCAGCGGGACTGGTGGAAATGCGTACAACAGTCCCCTGGGCCACGGTCGATGTGCGAACGCGTCCACCCCCAGGGGGGGGTGGTCCTGCGCTTTCAGGGAGAACCAGAGGGCGCACTGCGCGTTCCCGCGTGTGGCGAACAGATCCACCTCTGCTCTCCCGAACCGGCTCCATACCTGGGAGACCAGCTCGGGATGGAGGCTCCAGTCCCCCTGGCGAGGACCTCCTCTGGACATGAGGTCTGCCCCTTTGTTCAGCTCGCCGGGAACATACATTGCTCTGATGGAGAGCAAGTGTGATCGCGCCCATATCAACAGCGGTCTGGCTGTGTTCAACAGCTGCGCTGAGCGAACTCCGCCCTGGCGATTGATGTAGGCTGCCGCGGCTTTGTTGTCTGTGCGAATCAACACATGCTGATTCCGCAGCAACGGGGCAAAATGCTGGATTACTCTCCGTACGGAGAGCAATTCCAGCACGTTTATGTGGAGGGACATGTGAGCCGGCCACTGTCCCCCCACTGCCTGCGACATACACGTTCCTCCCCACCCTGAGAGAGATGCGTCTGTGAACACCGAGATGTGTGACGTAACTCTGCCCAGGGGCACCCCCGCTGACAGCACGTGGGGACTTTTCCAATAGGTTAAGTCTGAACCCACGGAAGGAGGGATGGCCACCATGCGCCTCTTCTGTCGCACGGGGTCGATGCGCAGGCGAATAAACCACCTCTGGAGTATCCTCATGTGAAGGAGACCCAGGGGGATCACCACGTGACCAGCTGCCATCATGCCCAGCAGCTGCATCACGGAGAGGGCAGTCACCACGCTGCGAGGTGTGACGCGTCGGAGAAGAGCTGTCAGTGCCTCCACTCTCTGCTGTGAGAGTCGCGCTCTCATGCGGGCTGAGTTCAATTCCACCCCCAGGTAAACAATACTCTGGGAGGGAAGAGGACGGCTCTTCTTCCAATTTATTAAGAAACCCAGCTTTGACAGATGTGATACGAGCTGTACCGTCTGTAAAGCAACTTCCTCCCTGGAGCGAGCCAGCAACAGCAGGTCGTCCAGGTAAAATAGTACTCTCATCCCTCCTCTGTGTAGCGGCTGCAGCGCCGTCTCTACACACTTCGAAAAGGTGCGAGGAGCCAGGGAATAACCGAACGGCAGACGGTTGTACTGGTACGATATTCCCTGGAATGAGAAACGCAGGAATTTCCTGTGTTTCGGGATGATGGGTACGTGGAAGTAAGCATCCTTCAGGTCTACAGAGGTGAACCAGTCCCCCTGGTGAACACACTCCAGCACCTGTTTGATCGTCAGCATGTGAAAAGGCCTTTTCATTATTGCTTTGTTGAAGACTGACAGATCGAGGATGGGTCTCATTCCCCCTGTCTTCTTCGGGATAAGAAAATAGCGGGAGTAATACCCCTGATTTTCTTCCCCTTGAGGAACCCTGGAAATAGCCTCTTTCAACAGGAGTTCCCGCAGCTCTGACTGGAGCGCAAGACACTGTTCCTGGGATGACAGGAGTGTTTCCTGTATCCCATTGAACTGTGGGGGGGGAGAGGTGAACTGCAGGGTGTACCCTCTGCTGATCAACCTGCTCATCCATCTGTCCATCAGACACACGTGCTGCCACTCTGAGAAACACTCTGAGAGCGGGCGCACGTGCTCGAGATGTGTTGTGGTCGTCATGGTGACGAGCCACGTCAGAGCCCTCGCCGCCGCTGCCCGTGCGGCAACCCAAGGTGGGCCTGGAGCGAAAGGGCTGTGAGGGAGCCTCCACACGCTGCATATCACTCCTGCTCTCATCATGAGGCGCGTACACGCTCAGGGGATGGGTGGAGGTGTGTGCAGTGACGTCCACATGAGGCGTCATAACTGCCCTCATGGGCTTATTATGACCGTGTGTAGGAGGCGTATCTCGGACAGAGGAATGCAGCGAGCCCTGCTGCCTACTAATCAACAGATTGGTGGCAGCTGGTTTAGTCAGTGAACACCGCAGTTTATTAACCGATAGATTAAAAACTGCAGGTTTTTTCAACAAGCCCTGCTGGCTATTAACCGATAGGTTATAGGCAGCTGGCAGAGTGGGGGATATGCGAGAAACACTTGATACTGATGCCTCAGACACAAAGTTGGAAAATAAACGTGTTTTATTTTTCTCACAAACCCCCCCAACACGTCAGAAGCGGCTTTGTTTCCTCGGAGGCTCTCGCGGAGCAGACCAGGAGCGGGAGTGCCTCCCTCCCCGTTGGCTCACCGCCGGAAGACCCCTCTGCCCCTGGGGTGGCGGGGGAGCGGCGGGGCGGGGCGGGGCCCCTGCCGCCGCCGACGGGCGAGCCTGACGCCGCGGCTGCTGTTGCCAGTCCTGTGTGCGCCTCTCCGCCTGCCGCTGTGGCCGGGTTGGACGCTGCGGCTGCTGCGGCTGCTGCGGCTGCTGCGGGCGTTGGTGCCGCCGTGGCCGCCCCGCAGGCTGGAGCCAGCTAACGTGCTGGCGGATGTCGTCCGCCTGTTCTGCAGCCGCCTTCATGGCCTCCACCATGGCGTGGAACTGGGGTCCGAACAGCCCGTCCGGGCTGATTGGAGCGTCCAGCAACACCTTCCTGGCCGTCTCCGTGACCGCAGCCTGCTGCAGCCAGAGGTGGCGCTGCATTTGCGTCACCCACGCGGCGATTCTCGCCTGGGAGACAGCAATGGACGCGCACAGTGTGAGCGCCGTGCTGGCCGCCTTGCTGATCTCCTCCGCTTCCTCCGTGGCCAAGGTGGTGGACCGCTCCACCAGCGTCACCACCGAGTCGGAGAGCAGCGCGATGTTGTTCGCCGCCGCCGACGCCTGAAAGGCACACTGGTGCACCCGGTCGGCCTGGCGAGCGACATACTGGTCCCTGGGGGAGGCCAACGTAGGGCGCCGTCCGGCGATCATGTTGGCCTGCCTTACCCCAAAAAACGCCGTCAGGCTCGGCTCCAGAGAAGGGGTGGCTGGGAAACCAGCATCTGTGAACCCCTCCACCTTGGTGAGGGGGACAAATGTGGCCACCGGAGCCCTCAGGGTCCTCGGGTTCGCCGCCGCCCCCTCCTGGTATCTCCTGATGGCGGGAAAGCGTGGCCAGATTGGATCACTCCTGATCGTCTGCACCCGCGAAAAAACTCCGGCCATGTCGTCCGGAGCACACCTCTCCTGAGCTAGGGGAACGGGGAGACCTCTGCAGGCGGCCGCCTTGGCTATGATCTCCGGCAGTTCCCCCAGGATGCCGCCTATCGCCGGCAACGCCGTGATGACGGAGAAGGGGACCGCGTGCTCTGCCGTCCAGTCGGCACCCTGCTCCGACTCTGTCTCCCCCGTCCGGGGGAGAGGAGGGAGGGGAGAACCGCACGGTGAACCGTGGAGGGAGGTGGGGAAGGAGTCGTCCGACTCCTGCCCGGCCCTCGGCTCCAGGGACATGAGGCTGCCGCCCGCAGGCTCGAAAGCCTGGACGGGCCAATCGTCCTCCACGGTCGCAGCAGCGAGAGCGTCCGCTCTGCGCTTCCTGTCGGCCGCGGGGAGACGTGCACAGTGGGTGCATGCGACCCGCTGGCTGAGAGCCGCGTACGCGTGCTCTGGCCCCAGGCAGGATTCGCATGACGTGTGCCGGTCGTAGCTCATGATGTATCCGGAGCCACATGAGGGACAATTCCTGACGCAGTTGGCACTCATTGCTCCAGATTGTCTCAGTGCTTCAGTACTTTCTCGGTGAAGAAAAGAGGGAGCAGATTGTCGGGCCTCCTTCCTATTTATACCGGAAGGGAGCCCGAGGGTGGGGCCCACCTTGCGGGTGGGCGTGGACTACAAGTGTTTCAGTGCTGCGCGGGTGCGCAGGGGATTACCCAATAGCGATAGCCTTAGAGGGCGGAGCCATATACGAAATAGAACCAGCGGTTGCCATCTCTTTCTGCAATTGTTGGAGAATTGCTTTGGACCGCGTGCTCCCCTCCAGCTTCCTCTGTACCTCTTCGGAAGACCAGATTCCCAGTAGGTAGCTGGTCTCTTCATTGGACCACTGCTGCGTGTTAAGTTTCTCCATCGTTGTGTACAAACTGGATAAAACGCGCGCTTTTTGTTGTTGTTCAGGAGGTGATCCCGCCCCTGCCCCTGCCCCCGCCTCGACGTAAGCGTGACGTATGCGGTGCTTTTGCTCTAGATGGAGAATTTTTTGGTGCTTGAAACGAACCGGATTCCGGAGCTAAGAGGCTGCTCCGCTGCGGTGTGAACAGGAAAACCCGGTGCTTTTCAAGCTCCAGCTCCGAACCGGCCCTGAAACACCGTTGGTGTGAATGAGGTACTAGAGAAACGCCGATCTTGGGTCCTTAGCTTGAAAAAAAAGAAAGAAGAGGAGGCGGAGCTAATGCCTGATCAGAATTCTACCGGAGATAAAGTTAAATTCTGCTGTGATAAAACGCCATCCTGTTTAAACCACGTCAAGGATTATTTCTGAAATAGTATGGAGCTCAAATGCTTTTTCTCTTGCAGGTTTATCACAAGGTGAGTTCTTTTTTTATTTCCTGCTTTTTAAACACATGTGCTATACACAGTACAGGTTAGCTCTGAGTGTTAGCGAGGCTTGCTAATGTAAACAAAGACAAGATTACATCCAAAACACGTCAGGCATTGTTTCTGATAGCAACTTTCTGTGGGTCCGCTGCCGATTTGACGTCAGTTCGGATGGAATCTGTATCTGCTCGTTGTACACCCGTTTTTAAAAGATTTGGGTACGGAGGAAAAGAGAGAGGGTTTTTATTTTCAAAGTAACATTACGTACAGTCCGCGGCACTGTGAGTGCAGACGTCGATGTGTCCCATTATCATTCATATCACATCATATCACATCATAATGTATCATATATTTCTTTATCTGAGTCAGCTTCTTGAGCCATATCCGACCGTACAACACTTACAGTGTCACATACTGTATGCAGAAGTATTATTTTAAGCAACACATTAAGTTGACGAAACACTCGAGTCAAATGTAATTAAAGTCAGATCCACTCGTGTCTTAGACGGGGCAGTGATATCATAAACCTGTTAAGCGCATTCAAACACTTTTTCTTTTACCAGCTGTATTCACCTTGCAGGTGCAACTATGTGGCTTTTATCCTGGATAAAGTGTTTAAGTCATGGATGTTTAAAGTTTAACGTCTTAATATTTGTCTAATATTATAGTTCACTTTTCATTCAGGAAGTATGACGCTGCGCTGTCAGTACGCTTCTCCATGTTTGCGATTGGTCAAATGTTGCTAACCCCGCCCCTTTTATGTGAACGCGCACATAACTAGATAGGGCAAAACTGGCTTGAGTTAACGAGTTGATAACCAGCATCGTAGGACCGTTTAGCGAGAGCGCGTTTGTTTTGGATTAGGTAAGCCGGGTAACTCAAACATATCCAGGTTATGTTGAACCGGCTTCGTAGTACAGGCCTCTGCTCTGTGTGTGTGTATTCGGTGTGTTTGTGTGTGTCCGACAACAGCATTTGTTTTCAAATTACCATGAACAGTAATTTACACACATCTGGCCAACTCCATATGGATATGTGGGTGTTCCCAAAGGAAATAAATGTGTTTAATCTTAATGTCGCACTGCCTGCACACAAACACACACACACACACACATATCATGCGCCCTGGTACATACACTATTCCGTTGTATTGGCTTTGATGCAATATTTATTTGTGCACAGACACAGTTAGGAAAACAATGAGACAGTGTCATATGGGAGCACCTTAGACAGACCATGGAGAAATGCTGTGACCCTGCTGAAGGGGAGCCAGGGCAGAAGGCTTAACATGTTGATGTAAAATATTTGTGTTGTACTCCTGTTATCACTTTAGAGCCCTTTTATAACTTATATTGGGTTATAATTTCAGCGCCCCACTCTCTATTGCTGTTTATGTTGAAAATAAAACTAAACTTTTCATAACCACAATATGTTATCTGATTTAAATGCGGAAACTGGGGTTATTCATCAGAATTTCGTTGCTCCAAAATGTGTGTATTATCTATTATAATGTTTTACCACTTGTAAGTTAGAAATTCCTACTTATTTTTCTAAGAATATTACCCCCCTTCGCCAACTCTTTTTAACCTACAATGTTCCTAAAACTGCATTGTACATTTGAAAGATTAGTGATATTAAAATGTTTTAAACAACACATTATTAGTGTAAGTTAACATACAAAGTAAAACAGGTAGATATAAAAATTCACCTTTAATTATTATTTTTAGTTTAAGAATTTTGCGCCATAGAAAATGCAATAAAAATAAATAATGCTTTGTCATGTGTTAACCAAAAGGCAGGGCATTGTTCTGTTCTATGTTACTAAGTCACCTCATCTCTCTGCATGGAAATATGCTTGAAAAAAGGTAAATGTCATGTTGACTGAATTGGGTTTGACTACAAAAAGATCAAACTTGTCTATCAAGCCACTTTAACCGGCCTTGTGAACGTCCTGGTTTCCAAGATGGCAGCATAGATCACATCATGTGAACTGAAATTGTTCTTCTCACCTCCAACACTGTCTTGTCTCTCAGCTCTTGTCTCTGTGACCATAGATACTGAGCCAGCACCACTGCACAAGGCCACACATACATGCCATAGTGTGGATCCAGGACCTAAGAGTGTGGATCATAGTTAGACTGCAAGTTAGTAAATGGTGGTATCACATTATAAATTCAACATTTTAAAGATGAATTGCATATTACATCACACATGTGTACGTGGCTGGCTCAAGACTTTTGAGAAATCAAGTTGCCTAAAGATCGGACTCTACATCATCCAATAAGATGTTTTGCGGTATGCTGCGCTTAAACTGTAATCTGATTGGTGGACGTGAAGAGGCAATCCAATTGGTTGAAATGTTATTTAATTAATGCATTCTGGGACACTTTATTCACGCCGAATAAAAGTAGTGGGTCTAATGTATATAATTGCAATTGCTTGCTGTCTAAGCAGGTAAAAACCACGTATATAACATCGTTCATTTAGATTAACGATACATTAATAGTTAGAAACATGCCAATCATCCAAGTTATCATTTTATTTAAATAACGTTATAATAAAACTGCATGTATGCTGATTTAAAGGGAAGACTCTACCGTCAGAGTCAGTTTCCGAAGGGGTATAAACACAACTGCTCTACCTGTATTATAATGATGTTCTTAAAAACTCCAACGTACCTCAGGTATTGAAACAGAAAGGGACTCTTGTGTGTTTTCGTTGTTGTCCTCAAACGTAAATTTTTTGTATGCTATGTTAGGTGTTTCGGCTTCACTGTGATCCATCATGAGGGCTAATATCATATAACATCACCAGCTATTATTACGACTCTTTTTTTCTGATAACAATTTATTGTTAACTAATTTAATTGATATTTATGTTTATCACTAGCAGCCCACGCTATGTCTAGTTCCGTATTGCTGACTGCAACAGCCAATCAAATCACAGTTAATGCCTGGCGGGAAGGCTCACCTACATCCCATCAAATAAACGTATTGCTTTTGCGGACGCTGTAGCCAATGAGCTTTCTGTTCCGGAAAAGAGGCGGGCGCTACGGATGTCAATCAGTTGCCAGCACTAGCTAGCTAGGCTGTCTTGTTAGCTATTTAACAAAAGTGTGTCGACCAAGCAGGTTTTAAAAAGTGTCTTTACATGTGTTGGTGTAGATCTGAGGACGTGTTTAACACATTCACAGACTTGTGTTGTTATCTAATCAAATACATAAGGTGAGGCTTTCAGAACAGCGCAGCTAGCCGCCTGGTTGCAGTGCAGGCTAGTGGATGTATGTCTACATTAGCCCTGGGATAGCTCGATAGCTAGCTGAGAAGCGGTTAACACACGGAGGAGAAATGAACCATAAAAGTAAGAAAAGGATTAAAGAGGCGAAACGGAGCGCCAGACCCGAGCTGAAGGACTCGTTGGACTGGATAAAATACAACTATCATGAGACGTATGACCTGTCACACCGCACCGTGAAGGTAAACTGTCAATGTAGCATACAAGGCTAAGCTAACATTAACAAGCCGCAGCCCACAGTAGGTGTGCGGCTTGTCACGTACACACTGAGCCGGGGTTTCACAAAAAAATTAAAGTGAATCTTAGTATAATTTCAGGCTCTGAACCCTTTATTCATACTTTATCACATACTTAATTGTTTTAAGCTGTTTGATGGAATACATGTGTTTATATTAATGGACTTTAATGTATTTATTTATTCTGAAATGCACAATTATGGTATAACAAAGAAAATCGTACCAACAAATCTGGCTCCATCCAACAATGCTCATTATTTATGTTTTGTGAGTTAGGCGAATAAATATATTCTTAAGATATAAAAAGTGCTAAATGTAAGATATATGGACACACACACCTAAGTTAAAGTGTGTTAAAGGTAAAGTGACGACGTAATGGTAGTTTCAAATAGATCAATAGTCAAACATATGAAAAAAACAAAAATACCTTTTAAACATTTGGAAAAGAAATTGGAGGTCTTTTGACAATTTGTTGACACAACATTGTTCTAAAGCTCTTATCCGAATATAGAATAGAGATGGAAGCTGGAAATGTCCTGTCTCAAAGGTTGGGAAATATATATTTAAAAAAGAAGATGTATTATAATTTAACAAGTTGAACCCTTTTGTTATCCAGATGGACAGAAGAGTATGTGATGATTTTGGAAATTCCGTTCCATGTTTTACTAATATCTGTTGTGTTACAGGATAATGTGGAGCGCGTGGACACGCTCCACCTCAACCCAGAAGAGTTCATCCGGCGCTTCGAGCGACCTTACAAGCCTGTTGTCCTGCAGAGCAGCCAGGAGACCTGGCCCGCCCGGGAAAAGTGGACCCTTGAGCGCCTTAAACGCAAATACCGCAACCAGAAATTCAAGTGCGGGGAGGACAACGATGGGTACTCGGTGAAGATGAAGATGAAGTACTACATGGAGTACCTGGAGACCACCAGGGACGACAGCCCGCTCTACATCTTCGACAGCAGCTACGGTGAACACGCCAAACGCCGCAAACTGCTGGAGGACTACCAGGTGCCGCTCTTCTTCAGGGACGACCTGTTCCAGTTTGCAGGGGAGAAGCGCAGACCACCGTACAGGTCGGATAATTTCACTTTCCAGATAATTACATTTCACCTCCATGAGCGGTTTTGTCAATGAGTGGGTCTCTGATTTCCTGTTCAAACTTTACACAGTGCTACCAATTGTTACACAATTTCACTGATCAATACATGGTGATAAGACACCAATATATGCCACAATGGGCCTGCTAAGATAAAGAAGAAGACTATAAACCAGTACGGAGTAAGAATGTTGCACAGTTGCATTTCCTCTCCCTATCCAATGCCACTCAGTCTGCGAGTTCGACACATTAAGTGCAGTTCCAAACCGACTAGCGGACACAGGATGTTTTTAAACCCTCCAACAGGAAGTCTGGATAGATCATGGACATGCTGTGTACAAATAGTTCTGTGCATACATTTACTAGTAAACTGCGCAAAATAAGATAGGCAGCATACTGATGCAAACAACTCGAAGGTTATTTAATATGTGTGTATATACACATACATATTTATCATGCAATAGACACTGATTCGAAACTATGTTTACAAAAAGTTACTTCAGTTCCTATTCTTGCCGGAGAGGGAAATACGTCCCTAAGCTTGCTGCTGTATCCTACACTGCTCCTAGTACTAGACTCCTGGTACTAGGATGGGTTAAATGCAGAGAACACATTTCACTGTGTGTGCTGTGTGCTCTGCATGTGTGACCATTAAAGAGGGTTTCATCCCTCCCAATTCTTCTACACCAAGTATGAAGCCTCATTCAGCTGAGTGTTACTGTCGAAGTTTACAATAGGACGTTCTTAGTATTGATGGCGAGATGAAGCCTTGTGAAGCTTTGAAGCTTTCCAGCCAATTGGTTAGCAAAAGGGTTCATCTCATGAGGCTTCATTTGAACACAAATCCCCCTGTTGGTCAAAGTGTGTAAAACAGGCAGATATGACATCTCAACATTGTGATCTTTCTTATACCGAGTTCCCAATGAGTAAAGCCTTAGAATAACTCTAAACAATGAAGGTAAAATAATATTTTCTTGTCATCAATTTGTATCAATATTGTATATATTCCTGTTGAATGATTGTGATTGAAAAGCCTAAGAAGGCTGGTAAACATTGCAAAGAGGGATTTTTATTCCTAAATAATATTCGTAAACTTAACCATGTTATAGCCTCAGAAAGCCTAAACGACAAAGAATACATTAATTAACTACATTATTACATTTAGCTGACGCTTTTATAAACAAAAAAAATACACACTTACCGGTCCTTGAACCGTGACCCTTCAGTTGAAAGTCAACTGCCTTCCAGCTGAGCCACAGCCCACATGCTAATTCTACCTGAAAACACTCTAGTATTACTTTACACTTAATATACTTTGTCTTAGTCGATTCTCTGCCGATCAACACATTCCTGCATTTCTATTTCTCACTCGTCGTCTCCGATCTGTCTGTAGATGTTTTTAATTGGCATGTGTAATTTGGTGCAAAACTTTTATTTAAACCCAGGAAAAGTAAGCAGGTTATGAAACCAAACTAAGTGATGTGTTGAGTCCATCTAGTCCGCTGCGCTTCGCCTCAGCTCCGTTACTGCACACACACCCACAGCCCGACACAGTACACACATCAGCAAGTGAGACAAACAAACAAACAATCTTCAGAGGGGGTCTGAGGGTCTGAGCTCTTCCGTTTCCACCGTGGCACTGGGCCCGGGTACAGGAGGGATATTATGAGTAGGGATGCTCCGATCGATCGGCCGGCGATCGATATCGACCGATATTCAGCGATCAATCGGTGCTCTCTATAAAGGCCGATCGGGAGAGCCGATCACATGACGTAAAATACATGACACTTTTCTCTGTGCGCGGCAAAACAAGCTCGCCAAAATGGCTTCACCAGTCTGGCAGTATTTTAAGGTGTCCGAAAAAGACAATAAAATAGCGGTATGCAACGTGTGTGAAGCAGAAATCCTGCAGCTCCACCCGCTGTGACGGACCGGTGAGCGGAGCGAAACACACACTAAGAGTTAGACCTAACACACTTAGCTATTTTATCTACCTATGGAACAAGCTAAACTAGTTAAAAATATATTTATTCTTCACTGTCGGGTCACTCATTACTGGATCAGTGAGCTGCATGAGACGATACTGACAGGCTTTCAGGAGAAAGGGAGAGAGAGGAAAAGAGAGCGCTTCTGCTCATTTTTCCCGTGTTATTAGCCAAAGTTAATGTAAACTTGAATAATGTACTTCATTTGAATGTAATAATTATGTTGGTTGTTGTTTGTGGAAGCGCCAGTGAATAAGCCCCATTAACTGAGTTTTAAACATCACTTTAAATGGAAGATCCCCATAGCCCCCACCCACGCGATCGGCCCCAAAATTGGCAATCGGAGCATCCCTAATTATGAGTGTTGTAAAACTGAAGTGTCAGTGGGTCCACCGATCTGAAGCACTATCTGAAGCAGTCCCGTGGTATCGCCGGGCAGTGAGGCCTTCGTTTCTCATCGATGACGTCACTGGCCTAAAACGATATATCGATACAACGATCATGTTGGTGCAATACATGTGGACATGAGCACGAGCAACCACTTACTTTCACTTTCCTTTTTTCCCTTTTTTTTTTTTTACAGTTTCCACCCTTGCTAATGAAGTTTTATTTTTCACTTTTTTTCCACTTTCATATAGATCACATGGATCAACACCATTAAAACACAAGAAAGAAGTGTCTAGATGCGCTTTTAGTAATCCATCTTTAGAAATTGTATTGAGGTTTCAGCACGGCACATCTACTTCATTCACATCGCCCAAGTGCAGTCTCTTTTCTTTATTCCTGATTAATTCTCATTAACATCTTTCCTTTTCACATTTTTCATCCACTTCACGGAAAAGAGATTAGGAGAAGGACGTGATTTATAATTTGTTTTGCTTCCTATTCAACCGGATCCATGATGTTACCGCTAACGGGGTTTGTCCTCTGGTCCCCTCACAGGTGGTTTGTAATGGGCCCTGCTCGCTCCGGCACTGGCATCCACATCGACCCACTGGGCACCAGCGCCTGGAACGCCCTGGTTCAGGGACACAAGAGGTGGTGTCTGTTCCCCACCAACACGCCCCGTGAGCTGATCAAGGTGACCCGAGAGGAAGGGGGCAACCAGCAGGACGAGGCTATCACCTGGTTCAACGTGGTGTATCCCCGGACGCAGCAGCCCAGCTGGCCTCCAGAGTTCACACCGCTGGAGATCCTCCAGAGACCCGGGGAGACCGTTTTTGTGCCTGGTCAGTGAAGAAACATCATTTTATAAGACGTAATAATTCTCCATCAGAATCTCAACCATGAAAACACTAAAACCAATAATTGATAATACCTCCACATAAGCATGTCCCAATGATCTTGTATGTATAAAGGATTCTCCTAGGAGACTCAAAACTGACGTGAGATCAGTTGATGATAGAGGGAACAAAGGAGGTGCTTACCCAGTCAGACTACCAAAACATACGATCCCTACACACCCCTGTATTAAGGAGATTGTAGGTAAGACATGTTGGGGGTAATATTCAGGGACATTTGCCCAATATTTAAGTCTGAAATTGTGAATGGGCCACTTTAATCTGAGTTTTCTTAGAAGTGATGAGTCACCTGGAATTTTACCGCCCTCCCCGTGCTCTGTAATTTAAATGGTTTACCTTCAATGGCTTCAATACCTTCAATCCTTTTAATCCAAATTACACATTTCTCTTGGTTTGAAAACAATTGAACAGTTGGGACATTAAAGACACATTGTTTTCACCACACAGTGTTGGTGGTGTGTACTAGGGGTTTCACCAACTAATCGACTAGTCGACTAGTCGACTACCTCTATCACTAGTCGGCGCTGTAGGCCCTAGTCAACTAGTCGTGAACAAAATGGAGACAAACGTGGGAGATGAGGATGCCGACATTGGCGCTGAGGTGCTGCAAAATGCTCCAGCAAAACACGTCTGACATTCAGGGGTCCTCATCGTATGCGCAAATGCGCCGCAATTATGCGCTCTACAGTTTCAGTTTTAGCTCCGGCACTAAAAGTTCACGAGCGTGCTCCACTAACACCCCCCCTTTGACAGCTGTTTGGACCTCATTTCGAGAGCAACAACAAAAAACGGGTCAATAGTGGCGCGGATGAGCTACGGGATTACTGCCAGCAGACACCCCATATCCCCACAATGGATAACCCTCTGAAGTGGTGGGCACAAAACGACTAGTAAATATAGGTAGTTGTGAAACCCCTAGTGTGTACATCTGTGTGTATCAACAGAGAGAAACTCTGTGACCTAGACTCACATCAATTTATGCTAACGGGATAGAGAACCGCAGTGACGCGTCCTAAAACCCGGAAGTAAGTTAGCATTTTTATCACTTCCGGTTCCTTCGTCAAAAAGCAATGCAATTTCTCCATAGGGTTTTGGAAAATAGCTCCAAATAAGGTCTGTGTTTGACACAAAATTAAGAGATAGATCACGTTTTGTTCTACCACCTTAAATACATCAGCAGTGACCCCGCTGGTGATTTCTGAAGAGTTTACGTGTCGGAAAAACGATGGTTGTTAACAAGTGGCATTAGTGGACTACAGAAATGGTCGAGGCCGTTGTACGTCATTACGCCGATTACGTAAACACTCCCGCTAAATTTCTTTCCCCCTGTGTTCTGCTTGAAAGAGAATATATGCCTATCTTAAAGTGCCAGTGAAGTGCATTTTTTTGCGCCAAAATGAAATGGCAGTTTCATTTCTTACATATAATTGTACCTGTTCATGGCTAAAATAATTTTTTAGGAAGTGCGAGGGACGAGATAAACATCGCAAATTTTTCATCCCGTGAACGGCCGTCTGAGCCTACCGCTGCTGCAGACGATAGCGGCTGTGACGTCACAAGATGGGCCCAGTTGTGATTGTAAACATGGCGGAGACTTCGGAAAGTGATACTGGTGCGAGAGAAATTAGTGATTTTGACAGGATGAGGAAAGTGGCCATGGAAGTCAATTTAGTTGAGGACAATATTTTGTCATAGATCTAGAGTAGATCTACACACAGGATTGGCCATCACCTGATCATACATTCATCTGTTCATAGCATGATGCAACATTCATGTTCACATGCAGTGTTGTGCTAGTTACTGAAAACCAGTAACTAGTTACAATTACTAGTTACTTCACTACTTACACCAAAAAGTAATGAGTTACTGTGAAAAGTAACTTTTTAGTTACTTAAAAAAGGGCACCCATTAATGCCCTTATACTGTAGCCTTCATTTCAGTACTGTTATTGCATCGGAGAATAATACAACCTGTTGATCAACTTGACATGCATTTGCATCACTGAACTCTGCTAAGCAGTGTGGTCTATACAAACACAAACACAAAGATATGTTTCAAAGTGCCAATCCAGCCGCTGTTGCTTAGCCGGAGGTGGAGTGGCGTCGGATGAGTCTGGGTCTGTGGTCTTAGCTACTAGCTTCGTCCCAGCATGTTGTTTCTGCAGATGTTTCAACAGATTTTAATTGCTGTTTTGGGCAGTCGATAGGATCTTTGACCCGCCAAGACACAACTTACATTTAACTAAAACGTTCTTTTCTTTGTGCTCGACAAAAGTGAAATAGTGAGAATATCTCCAGGCGGAGAAACTCGACTTGAGCTCTGCCGCCGCCATGATAGTCTTGTTAGTAAACACAAACACAGTGGCCTGTATTTTTCATAAACAATCTACGAATCTACGAAATGATGACACCAGCCACTCACCTTCATCTTTTGGGAACAGAAACATCGCCACTTCGGCAGAATTGACATTACCACAGCCAGCGGCAATGCATCGCTTCCCGTGTGTTTTTCCTCCCTTTTTCTTCACTGTCGCCTCCATTGTCAGGTTTCCTCGATTGGAAATCACTTCCAGTCGACTGCGAAACACTTTCCAATAAAATACTCGCTCAAAAACGTTGGTAAATTCCACTTTGAAACAGAGACAAAATGAACGGTGGTGAATGTAAACACTTCGGCTGAGCCCATCTTCTGACGTCACGCAGTAGATCGCAAGCCACGCCCACGAAGGCGGAGGTCGACTGCGGATTTCCCAGCGGAAAATTCCAACTCGTCAAATTCGTTGCTATTCCAACATCTTTGATATGGGTTCCAATGGACAATTTTGGTCATTACTATACGTATTAGCATAACAGATCATGCACCGGCGCACACTTCACTGGGTCTTTAAGTATCTGTAGTATCTTTAGTATCTTTAGTATCTATATCTTTATCTGACCATCATCATTTATAGTCGTTAATAGTCGTTTTTGGCACCGTAGTTTTACACATTATAGAATAGTTAATTTCCAGTGTTTTCCAATTTTACTCGGCAGTTTGTTTTTTGCTTTGTTAAGCTTTGTTAAAATATGCAAGCGCGCGAAAGTCAGTTGAGGCGATCTTAAGTTGGCGTGACGTTGAGTAGTGCGACCCTGCCGTTCTAGTTTGTAGTTCCTTTATAGCATAACGTTAGCATTTTGCTTCTGGCGACTAGATTTATGATTCGAAAATTATAAAAGTAGCGTAGATATGTGGAGATTATCTGGCTGAACAAAACGTGATCCCTCTCTTAAATGTGTTTCAACCACAGACCTTATTTTGAGCTATTTTCCAAAACCCTATGGAGAAATTGCATTGTTTTTTGACGATGGAACCGGAAGAAGTTTACTTCCGGGTTTTAGGACGCGTCACTGCGGTTCTCTATTAATCCCAGGATTTAGACTTCACCTGTCTGACAGTAGATTACATCACAGACAAAACACCGACCTGTGTGTCTGTTAAAGCACATCACACACTGGCTGTTGTTTTGACCCTCTTGCTTTGTTTACTCGATTCCCCCCACAGAGTTTGTTACAGAAGAATCCATCTCTATTAGATTTAATAATTAGATTTAATGAACATTCGGGATCTAAAAAAATAATGAACAAAGAAAAGCCATTTTAGGGAAATATGCATTATCATATTATTATTTTACCAGACCCACCGTTCACCCACACACTAACTTCCTTTTCCCCTCGCTCTCCAAGTGAGGTTCTTACCCTCATTACCGCTGCCCGTCCTACCACTTGTCCTCTGGACCCTGTCCCTTCAAACCTCCTTCAGACTATCGCTCCTGATATTCTACCATTTCTCACCCATTTCATCAACACTTCTCTAACTTCTGGTCACTTTCCAAACAGTCTCAAGGAGGCAAGAGTAAACCCTCTCCTAAAGAAACCCACTCTCAACCCGTCTGATGTTATAAACTACAGGCCTGTCTCTCTCCTCCCGTTCCTGTCTAAAACACTTGAACGCGCTGTCTTTAAACAACTCTCCTGTTATCTCCATCAGAACAACCTTCTTGATCCACACCAGTCTGGTTTCAAGGCAGTTCACTCCACAGAAACTGCCCTCCTCGCTGTCTCTGAGGAACTGCACACTGCTAAAGCAGCCTCCCTCTCCTCTGTCATCATCCTTTTGGACCCGTCTGCTGCATTCGACAGGGTGAACCATCAGATCCTCCTTCGCACTCCAAGAATTTGGAGTTTCAGGCTCTGCACTTTCCCTCCTCACCTCATACCTCAAAGACCGTACCTACAGGGTAACTTGGAGAGGGTCCGAGTCCGACCCTTGTCAATTAACTACAGGGGACCCTCAGGGCTCTGTTCTTGGTCCCCTCCTCTTCTCCTTGTACACAAACTCGCTCGGATCTGTCATTAGCCCGCATGGTTTTTCATACTACTGCTACGCTGACGACACCCAATTAATTCTGTCCTTTCCCCGCTCAGAGACCCAGGTCGTCGCACGCATCTCTGCTTGTCTAGCTGACATCTCTCAGTGGATGTCTGCTCACCACCTCAAGCTCAACCTTGACAAGACTGAACTGCTTTTCCTTCCGGGAAAAGATTGTCCCACTCTTGACTTAACAATCAACATCGGCACCTCTATTGTTTCCCCGACTCAGACTGCAAGGAATCTGGGTGTGACCCTAGATAACAAACTGTCCTTCACAGCAAACATCGCTGCTACAACCCGCTGCTGCAGATACATGCTGTACAACATCAGGAGGATACGTCCCCTCCTGACCCAGAAAGCGACGCAGGTTCTGGCCCAGGCTCTCGTCGTCTCACGCCTAGACTACTGCAACTCCCTCCTGGCTGGTCTACCTGCATGTGCCATCCGACCTCTGCAGCTCATCCAGAATGCAGCGGCTCGCCTGGTCTTCAACCTTCCTAAATGTTCCCACCAGGGCTCGAGCTTAAGGACGTCCCATCGTCCCGGGGCCGAAAAAAATAGGGTCAGGGAGGATAAAAAAGAATTTTGGGACGAATTTGGGACGAGAGTTAAAATAAAAATACCCTGCTAACGCTACTACGAACGGCGATGAAAATGAAACTGACAGCACGTTTTGTGTAGCACACAGTTATTAAACCTCCTTGTCAACATAAACACACACCCACAAAACATTTAGCAAACCACGAAATACACACACGCACACACACACAGCTGTGCCCGCGAATTCCTGGCCCGCGATTTTGTGGGTCTAGCTATGTACTGAGTGTGTGTATTTCGCGTTGAGTGATGTACAATGACAATGGCATCCCGTGGAGGAATTCTGCAATTTGTTACCGTTACATCACGAAAACGCACAGCAGAACTAGACCCTGGAGCGCCTGCCTCTTTATTTACTTACTCCTCTTCATCCCCTATGGGTAATAAGGCTGAGATGAGAACTCTCCATCGTATTTAGTCCTTAGCAATATGCTGCGCCTCTCCCCATGTAGGGATGGGTACCGATCCCCGGTATTAAACGGGCCCCGGGCCAGAATTATTAAAGACAGTGGTACCGTTAAGCTCCGACGTTATCTGACTTTTTATCGGTACTGGAGACATTTAAAAAATATATTTCATATGTATTATTGCTACATAAACATTATATTGCAGTTTTAGTGTCGCCAACTCCGTTTCTAATATGCAATAAGACTACAAAATGCGTCTATGATGTATTTCCGATCTTATTTTCGATCTTTCCAATCCAGACGAGAGATCTCTCTCTCCCGTCTGTGTGCGAGGGGGCGGGGCAGTTTGTAAAGGTCTCCTGACTGTGTTACAGACTGTCATCCTGGTTAGTGGTTAATCTGGGTTCTGTCTTCAGGAGTGTTGGATTTTTTTGATAATTGGATTCAATATTAGAGTAACTTTCTCGTTTGTGTTTTTTTAAATTTATTTGGCCTTTGTTTATGTGATTGACTGATTTACTCAAATAAAAAGGTTGATGAATTATTATCTAATGATTTGTATGTTTTATTTATGTTAAAGGTCACTTTGAATGATTTTAACTAATGATAATGTAGAAAAACTAATATTTTAAATTCGGGACGGTCCACATTAATTTCGGGACGGCTTAGATTGTATTTCGGGACGGTTCCGGGAGAATGGTGAAAAAAGTTAGTCGAGAGCCCTGGTTCCCACACCACACCGCTCCTCCGCTCCCTTCACTGGCTTCCAGTAACTGCTAGAATCCACTTCAAGACACTGGTACTTGCGTACCATGCTGTGAATGGATCTGGCCCTTCCTACATCCAGGACATGGTTAAACCATACACCCCAGCACGTGCACTCCGCTCTGCATCGGCCAAACGGCTCGCTGCACCCGCACTGCGAGGGGGACCCAAGTTCCCATCAGCAAAAACACGTCGGTTTGCTATCCTGGCTCCAAAATGGTGGAATGAGCTCCCCATTAAAATCAGGACAGCAGACAGGGGTGGATCTACGGGGGGGCAAGGAGTGGCAGCTGCCCCCCTAACTTTTGTGTCCCTAAAACTGTACTTGTAGAAACAAACCCACACTATGTCCACAAGCTTCTCAATCAACGAAACAAGCAGTACATGAATTAAAAGTGAATAATTTTAAATATCATTTTAGGCCCGTTAAAAACGTAGCTACGGCCCTGCATTAAACTGCGGAGCGGCGTTCACACACCGCTGCAGAGAGGGAGCGAGCTGTCCCAGCACCTGAAGGTGAATCAGCTTCCCCTGGGAGCATTTCCCCTTCGACTAGTTTTGTTTTTACTAAAGACGAGAGCTTGAAACAAAATATTACTAAAACGCTGCCGTTTGAATCGATAGCGTTTAACAGACGCTCGCTGTTTGGGACGTTACGTTACAAAATACTACACAGACAGCGCTAGCTGGGAGATCGATCACTTTTTTATTTGCTAAACTATGCAGTAATATTAAATCCACGTATATTACACATCACAGCAATGAGGCTGATAAATTAAACCATACATCCTTTACCGTCAAACTGGATCTAAACACAGCTGCCTGTGTGCGTATGATAAATACTTTCTGATGTTATATTTATTATAGGCTACTTATCAGCTACATGGCTCTAACGTGTAAAGTTATACACGCATTTGTACCAGTGCTTTTCACAAGTAGACTCTTGCAGGCCAGAGTAGCTGGAGTGATTCAACAAGAACAAAAAGACATATCTGAGAAGTGATCAGGAAGAACAGAAAGAGGAAAAGGAAAAGAGAGTTCACTGAAGAGACCAGGAGGGTCAGAGCAGGAGGAAGCCAGGAGGAGATGAAGACATTAGTGAAGAAGAAGAAGAAATGTATGTGAGGAATAAAGAGTAAGTGTCAGAAAGAGGGACAGAGGCAGGGATCAGGAGGCAGATGAGACTCCAGCTGGACCACATCGTATGTTTTTATTCTCCTTGCATACATATTCCAATACAGCAGCACAATCTAGCGGCTCTTAGTATTGACAAATATTGATTGAAATGTGTTGCTGCACAGGTCACCTTTAGCTCTCTTAAGAGATGGGTGATCTCATTTGTGTACTTAATTATAACTAAGTACTCTTATGTACTTACAGTAAACAGAATTCTAGGGTATCATGAGTATTTTCTGCTGTTTTATACTATATTTAGTTTGTTTGTCTGAACACCTTGTTTCTCTTGTGAATTAAGAACACTTGTGTTGGGGCATGATTTAACAATAAACAATATATATATATATATATACAACACACACACACACACACACACACACACACACACACACACACACACACACAGAGTACAAAATACCACGTACTGTCCGCCCTCCCATGCCACCCTGGCATGACCTCTTGCCCCCCCTTTGCCACCCCATGTAAAATGTTCTAGTACCGCCACTGACAGCAGAAAGCTTACACATCTTCCGGCGCAGACTGAAAACTCATCTCTTTCGACTCCACTTCGAGCGATAGAATTACTAACAAAGAATTACTAACAAAGCACTTATATACTAATAAAGGACTGGCTTATCTAAAGCCAGTTGAGTAGCACTTGAAATGGTTTAGCTCTATGAAACCTGATGTACTTATATGATTCTGTTTTCTTCTAGTTTGTATCTTCTTGGTCGAATGCACTTATTGTAAGTCGCTTTGGATAAAAGCGTCAGCTAAATGTAATGTAATAATCATTATTATTATTATTATTATTTCGATGGCGAATGTGATTTTGTTCCATCACAAATATTTAATAAATTAAATATCTTCTAACAGCTACACTAAATACGTATTTATAAAATATTTTGCGGATGTTGAAATCCTAAAAAAAGTTTGGTCCAATTAAAGTAAATGTTTGTCCTAAATAAAGTCATCAATTATGCAAAAATCTTATGATGCAAAGAATTCATATTTGGCCCAAATCAAATGGTAGTTGTTGGATTTCTGTACAAATATCATCCACAATAAATCCATAAATATGTTCAGGAGTTCTGTACCAAAAGTTTGTTTTGATCAGTATCTGATAATCAGCTTCAAACAGGAACTGACATTTCATAATGTAGATTTGTTTTATTTTTGAGACATACATTAAGGTTTCTCCTCAGGAACTTCTTAACATTTCTTAACCAGATATCATATATCTTTTCATTTTAATGTCAAAAACGTTATTAGCATTATTATCATAGAAATAATCCAAATGTGTTTATTCATCTAGACTCTTATAATTTTCTGTATCGTCTTAAAACGTTTATTTGATATATTTTTTAGAAGATTTTATTAAGATTTTATTATTTTCAAACAAAAAAAGAGTATCCCTGACACTCATTAAGCACCCATTGACAACATGTGAGTAAACAATCTAAGAATGATGTTTAAATTGAGGAAAGAGCAGCTGTAGCATTTAGACAAAACATCGAAGCAGCGCTGCAAGGTGTGTAACCTAGTGTTTGTTTCTGATGTTAATGGTGACTAGCTGTGTGTCCACAGGCGGGTGGTGGCACGTAGTCCTCAACATGGACACGACCATCGCCATCACTCAGAACTTCGCCAGCACGACCAACTTCCCCATCGTGTGGCACAAAACCGTCCGAGGGCGACCCAAACTCTCTAGGAAGTGGTACCGGTAAGAGTTCAGAAACACACAAGTAAACACTGAAGACTTTTAGCTTTACTCACCTTATGCTGCTAACCATTTGCCCACTTTCAGTTTGAACGCAATAGTGATAGTTCTTCTTGTTTAGCCCTAGCAGTGTTGTAATCAATTAATAATATTTAAAAAGTGCATATTATTCTCATTTTCAGGTTCATATTTGTATTTAGTGCATGTTTCTGTGCTCAGATAAAGTTGTAATCTTAAAGAAATGCTTATTGGTTATGATGCAGTTATTCATCTTGTAAAGTAGAGCTCCTTCGTGGTTGTTTCAGGATCTTGAAGCAGGAGCGCCCCGACATGGCAGTGCTGGCGGACAAAGTGGACCTGCAGGAGTCGACCGGCATCGCCTCAGACAGCTCCAGTGACTCGTCTTCATCGTCCTCCTCCAGCTCCTCTGACTCCGACTCTGATGTATGTGCTAAAAAACACACACAAACATGCACACACACAAACACACACACACACGTGCGCACACACACACACACACACGCACTGAGGTTTCATTTATGCTAATAATACAAAACAAACAGAATATTACATTTATGATTGATATCAATCACCCTAATTATTTAGAATGTAAAGAGATAAATGTTGAAGTAAAGGTAGGGATGCACAGACATGCACCGATGGTAGCAGATTATATGTTTGCTCTATCACTGGAATTGTCAATTATTATGGACAAAATCTGAAGTCTGTGCTTCATTTTGAAGGATTAGAACACTGACTGAGGGAGGTCTGCCGTAACTGTAAAGTCATTCAGGGGGGGGGGCTCTCCTCTCTATGAGGAGCTGCTGCTGTGGGGGTGCACATGCTGCAGGATTTTTGCCCCCAGGATCGCTAAATGTAATCTAACATTCAGAGCGTGTTTTTCACATCACTTTGCTGGGAGAGATGTTTCACAACTTCAAAACTTTGTCAAAAGTGGCGCTACAATATCCTGTGGTAGCCTCTCTGCCGTCAGAACCAAATGAATACAGACCCAGGAAGTGGTCTATCCGAGACAAACACACATACTTTCCAAAATAATTTGTTTTCCTTGTTGCAGTTGAGTTTAGGGGTTAGAAAAGTTGAATAAAAACTTTTAAAGGGGTGAAAGAAAGAATTTCAAAATTGGAACTTTGAATAAGCATTTAGAAGATAAATGAAGGTTCTGAATGTAAATTAAGAAGATAAAACATTACATTTGTGTCGAAATTTGTTTTCAAATTTGGGATATACATAATTAATTAATTGAATTAAAATAAAAAGTATAATCAAAGGATAAACCTTTTAATTAAAGGGTTTGTATTTGAATTAAATGGTAAAAAAAAAAGTTGAATTAAAGAATGACATTTAATTCAAAGTTGATGAATTAAACGGGAAAAGCTAACTATAAAGTAGGGCTGCCCTCGACTAAAGATTTTTCTAGTCGTCAATTAAGGCGATTAGTCGACTAATCGTTGCACGTTTATGATTATAAATGTATATATTTTTTTAATTCTCTTTTTTTTTCTCCCAAAATGGTTTCAGTTTCAAAGGCTGATAAAGAGCGTTATTATAACAGCATGGTACGTTGTGCTTCACATCAAATATAAAATAAAACTGTAATAATGAACCTTTGAAATATAAATTAAATGTAGAGAGTCACAGCGCACGGACGCAGCGGTATAAACAGCAGAAGCTCCGGTAAGGATTCTTATTGTGTGTGTGAACAAGCAGCTAGGACACACACGGAACATTTAGTTCTGGTTTCTATTATTCATATCTGAATATAACAACCCAATAAATACTACAGAGGAAACGGAAACACTGAAAACATGAGCGTCGGCAAAAATCCCTCATCATGAAATGAAAGCTTTATCGTTTTCTGAGGTCAGAATGATTATATATTATAGGTCTATATATACGCCCCCCCCCGTTGACGTTCGCGATACAGAGGGCTTCATCTAAAAACTTTGAGTGGAGCCAGAAGTTGGAGTACCAACACTGACTCCAGGTACTCATCTGAGTACCTCACTGAGAAAGTTATGTGCACCCCTGTCTATATATGTTGATACAAAGCTAGGCTACTGCCTGACTCACTGCTGCCGTTTTCCTCCGAGTCTGAGAAAGTAACACACGTTGGGGATAATTAAGCTCCGTCTTTTGTTATGAAGCCGGCATTCAGGAAGCCGCGCTCTGATGGTGTGGATATGGAGGAGACTTTTTGACGTCGTAGTTTGCCTTTACTCGCTCAGAAAGATCCATACTTTGGATTTCCTGCCCGACCAAATTAAGTTAATGACCAGGCTCCGCTCTGAATGAAGTCTGAGGGTTTCCGGCTGACGCGTCATAGTACATGCAGCACACGGATGGTGCACGTCTTTTAAAAAAATATATAATTCTTTTTTCTTTATATAATTTCTTTTTTTTCAACTAATCGACTAATGAAAAATTGCTCGATTAAGACTTTATTAGTCGACTAGTGATTATTCGACTATTAGGGGGCAGCCCTAATATAAAGGAATATTCAACTGTCTTAAAGGGTAAAATGTTGAAACAAAAGGTTAACATTTTAACTAAGGATACAATTTTTACTTTAGGTGTTTTAAAGATAAAGGGCTGAATAAAATGAACTTCTAGAATTCCCCAATTTGGAATCATTAATATAAATCTAATTTAAAGAGCAACAAGGTAAATTGCAACATAAAAAGTGTAGTTTAAGTGTTGAAAGTTGAATTAGATATGTGGGATTGATGGGTTCACTAAAGTACATATCTACCTAAAAGGTTTTTAAGTTGAATAGAAGGTTAAAGTGCTTTAACCAGTAGATTTAACCGGAAACACGTGGAGTTAAAGGGTTAAAGTTGATTAAAAAGTTGATAATTGAATATAAGTGTTGCAATCCTGCTGACATTGCAGTGTGAACACGCTGTGACGACCCCTGCTTATATAAATCCTGTCAGCCTCACACGTGGCGCTCTGAAGCGGTCAACAGGTGCCAATATGTGCCAACATGTGACCGTAACACGAGACACGCGTGTTACATGGTGCAACACGGTGCAGCGCTCTGAACACTTTGTCCTCCCGCAGGCCGCCTCGGGCTCCGAGGGCGACCCCGTGTCCCATCGCAAGAAGAAGAGACGCACCTGCGGCACCGTGGCTAACGGAGACACCAGCAGCAAGGACGACTGCGTCAGCAAGGAGAGGAGCTCATCGCGGTGACCTCCGACCTCTGTCACACACACACACAGAAAAAGCTGCTTCCTGGTTTTAGGTCTGAAGCGAGGAGACCTGTCACCACTGTGCTTTCAATCAATGTTTGTGTCTGTACAGAGAGATTATCCGTAGTAAACACTCCGGGGAAGGTTAGGAGCGTGACACACGGTTTTAAAAGTCTCCCAGCTGCTCTCTCATGTGAGAAATAAAGGGACGAGAACATTTCTGTAACTGTAAAACATGACATCCATCCACCAGAGGAGAGAAAACACTTCCTTTTAAGAAAAATAAATATCAACATTTCTGAAGTGTTTGATAATCAATAGTTATGTGGATTGAGGGAGTGGATAAAGGCAAATAATGATTGGTAAATTCAGAAATGTTAATCTAAATAAAATAATTCAGCTTTATAACAATGAAAAGACCCCACTTATATTACAATATCCAAAATATAAAACAATATCTAGTCTCATATCACATTATCGATATTTTGCCAAGCCCTCTTATGGACCACCTTCACAAACACACATTTCTGTACACCATATTAAAGGCCAACTTTAACCTGGACTCTATTTCCCGTGTTTAGGTGAGTTACGGGGACTGCTAAACGCGCAAACCTTTATCAATGAATATCCTCTAAAGCTGCATTTCTCCCGCACGGTACGGCTTCACTCACAGAACTTCCTTTTCACTTGAAGATTGTACATCCTTAGTGAAGGCATGTTTGCCGGCTGCATTCAAAAAAATGACCTGTTTGTTACCTGTGATGCACTAACGACGGTTCTCTCAGACCAATCAGTGGTCTGCAGAATTTCTTAGGTGACTATTTAGAGAAAACATACAAATAAGTCTAGTGAGTCGTTCCATGCAGTGGAAATGGTTCTTTAATGCGTTGGTTTTACCCCCCGACACGCTCATATTGTTACTATACATGTCTAATATCATTATGAAAAGGAGCCTACAAAAAATGTACTTACTTTTTCTTTTTACTTGATCCACTCAAGTAAAAAAACCCCGTAAAATTACGTGAGATTCAGAACAAGACTGTTCCTTGAGAAATTAGAGTCCATTTTGAAAATCCTAGAGAATATTGTGATATGAGAAGCTGAGTTTGGCTGTTAGCCAATCACGTTATCACTGGGAAACGAGACTCGCTCAAGCAAAAACAAAAAGAACGCACTCTTCTAAATGTTGTTTCTGCGTATAACTGGTGGTTTTTCCTTAAAATGGTTGGAGGTTGTGTCGCTCCTCTACCCGCCTCGGTGATTAACCTTCATATTGAGAATTGGAAGTGTGATTCAGTCAGCCAGCCTTAAAGAAATGAAACGTTTAAAGGAAATGTGCGCATGTAAGAATGGTTAATTCTGTATGAAATACAGGAGAGAAACGGCTAACTGAAAACGTTTCTGCCATTTTCATGTTCTGCCTGCTTTGTGCCAAAATGCTGCGGATGGGAGAAACTGTGCTAAATGTTGAGGCTAATCGTTTTTATGCCGTCGCAAAAAAAAATCAGCAGAGGGCACTACGTTAACCAGAATGCACTGCTGTGTTTTTTTAGTTTATCAATCAGTTTGTGCATCTTGTTAAATAACGAATAGAAGAAGAAGCTAACTAATTGATGATGCAGATTCAACACCACATCCAATATCAACAAATAAATAATTAGATTTATTGATTAACTGTCGATTAGAGCTGAAACGTCAGTCAACAGACAAAATTAATTAGCAGCGATCAATTCATTGCTTTGGATTATTCTAAGGCAAATATGGCAAAACATATAGTCTGCTTCTAAAATGGGACTTTATCGACTTTCTTCTCTTCTATGATGGCAAACTGAATCTCTTAGTTGAGGACTACAAACGAGACATTTAAGATGTCACCTGGACCTCTTGGAACACATTTTTTTTTACAACTGCTGCCTTTCTACAGACCAGTGTATCCCATTCAAACACCAGTAATACTTTAAATGTAAATTAAACCTGCAGTAACCAAGAGATACACAGGATTATTGGTTCAGATAATACATAAAAATAGCAGTAATGATGTGGGGAAACCTCCACATAGCAGCAAATAGACACATAAACAAGATTAGAAATAAAACCATCAGCTTTGAAAGCCAATACCTGCTGAGATTGAGTTCATCAAAAGTCATTATTATGTAAGAAGCAAGCAGAGAAGGTTAAATAGTTTACTGAAAGTGTTTATGAGTTGTTTCAACATGCATGTAATGTCACCTAAACTAAAGCCACGGGGGAAAAAAGAAACAAAAACAGTCTAAACATGGAGAATTCCTGTTTTGTTTAAAAAAGTCAAAAATACTGCATTCATGCCCACTTTTATATGATTAATAATGTTAAATAACGTGCACTTCAAATCCGTTTCACACAACATGTAGGAAAGACTAAGCAAGCCACATACGATCGAGAAAAAAAGCAGTCGATTAATACAAAATACTGAAAATAGTCAGGTTGCAGAATTATTTAAAGAAAACATCTTGATTTGTTATATTAAACATCAGAAAACAGTTAACGTCTTTAAATGTCTTTGGCGCAACACCCAAACATTCAGTTTACTGAGATGAACTGAAAAATGACTTGGTTTTCTGACCAGTTTCTGATTGAAAAATCTCTTGATCCACGCCTGGAATCTACGCTTGAGTGAAATGTTTGAAGCTTTTCTACGAATCCTTTAAAAAGCTGTACAATGTTGCTGTAGACTAAAGTGCCTCTAAAGAAAGTTTGTAAGTTTGACTGTCTGTCTGTCTGTTGGGAGGTTTCTGTTTTTTATTTGTTTTTAAATTAATGTGAAGGCACCGTGTTGGTCCCTGAGGTCGCTCACATGGTGCCTTTAGGTTCTCTGAATCCTGTCTGCAATGTTAATAAAGTAAATCTGAGGAGCTCAGACAGACCTCGAGGTGATAAATGTAATTTCTTTCGTCAATAAACTCTTTTCTATGACTCGAAACTTGTTTGTCTGAGCATTTTTTTTAATGTATTTAACTTCCTGCTTTTCGAAGTATTTATTTTGGGACTGTTCATGACCTACATTTTGGTAAGGATGTGAGTTTTTTTAATAGAAAAATTCAACAAGTTATTTCATCTCATACGAAGTGTATCCTAAAAACAGAAAAAATACACAAATCAAAAGTTTAATTTGTGCTGTAAAAATATTGTAATACACATTATTTCAATATAATATTTTTACATTTTTACTTTTATATACATATGAAGGTAAATAAATATATAAGAAAATTAAACTTTATTTATTTATTGTCATTTCGTTTTTAATATTTATTTGCACATTGCGTCTTCATCTATTTTATTTTCCCGCAGCTTTTGTCATCCATACCATTAAAGTCTAGACTCTAGTTTAGATGCTGTTTATATTCTAGCAGTAACATCGCTCAAAACCAGACTTTTATTCTGAAGTGGCAAAACATTATCCTTTAGGCTTTTATTTTGAAACACCCCCTCCCTGAGTGGTCAGCTGTTGAGGGTAGATTGTGTTTGGAGGCGGGATGCAGCTCAGTGTGTGTGTGACTGCAGCCTGGTTAGCACACCGAACTCACGTTTGTAACTTTTTCTCTTTAATATTTCTTTCGTAAATCCTCCATCATGGACCTGGACCCGGCCATCATCATCCCCGCACTCCTTTTCACCGCAGTCGCCATTTATTTCGCTTCATCGTATCTGAACAAGAAGCCCGACGCCTCCGCAGCCGCTAAGAAGAAGCCCAAAGTCGGCTACGGAGAGACATCCCTCCGTCCAGAGCCCTGGGACAACCGACCAGATCCGAGCCTGCTCCGGTCAAAGTGAAGGTAAGATGGTTTCACTCTTTTGGTGTTTAAAGAACCAATCATGACATGGTTAAAGTTAACAGAAACTTGCATTTTTTGCCATAAAAAATATTATTAAGTATCAATTTTTTTACTTAAAAAAACGTTATTCATCCAGACATTTTTGCAAAGTATACATTTCAAGTAAAAATATAGGCTTGGAAACATGTACAAAGTGAAATAAAAAAAGAAGCATTTTTATATTTTTATAAATAAATATAATTGTATTTGCTATACATAACAATGGGGGATGACCTTTACATAACTTAAATGTTTGCTGACTATACATATAGGTAAAATATAATAACATAATATTTTTTAACTGTTTTTTAACATAAATTAGATTAAAAAAACAGGTTTATATGTAGACATTCGTAATATATTTGAATGTACAAAAAAAGGAAATTGACATTACAAAAGGTTTAAATTCCTTACTTTTTGATGACTTGCAGTAGAAATGCAAATATAATGAGTATGCATTGACATTGGAGAGGAATTCAGCATTTTGGTTGAACTCAAATCAATTAACTGATCAATCCATATTTGGAAAAATGTGTTAACAATACTCAGCTATGATGTTTCAGGTGATATAATAAAGAAAGAAATGCTACATTAAGCCTTAGTTTTCATATGATTGTGCAGGTTAGTTTGAAAACAAATCAATTGTTAAGTTACCGTGTAACTTAAGTAATGAGTAACACCACCTAGACACGCCCCCTCCTTTAGAAGAAAGGAAGAAGAAATACAAACTTAAAAAACAGGGAACAAAGGGATAAGATTACATAGGAAAAACAAAAAAAAGAAAGCAAAGATAAATTACGAGATTTAATAATTAAATGCGTTAACTCTTCCATATTGTAGGACAAAAGGTACATATTAAATAACTAATTTTTTAGTAATGCTATTGGTTCACACTGTAAATATACTGCACATACAGTAACAACATCAAAATACTACTGTGCACTAACGAACAACTACGGGATGCATTGTGATGAAATAGTGTTTCCTCTGACTTTTATTCTGATATAAACGGATTAATTTTAAGATTAGTTTTTGGAAAAACGTTTGTTCCAAGATGTATTTTGTTCTTAGTCCACAACCCAGAGAGAGGCTGAAAACTAAATTAAAGACTTTCCTGCAGGAAACCGTTTTCAAAATAATTTACCGGTTATTTTTCTATAGACATATCCATGAGCCCAGTGTTGTAGTCAAGTCACCAATTCACGAGTGCAAGTCACTCTCGAGTCACCACTCTTCGAGTCCGGGTCCAAGTCCGAGTCACCTAGGGAGAGTCGTAGTCGAGTCCGAGTCCAAGTCCAAGTCCGAGTCACCCAAGGAGTGTCCGAGTCGAGTCCGAGTCCCAGTCATCATTACCTGTGTCCGAGTCCAAGTCCGAGTCACCCAAGAAGAGTCCAGGTCAAGTCAGAGTCACAAGTCTTCATGTATTAATCTTCGTGGATATATGTGTTGAAATGTAGCTGCTCCTCTACATTGCTTTTATCCTGTCATGTTATACTAATCTGTCTATTGAACTGCTGTGAAGCGAGTTTGGCTACAATTCTTGTAATAGGTGCTATACAAATATAAAGCTTATTACTAATATTAATATTATTATTATTAATATTGTGAATGACCTTTAATATTTCTAACTATATTTAAAATGAGTTACCTTTTAGAGAAGTGATTATATTAGTATGCCAATATTTTCTTATGGTAAAGTTTTCGTTTTGCACTTTTATTTTTGATAGTAATAAAATCGGGACTCTTATTTTGAAGGAACTTTTACCGGAAGTCAATGGACAACGGCGCAGTGTAAACACATGTATAATGACGGATAGATGACGATAAATTAACATATACTAAATAGTTACATTGGGTTTTTAGCACCTGGCTGATAAGGGCACAAGCTCTTAGGTTGGTAATGATTGTATACAAGCAAGGGTGTGCAATAAACAGATACCATCAGTTGGAGAGTCTGACCATCATTCAGCAGGGACGCTACAATTATTATAGTGAATGTTTAAATTCTATCAATAAAGATTAAGCCCCAGAAAGCACATGGCTACTTAGCATGCAAAATGACAACATTCTGCATGTTAAGTAGCCATGTGCTTTCGTGTTATCGGCTGATCTTTATTTATAGATTAGATCACGTTACTCTGATGATAGTGTTCAAGACAGCCTATATGTCTGAACTCGATCCTTAGAGTAATGTGTTACGGAGCCTTCTCTTCAATATTGTTTCCACATAACGAGCATTTTGCGCTGCTCTTTTCCAATGTGGAAGCAGAATGTGTGAAAGCATACAGCAAGATGCGGGGTGTGTCTCTATACATCTTTAGACTGGAATAGCGGGGCCCAGTACGTGAACTAGCCTCGCAGGTGCACACGCCAGGATAGAGGACATCAGACTCCAGAGAAAACTTGCTCGAGTCCAAGTCGGAGCGTCAATGTACAAGTCGTGGGGGGGAAAATTCACGAGTCCGAGTCCAAGTCATCGTACGCGAGAATTCACGATTCCGAGTCCGAGTCCAATTCATCGTGCGCGAGAATTCACGAGTCCGAGTCGCGTCAATCAGTGCGTGAGTCCGAGTCGAGTCGAGTCCCGAAAATCGGCACTCTAGTCGGAGTCCAGGACTCGAGTACTCCATCTCTGCATGAGCCAAATACTTTTTGCAGCTCTAATCATCAAGTCTACATTTGAATGAGACAATTTCTTTGGATAATGTGCAAAGTCCTAAAGAACTAAGGGCTTTACGTGCAATATTTATTAGCTAATGTTGGATGAACATGGATAACCTTATTTTTGCTAAACATTAGCATGTTAGCATTGTATTGTCAGACAGCGGAAAGCACCACTAATGCTAACAGAGCTAACGCTATAAACAGGTTTGCTTTCCAACAGTATTAAAATAAAAACGATAAAGCCGAATAATATTCAAGTTATTTGAAAGACTTAACCGCCAGACCATTCTCTGGTTCAAACTTCTGCAATGTTAGATATTGTTTTCATTATATACTGGCCATATTTGGGATTGCAACAATAAAAGACATTTAATACTTGATTACCGATTAATATTTACCTTTTCCAATTTTTTTACAGTTTTTCAAGAAAATTAATTATTCCAAAAAAGAAGATAGTTATTCGTGGCAGTTGTGTTTTACTCTGTATAGCATTTCTATCGAATTTATCATTTTGAACTTGTTAACATAAGTTGAATTGCAACAAAAAAAAACACACATATATATATATATATATATATATATATAAACTTTATTGATCAATTGACATATCATTTCCACTATGAAAGCTTAGGAAAAAAATTGAGCTTTTCTGTTTAGTTTTTAGCTTGAATATATACAATTATTGACAATAAGCTGTTAGTATTTTCATGTTAAATCATCCTGTCTAACTATATTTCTCAAACCGGTTTATGTTTGGCAGCATTTGCGGGACTCGTGAGATGATAAAAACGCTGTTATTATGCAAAAACTTGCCCTGTGTGTGCAGCGGCTCTTCATTGTTAACTCATCGCAAAATCGATTGAGGAAGTTCTCTGAAATTTGCATCCTCAGGTCGAAGTTTGTCTCTCTAGTCGTAAATGTTGGCCTCTTTATGGTTGATGATGCCCAAATAAAGTCATCTTCTTTTTTCTTCATGCAGCACTAGATTTGCTTGTGCACACAGTGGCATACTTTATGTTTTGTGCTCCTGATGTTAAAATGCAAATCAGTTTCATATGGCAGCAGTAGCAGAACACAGTAAGTCTGCAGACGTTGTTTTGACCTTTAAAATGCCTGAGGAATGTGCCCACCGCTGCTGTAACATGCGATAGACTGGGCGTCTATATTTGGGGGCAACATGAAGGCTAAATTGGGCGTGACGCCTTCACATGGCTTCATGTGATGTTTGACAAATGGGTCATTTCATCCGGCTGATTCAGGCTGAACACACTGAGACGAACAAGCCACCTTCTACCAATTTAAAGTCACATTTCAATGTTTTTGTCATGGTTTCCTGAGTATAGAATCACAAGAGTCAGCTGGATGATTTTGCATGTATATATGTTTATTTTCTGACCAACTGGTAGGTTGTACAGCTTAACAGACAAGTCTTGAAACATCGGGGGCGTGATCAATCAAAAACACAAAAGTGAATATTTTATGTCTAGGGCTCTCGTAATGAGGTTTGCTGTTTTGGTTTGGACACAGAGCCTCTGTGTTGTTGTTTTATAATTCTCATCAACCTGTTACGCACAACAAGATTGGTTAAATTCTTAATATGCGGCGTGAAAGTTCTCCACACAAAATGACTACACAAGGAGGGTAAACAACTTAAGAGACACATAACGAATACAGAGAAAGAAACCAAATGACTTCACAGAAGCACGATAAAAAAGGCACACAAAATGACAATAAGAAATACAAAACAACTTCAAGGCAAACATACATTTCTAAAAGAGACACCAAACAACTACAAAAAGACATAAAAGACAACGAAATGATGCAAAACAACAGAGACACAAACTAAGCACAGAGAAAAAACAACTACAAAGATACATAAAACAAATACAGTCAAAATAAAATGACTTCAAACAGACACTCAACAACAAAGACACATTCAATTAGACACATTGAATTTTGCTTATAATTGAGCAATTAAAATCCAACAAAAATGACCTAAGACCCCAAACAACTACAAATAGTGACATAAGACAACTACAAAGACATGAACGACTACAAAGAGACACAAAAGGACTGTTAATTCTTCATGTCTGTGCCCAGGGTCCATTCTTCTGCCCTTGCTGCAGCAGCAGAATGGTATATTTTCTCTTTGTGTAAATGTGCACATAAAGGAAGTGTCTGTGATTGTGACCTCAGGGAGTGAAAACACAGAGGCTGTTGTTCTTCAGTGATGACTGAAGCTGTGTGGGAGTCAGCCGGTAACGTCACCGTCACACAAAGTCAATTATTGCTCATAGTTTTATGATTTATTTAGTTTAAAACTCAATTAATTCAATGCAAAGTCAGCCATATCCCCACTGATAGCTCCCAATAAATGTTATTCATTTTTGATGAAAACAGCTAATACAAATTAGATGATGATAATAACAGTAATTATGATTTATAATAATTATAATAGTGAAATAAAATAAAATAAATAAAGGTCCTGCATGTTACCTTGGACATTTTGAAAAAAAGTAAATAAATGAAGTTGTGCTGTTACATGTTACTCAACTTGAAACATGTGACATGTTAGATACATGTTAGATACATTGGAATAGGATATGATATAGGGTTGTACACAAAACTAAGCACTATCAGGGCCAATGTACTCCGATTAAGGTTATTTAGTAAAACAAAATATGAAACTGCCTTGTCTCTGCAGAAAAGGCGGAGGTAAGGTATACAAAATTATTGGACAGTAACAAAAGCCATTTTAAATCAGTAACACTTGTAATTTCATCAAAACTAGCTAGAAATTAGAAATGAAAAGCTATTTTTTTCTTGACTTCTGTCTGAAATCACATCCTCATTGAATTTTGATGGTACATGTTCTGATTGTAAATTGAATAAAAGAATCCAAGTAAAAGGAGCTTGCATGTGTTCCTCCCTTTGGCTCAGGCTGTTCTCAGCTTCCTGTGTCAGACTGACAGCTCTGCATGCCTCACATATCCCTGCCATCAGAGCCGAGCCCAATCTGGCTCCCTGACATTTATGTGCTTAGTATGTTGCACTGATCCTCCTCCTAAAGTTACAGCTGTCCACTTCTCTGTTCCCTACAGGGTGTACCCTCCACCCGGCAACAAGAAAGGCCCCACACATATAACTCATATGAATTGAACATTAACTAGAGATACAGTCAATTCTTTATGGGGATAATATAATTTGGACCTTTTTATATCTTTGTCAAGTAGATAATGATTCATAAATTGTTTTAAATATATAAATAGACAAAAGGTCAAAGTCCTGTAGGACTGAAAGAAATGAATTGAAGGAAATGGAAAACATATGATGTGAATATATTTATGAATCGATTGCTCATTGACTTTACTTGAATTGAAACTTCGATTGAATGCAAAGTCAGACAGAATATCCACATTGATCCGGTCCTAAAATTAAAATAAGTAATATTACAAATAATAATAATAATAATATGCAAATCTGTTGCACATAGTGAAACATGTTAGAAACATTAAAATATTCTTCATACATTTTCAATTAGATTTAATTTGTACAGAAACTTGCAGCACTTTTTTAAATTTAAGACTGATTTGGTGCCGTTTTTACTAGTCAATATTTTATTATGATAGTTAGAGATAAAATTAGGCTTCTTAAAAGAAGAATCTCTGACAAGAAAATCGCAGTGTTAAACTGTTGCTGGACGTACAATAGGACATGGATTTTATTATGGGTGAAAATATGTGCTGTTTGTAGGAATTGGGGAACTTAGGGATAAAGTCTGGATATAAAGGTGTTAGTCTGTTTATAATTTCTCCTCCCTCCTCATTCTTGGTAAATGAGCACAGTGCTGCTGGCTCTCCATACATGGACATGTGAGTGCTCACACATTAGCGCAGGTTTGAAGGGAGGAAGGACTCAGAGCAGCTGTTTTCTGTCCAGAACAGATGTGGAGGTAGCTGGGTGTGTGTTTTCTTTTAAATCCCTCTTTTGTCATAGTTCCCATTTTTCATAGTGGCCCACAAAATAAATATTAACCCAAATTTTGAAATGTTAAATCGCACAACACAAATCCACCATCTCTTATTACTTCTCATGATTCAGCTGTTTTCACCCCGAGTCATGCAGTGGGTTTGGCCTGTGTTGCATTCACAGACCCCTCGTCTCTTTGGGCTTCATCAGACTGTGAACAGGAGTGTGTCATGGACTCATAGAGCTGTTGTTTCTGACACATTTCTGCTGGTATTTCCCTCCCTCAGAAATGTTGGCTGGGATAACAATGGCTTCATATCAAAGCATCGCAGCTAATTCCCCCTCTGTGATTTCCCCCTCTTCACCACACCCTGTTTCCAATGCACAAGCCGGGAACATCCTGGCATTTTTGTGCTTTGGCCACAATGAACACATAGTTTACAGTATTAAACGGGAAAAGAATAGTGACAGTATTTAAAGGTTGCCCACAACCCAGTGTAGCCAACAGCAGCACTTTAGAGAAATAACAGTTTCTGATGGAGCACAAAAAATGTAATTTTTTTCAGTTTTAAATCTAGAAATGCACATTATGTAATTATATGTCTCTAATAAGTATTTCAAACAAAACAATAACAAAAGTAATAACTAAGCAGAATTATCCACAGAGGTCTCATCCGCTCCTCTGATTAAAAGGTGAATAAAGCAGTTTCAAGTAACAAATCAGAGATTCTCCCTGCATGCTTTTCGGCAGACGCTAACGTTAGCTCAGCTTGTTTCGCCGATAACTTTAGATCCAAACGTCCTATGACTCAAATCTTTTAGCCATTTCAAAATATAGAATAAAAAACCTCCAACTTCCATACTTTTACTGAGGTAACAATTTCGACAGCAGTCCATGCAAACAGTCCCTGCACAGGGTTCGTACGGTCATTGAAAACCTGGAAAAGTCATGGAAATTCAAAATGCAAATTCCAGGCCCTGGAAAAGTTATGGAAAACAATATTTTTCCCAAAGTTTTGGAAAAGTCATGGAAATGTAACTAAAGTTGCGTCAAATATAATTTACATTTTATCTAATCGCCGAAATAATCTGCGGTCGCGAACTGTTATGTGCCATCATGACGCGCATGGTGTTATTTTTTAATATATGAAGCGTGAGCTGTGTGCTCGAGTCTTCCTGCCTGTCGGCTGAACTCTGCTGCTCCGCGAACAGTAACTGTGCGGTCCGGAGTCACTGTGGCACAGACTGGACCGCTGGTGAACAGCTGTTCAGAGCAGAGCTCCCTGTCGGAGCGGCAGAGCGTGATGTGAACTGAAACGTTTTTCTGTCGCATTAATATTTAAGGAATCGTTGAGCTAGCTAGCTAGCATACATTGTCACTATCTGCTAACGTTAGCTTTAGCCTTCGTTTTCTAATAGTTTTTTTCATAGGCTATAAACAGAGGTTGTATAAGTATCATTGTACTAGAGAAAAAGTAGAAGTATCAGATCTTGTACTTGTACTAGAGAAAAAGTAGAAGTACTCAGATATTGTACTTGAGTAAAAGTAGAAGTACTCAGATCTTGTACTTGATTAAAAGTAGAAGTACTCAGATCTTGTACTTGAGTAAAAGTAGAAGTACCAGAGTGTAGGAATACTCTGTTACAGTAAAAGCCCTGCATTCAAAATGTTCCTCAAGTAAAAGTATTCTCATCAAAATATAGTAAAAGTAGCGACAGTAAAAGTATTCATGTGCAGATTGGTCCATTTCAGAATAATATATATATGTTTTATAATTATTGATCATTAAAGTGTTCTCAAAGCTGGTAAAGGTGCAGCTAGTTTGAATGACTTTGTATACTGCAGGGTAGCTGGTGAATTTACTCCAGGTGGAACTAAAGTCTGATTTAACACTTGATTATATTTCACATCATTCATCCACATCTGTGAAGTAACTAAAGGTATTAAATACCTTTTACCTCTGAACTGTAGAGGAGTAGAAGAACAAAGTAGCAAAACATTGAAATACTTAAGTAAAGTCAAAAGTATGTCAACATTTTACCCACGTATAGTACTTGAGTTTATGAACTTGGTTACTTTACACCGCTGGCTATAAAGATAGAAATACTAAGCTTTGCACAGAGGCATGAAAATACATTTTCAAAATGCTCAACAGTGCTGCCAAAATTATAAACTGACTGCTACACAATTAAAATAAATGCTTTTATATATTTCTATTAGATGTGACTCTTTAGCGTTTCTGTTATTATTGACACTGCTGCTTTAGTTGTTCTGACTGCTAAAATCCTCTGTTATTCCTCATTTTAAAGCCGATATTCCGTGGGGTGGGGGGTCGGGGGCTCGGATCCTTGTCACCTTTTTCATACCTGATGAGTTTGCATCCCTGCAACATCACAACATGTTTCATATGCTGACCTTATTTTCCTGTTCCTTGTTAAAATAAACCATTTTCAGTGGTACCGCTGAGAAAGTCATTTTTTTCGGTCATGGAAAATTAGGTAAAGATCATGTAGAAGTCATTGAAAAGTCATTGAAAATCATTGGTGAAAAAGTGTATGAACCCTGCCTGCAGATAGTCCTTCAGACTTTTTCCTGCAGAAGGTCACTTCAGATGTTTCCTCGCGGTCAGTCCTGCAGATGTTCCCTGCAGACAGTCTTGCAGATGTTCCCTGCAGACAGTCCTGCAGATGTTCCCTGCAGACAGTTTAGTAACATGTTATCATGCAGATGTTCCCTGCAGACAGTCTTGCAGATGTGCCCTGCAGACAGTTTAGTAACATGTAATCATGCAGATGTTCCCTGCAGACAGTCTTGCAGATGTTCCCTGCAGACAGTCTTGCAGATGTTCCCTGCAGACAGTCCAGAAGACAGTTATGCAGATGTTTCCTGCAGATGTTCCCTGCAGACAATCTGTCAGAAGTTCCCTGCAGACAGTCATTAAGATGTTTCCCTGCATATAGTGTTCCAGACAGTCTGCAGATGTTGCCCTTAAGCAATTTCCCTGCAAACAATCCCAAAGAAAATCATTGCAGATATTTTCCCTGCAATGAACAGAATGGTCTTGTTGTCTCTCTCATAAATCAAGGTGAAGTAAGAGAGCTGAGGGAACAAATGAGTCTGTGATAAGACAGAGAAGCAGAACAGTAACCTCGGACACAACAACTGTCAGTTTGGTATTTGTACCTCAGCAAAATATCTCCAGTGTTAAATTTAGATGTAGTGGGGTTTAAAGCCACAGATTATCTACTTTACAACTTCATTGTCTTTATACCTCAACAACGGTGGTAAAGGAAGTATTTAGAAAGGACACACCCCTTTAAAATTCCTATATTCCCAATGTAAAAAAAGCAACGCCGGTCACAACTACAACAATGGGGGACTGCGTCGGGTTGATGCTTGTGGTGCTATTAATCATACGAAGCCAGATTAAAATTAAAGAACGATTTCTACAACGTTATACTCTTCCCCAGAGGGCATTGGTTCATTGTTTATTAATGTGGTTCAGCGGCATTTACCGACCGATGCAGTGCTGCTCGTCCTCCAGCGTTTATTCTCCCGTTAACTCACGGCAGAGGCCGCTGGAAAGTATTCACTGTAGACTCTCACACAAGCAACTAATGCATATCCCTGATCCCGTAAATGAATGTGTTTCAGTCTGAATTGTCCCTCTTTGGTATCACAATGCTGTAAGATTTCTCTGGTATTAGTCAGGTGATGTTATCATAGCAACCGAAGCGAATCTGACTATCGTGACTGTTTGTTCTTGTGGCATAGTAGGTTTTTCTACAGGCATAATTTACCGGCATATTTTTCTTTATGATTTTACTTGTGTAGCCCATGCACTGATTCTACCCGATAGCTGCTATAAAAAAAACAGGAAAATGTATGAGGCACTGTGCTGCTCTTCAAACTGGTTGAACCGGGCAACACTAACCACTTTGCCTCGTTAGTGTTGCCTCACTTGTTATAAGTGAGTTTTTTATGAGGAACTGCTTTGGTGGGAAAGGGGCATCAGGTTTTCAGGAGGTGTGACGCCCGTCCTTGGCCCTGAGTGTTACAGAGCTAAAATGGATTTTATGAGTGGATCTCTCAGTGTAGTGTTACCGATCAGGATACATTTACCAGGATATACCAGAGGTCGGGAAGGCCACAGTGAGCAGGGCTTATCAAAGCAAGAATCTTGATTGTAATCTTGTAATCATGATTTTGTATTATGTAATCTTGATCTAGTATCTTGTAATCAGAATGTTGTTCTCTATAATCTTGATTTTGCAACCTAGTAATCATGATTTTGTATTTTCTAATCTTGATCTAGTATCTTGTAATCAGGATTTTTAAAATATATAATCTTGATTTAGTATCTAGTAATCATGATGGATAATTCAGACTTAGTATCTTATTATGATTTTGTTCTCTATAATCTGCACTAGCAATCATGATTTTGTATTTTCTAATCTTGATCTAGTATCTTGTAATCAGGATTTTTAAAATATATAATCTTGATTTAGTATCTAGTAATCATGATTTTGTATTATATAATCTTGCTTTAGTATCTTGTTATTATGATTTTGTTCTCTATAATCTTGATTTTGCACCTAGCAATCATGATTTTGTATGATCTAATCTTGATTTAGTATCTTGTAATCATGATTTGTTATTATCTAATCTTGATTTAGTATCTTGTAATCCTGATTTTGTATTATATAATCTAGATTTAGTATCTTGTAATCATGATTTTGTTCTCTAAAAATCTTGATTAAGCACCTTGTAATCATGATTTTGTATTTTCTAATCTTGATTTAGTATATTGTAATCATGATTTTGTATCATCTAATCCTGATTCAGCACATTGTAGTCATGATTTTGTATGATATAATCTTGATTAAGCATATGGTAATCATGATTTATAATTATATCTTGATTTTGCTTCTTGTAATCATGATTTTCTAATATCCAATCTTGATTTAATATTTCCTGATCTTCATTTCCTTTAGATTAAGTCACGTATAATCATGATCAAGTATCATTTAATCTTAATGTAGTAGCTCATTATCATGATTTAGTATTATATAATCACAATTCAGAATCCTATAATATGTATTTTGATTATTTTATTTAGTATCGAATTATCCTGATTTCATAATACAATATAGATTGTTTGTGTTTTCTGATCTTAGCTTGTCATGTCATTCTATTATATCTTAAAATGTGGATTTATTTACCTTAAATATTTTATAGATTTTCATATATTTCAGTATATCAGTATAACTTTTCCTGGCAGACATGATAATCCTTAACTTAATCCTTAATTTAGTTGGAATGCTGATACAGCATTCCAACTATCTGTTATGCTACGCACGAAATTCTTTATTATTCCGCCGGGTTATTTTGCGCCACTTCTCCTCCCGCATTGAACATCGCAGAAACTCCGTTCAAACCTCAAAACGTTCAGCTCGGTCGGGAATCGATGGCTATTACTTTTATCATTCATAACTTTCATAATTCCAGAGATACATCCCATAATTCATCACATTTTTAACACGGAAGTCAATGGAGAAATCTTCAGACTTCAACAATCTTCATGCAACTTCAACTGCTAACTGCTCCTTCTTCAACTGCTAACTGCTCCTTCATACTTTCACTCAGAAACCTCATTCCAACTTTAAAATGTTACACATCTTTCTGACATTATTCGTGTAACACAACTTTCAAATCAGATTTTTACTTTTAGAGATATTAAACATTGTTCAGACCTTGGTAAAGAGGCCTTCTTCAGATTTTAGAGTGCGTGATGTCACAGCTAGAGTGGAGGACAGATTTAATTTTGCCTTCATATTTTCTTTTAAACCTGCCATAATTCCCAAACCCTACATTCCTGAGACATAATTTTTCATGACAAACGTAGGAAAACATCTCGTAGCTTGAAAGATAAAATAAAATTAAGCAAAATAATTAAACAAAATGCCTCTTGAGGGCATGAAGTGACAAAAACTTTCAACATGTCTCCATTAAACCCATTGTAAGTTCAGCCTCACCTTTCCCCACCACAGCAGCCGCACACCTTTAGTTAATCTGCCAAAAAGGCCACATTATTAACCCGAAAGTACACAAAAAGTACACTTCAGATGCTCAAGTTCCTTGACATGCTTCACGCTTTGAAATTTCACCGATATCTGTTACGGTTCTTCAACAAAACGTTCACATGTAACAGGTTTATCTCTCATTCAGAACAATGAAAATGCTCTCCTCTCACTGATCACCATGGAAACCTTTGATCTCTGGACACGTCGTTAGCTCAAATATAAACACCTGTGTCATGGAACACGATGATGTCATAACTCCAATTGACATAATTAGAGCAGCAGACTAATGACGTGGTCACTGGAGTTTAACAGACTGTCTCAGCCTATTCTTTTCCGTCTGATGGAGACTTCATACTGACTTCAACATGTTCCACATATTTTAGACATTATTGGTGACGTATGCTTTTAGTTCTAAAGTTTTCAGTTCAAATATTCTGCTGCTTTTTCATGCATTTAGACTTTTATTTTCTTGTTCTTATTTCACATTCAAGTCCCCTCTATTCATGAACCCTTTAAAGTACTCAGCCACACCACTTATATACCAGGTGCGACTGTTGCTATGTGAGTTAATCTTTCAAATACAAGGTTGCTTGTTTGATTCAAGCTCTTGTAGTCAATATGTCAAGGTATTTATCCCTAACATTTTATCAGCTAACTAATGACACACACTCAGAGGATCTTTATAAACGTTTTAAGTATTGCACATCTTTAAACATGACTCTTATAAATCACTTTTAAAACCAGCGATGCACTACAGTGTCAGCTTTTCTAAAATAGAAACTTCAATGTTCACATCTTTCTAAATGATTCTACTTTTCAATGACCTACAAATAATCCTAATAATAATCCCATTTTCAATCTTCAAACTGTTCATATTTTTTGGGCAATTAACAAACCTGTTACAAATGTGTTGTTCAACAAATTTGAGCGTTCGCCACATTTATTTGATCACCATGGAAACCTTTGATCTCTGGACACGTCGTTAGCTCAAATATAAACACCTGTGTCATGGAACACGATGATGTCATAACTCCAACTGACATGCTCAGAGCAGCAGACTTCAGATAATGGTTAATGGTCCTGCCCTCAACAGCTCTACGTCAATTATGTGGTGTCATCATATGCCGTTTCCATGGAAACGCATCCCTCGCCATGTCGCTGTAACTCCAATGGACACGGTCCGATCGTCCCCCAAACTTCGCTTGTATATCACCGGTCCATGCCTCAACAGCTTTACGCCAAATCTGAGATCTCACCATAAAACACGATGTCGCTGTAGCTCCAATGGACACGGTCCGGTCGTCCCACAATCTTCACCTGTATATCACCTCTCCATGCCTCAACAGCTCTACGTCAAATCTGACATCTCACCATATGCCGTTTCCATGGAAACGCATCCCTCGCCATAAAACACGATGTTGTCGTAACGCCTATGAAAAGGGTCAAAACAGCACCACACTTCAGATAATGGTTAACGGTCCAGCCCTCAACAGCTCTACGTCAATTATGGGGTTTCGTCATATGCCGTTTCCACGGAAACGCAGCCCTCGCCATTAAAGACGATGTCGCTATAACTCCTATGAAAATGTTCAAAACGTGCTCAAACTTCACATGTGTGCTAACAGTCCAGCCGTGAAGACATCTACGGGACAGTTTTGAGATTTCTTCAAATGCCGTTGCCATGGCAACACAATGCTCGCCATGAAACACGGTTTTCTCATAACTTCAGTGAAAATGCTCCAAATGGCCCAAAACTTCACAGGTTTGGTAACGATGCAGCCATCAACGCATCTAAGCGTAATATGGGATGTCATCAAATGCCATTGGCATGGCAACAGATCATTCACTATCAAGTTAGTTCAAAAGTTTGCAGTTCAAATATTCTGCTGCTTTTCCAAGCCTTTTTACTTTCTTTTCTTCTCTCATCACACATTCAAGCCCCCAGTGTTCATGTATCATTTCAATCTAAATTCTTCACTTTCTTCTTACACATTACATTTCAGCATAGCAGTTTAGCGTCAGCTTTTCAGCATAAAGCATTCCCACTAGCAATTTCTTCAGGAATTGCATTCTCTAGTTGGCTCTAATGTTGCTTTTTTGATTCATCCAAAGGTCATCGGCTGAAAGAATATGCAGCCCCCGATGAGCTCATGCTTTACTCGTCCAAAACAAATATATTCGACCAATTAAAGACGACAGCAGTGGGCTTTGGTTTTGGCCAAGAGAACAATTTATCATCATGCTGACTCACAGAATGAGTTAATGATTCTGCATTTAGCACAGTGATCCAGAACACAGCGAGTCTTTGGCTCTTTGGTGATCAGATTATTTTGGTGTTTCATGGCTGAGGTATTCAGAGGAAGGGAAGTGTTTCGTGCTGAACGGATGCCAATCCAGTTAGAGGGAGTGAGGGGAGGGGGGGCTGTGGGATTAAGAGCGGCTGGCACGAGTGCTGTGATACAGTCAGGATGCATTCACTGTCACGGCCACCTGTGGGCCTGTCAGCCTGTAGTCTCTGACTATGTGAAGGGTTTTAAAATCTTGATCAGTGTTATGACCTGGCTCAAAAGGCCACAACAAAGAGGAGACACACCATATCAAAGGTTAACAAAATATGTTTATTTAAGCAAGTAATTCAAATTAACCAAATTAATTTAAGTGCAAAGTAGGTAAAGCATGAGGTGTGGACGTCAGTGGTATCAGTAGTGTAAATGCAGGGTGAGGGTTGTATGGACATGTATGTGTGAGGGTGTTGAGCTGCACAAAGTAAAGCAACTGAAGTAACTAATAGCATACTCAACAGAACCGGGTGGCTGTAGGAGAAAGCAGAGAGGAGCAGAGAGGCTTTAAGTAGCTGCAGGGCACCAGACCCAGGTGCCCTGAGTTACTGCAATCAAGGCTGGACACAGCACAGCCACACCCTCTACAGATGAACCCACAGGGGCCTCACAGTCAGTCATTTGAAATGTTGATTTGGTGTAGTTTATTTGTTGTTGTATAGCATTTCATAATCTTGATTAAGTATCTCATGATCATGATTTTGTAATTTGTAAGGATGGTTTTCGTATAGTATAATCTTGATTTAGTATCTTGTAATCATGAATTATTTATGGAATCATTTTTGATTTATTATCACGTATCATCCTTAGTACGGTATAATCTTGATTTAATATCTTATCATGATTTAGTAAGGTATGATATTCAATAGTAAACTTGTTATCATGATTTAGTTTGGTATAATCTTTAGTTATATATTTTAATCATGATTTAGTGATTTAAGTATTCAAGTAATATTGATTTAATGTCTTGTAATCATGATTCTGTCTTAAATAATAATGATTTAGTTTCTCGTAATCATGATTTTGTATTTGTTCTTAGTGTGGAATCATGGAATCATGATTTTGTATAAATATAATCACAATTGAATATCTCTTAATCATGATTTTGTATTATATAGTCTTCATTTACTCTCTGGAAATCATGATTTAACATTATACAGGCATGATTTATCATCTCGTAATCAGGATTCAGTATTAAATGAAATTATTGTTATAGAATTTGGATTTAGAATCTTGTGATCATACTGTTCTATTATATAATGATGATTTGGTTTGATATAATCTTAATTGAGTATCTCATGATCTTAATTTGATATTTTACTATTGTGATCATCTTAAGTTTTGTATTTATATCCCTAAATATGCATCACATAGTGTTGATAAAGCAGCACATTAGTCACATTGTCTTGGTTCAGTATCTCATATTCTTGAATTAGTACATTGCAATCTTGATTTCCAATCTCACTATCTTGATTTGGTATCCTATAATAATGATCCTCTATAATCTCAAAGTCTATCATCATGCTGACTCACAGAATGAGTTAATGACTCTGCATTTAGCACAGTGATCCAGAACACAGTGAGTCTTTGGTGATCAGATTATTTTGGTGTTTCATGGCTCAGGAATTCAGAGGAAGGGAAGTGTTTTGTGCTAAACGGATGCCAATCCATTTAGAGGGAGTGAGGGAGGGAGGGGGGCTGTGGGATTAAGAGAGTGGCCGGCACGAGTGCTCTGATACAGTCACGATGCATTCACTGTCACTGCCACATGTGGGCCTGTACTGAGTCAGCCTGTAGTCTTTGTGAAGTGTTTTATAATCTTGAGTGAACCTTTTTTGTATCTTTTTATCATAAATGTTTATAAAATCCTCTTTATTTGGTATCGTAATCTTGATTTCGTATTTTATAATCAAGATTTTGAATAATATAAGATTATTTTGTATCTTGTAATCCAATTTTTTTAATAAAATAATCTTGATTTCGTATTCTGTAATCTTGATTTTGTATTATAACAGTTGTATTAAGTATCTTGAAATCATTATTTAGAAATGTATCATTACGAGCATCTCATAATCTTGAGTTCATATTTTGTTATATTGATTTGATGTTTTATAGTCCATTTTTTATTCCTGACTTAATAACTTCTAATCATGTTTTAGTTTTAAAAACTTAGATTTTGTCTCACGTAATAATGATTTAGAATTTTACTTTCATTTTTTTGTGTTTCATAATCATGATTAAGTATTATACTACTTTGACTTTGTATCTCATTATTATTTTAATATGCGATCATGATTTAGTGTTTTAAAATCTTGATTTTGTAAATGATCACCTTGATTTAATGATTGTTAACCTAATTTTGAGTTTCTTGATTTAGGGGTTACTGATCTAAATTGCTTTCCAATACTCGAATGTAGGGTTTTAGAATCCTGATTTAGTCACATGTTCATCCTGACACTCCTGATGGAGACACTCGATCTGCCTCTCCAATGTCAATCTCTTCAAACTCAGCACTTTACAAAAAGACACGGACAGATGGGTCTGTGTGGAGGAGTAGGGAGGTCTCCTGTTGAAAAGACAGATAAATATAAATATGAGGGGTGTCGAGGAGAGGAGGGCGGCAGACACTGGAGAGGCTTTCATTTGTCCTGAAGTCAGTGGCAGGCGGCGGACCCTCAGCGAGGATCTGCCGCTGACAGCATGTCCTTCCACGCAGCGTTGGTCTGTCAGAAGTCAGAGGTCACACGTTAATATGATCACAGGGACCTCCACTGAGGATATATTTAGGGATGCACTGGTATCGGAGAAGATGCCGGTGGCTGGACAAGTTTCTGACATTTTGTAAGAAGACACTTGTGGTTTGTATTTAACTGAAAGTGAAATAAAATGTTGGGCGTCCCGGAGAAAGATAAGCAAGAGTTAAACTAGAAAATAATGAATTATTTTAAGATCTTAAAACCGTTACTCAAACCGGCTTATCGTGGGTCTTATTTCACATGGTTATAGAAAACTGGGAAAAAACACACCATATTTCTCACCAGGGTAACGTTACAAGATTTGGCATTTGTGCTGCATTCAGGTGAAGTTTGAACAATCATTAAAAACTTCCTGACTGGGAAAATTCACAAGAACCACGTGAAGTTGGAGAAACACTTAAAAATGTTTCAATAGCCATACCGATCCGCTTTATATTTGAATGAGCTCCTCCTTAACTCATGCTACCTTGCTACCTTCCGGCAGGTTTTATGAAGATCAGGCCAGAATTTTTTTCGTAATTTCCCTTTTATCTCTGACAGTAGTTAACTGTTTTCAAATGTTGTGTCTTTCCAGCCTGCTCCAGTACCAGCACCAGAACCAGTTAAAGCACCAGAACCTGTCCCTGAACCAGTTAAAGTACCAGAGCCTGCTCCTGAACCAGTTAAAGTACCAGAACCTGAACCAGTACTAGAGATTGTACCTGAACCAGTTGCAGCACCAGAAGTAGCTGCAGCACCAGAACCTGCACCAGAGCCAGTGTCGGAACCCGCACCTGTCCCCGAACCAGAACCAGTATTCGAACCCGAACCTGTCCCAGAACCTGAACCAGTATCGGAACCCGAACCTGTCCCAGAGCCCGAACCAGTATCAGAACCAGAACCTGTCCCAGAACCGGCTGAGGTTCCAGAGCCCGAGCCCGAGACGGTCTGGGAGCCTGAACCCATCGTAGAGTTTACACCAGAACCAGAACCAGAACCTGAGATTTTCCCAACCAATGGTGAGATGTTGTTACTTCATTCATTATTACAAATCATGCAGCAGGGATTTTAATCCAGAAACCACATATTAATTAAAGTTTACAGGGTAAAACTAACTGCGCAATCAGCACTTTAAAGGTCCCATGACATGCTTTTCCGGTTATTACCCGTCCCCTTGTGTGTTATGTAGCTTTTAATCCATGTAAACGGTCTGCAAAGTCACAAACCCTCAAAGTACACCCTGTAGCGAGTAAAACTCTAACACAGAAAAGATCTGTCTATGCTGCCCCAGAACGCCTCGTTGGAGATTTCTCTTTTTCCATTTTTTTCTTCCTGGTCCTAGTGACGTAATGGCTCATCACACACACACACTCACTCAGCCTTACCTTTTCTCAGCCGCGGTACTCCGCGGAGCTTCGCCGGCACACTCACTCAGCCTTATCTGTGTGCTCAGGCTGAGCTCCGCGGTGTCTCGCTGTCTCGCAGACCCCACGCATCAACCAGGAAACGACACTAGTAATCCAGCTCACACTGTCCGCTCCTCGAGCCTCAAAGGGCGGAGCAGCGAGCCCCACAACGTCCCGCCAACACGGCACCCAGACCCCACGCAGCATTGTCATCTGTTTGTCATTACTGGTGTAATTTTATGGTTGCTAAAAAACGCCATTGTAAAACATAATCACTGAGCTTCCGCTTAATTATGATCAGTAGAAATGGCCATGTCATGGGACCTTTAAGTACTTTTTGTACCTAATATGTACAATCAATACTTTTGCTTCATGTAACTTTTTTTTTTACCTGTAACTTATATCTTTTATTTATATTTAATATATTTTTGTATATATTATATTTTGATATTTCGTTTTTTATTTTATTTTGATGCATATGTTTTATTTCACATTTATTCTAAATGATCCAATTAAATATATTCACGTACAGTACGTTTACTACAATTAAGTAAACTTACCTTTACTTCAGTTGACTTTATTTTACTGCAAAAATCCTAAATTTTACTTAAAACATAATATTCTATTTAAGATATATATTTAATTGAATTATATATATATATATATATATAATTCTATGTATTTTATTTTATTTTGATAAGTACATTTTCTTTTATATTTGTTGCTATATTATACCATTTTGTATATTCAAATAAAGTTATTTTACTACAATGTACCGCACAATCAATACCTTCACTCACAGGTATTTGAACTTTATTTAAAAATCTAAATATTTTACCTAAAACATATATTCTATTTTATATATATTTTTATTACAATTAGATTCAAATTATATATATATATATATATATATAAATTATTTGATTTAGATAAATACATATCTTTTTTATATTTATTTTATATTTTCCCATTTTATTTATTCTGAATTATCCTATTTTCTATATATATATTCTTTTAATATGAATATTTAGGTGTGTGTGTGTGTGTGTGTGTGTGTGTGTGTGTGTGTGTGTGTGTGTGTGTGTGTGTGTGTGTGTGTGTGTGTGTGTGTGTGTGTGTGTGTGTGTGTGTGTGTGTGTGTGTGTGTGTGTGTGTGTGTGTGTGTGTGTGTGTGTGTGTGTGTGTGTGTGTGTGTGTGTGTGTGTGTGTGTGTGTGTGTGTGTGTGTGTGTGTGTGTGTGTGTGTGTGTGGAGAGGGCCATCTGCCTAATACTTAATCTCAAACAGTTAAAGCACTTGGCTGCTCTGAACAACAGGTGGAGCGACAGATGTGTGTGTGTGTGTGTGTGTGTGTGTGTGTGTGTGTGTATTCAGATCCTTTATTGCAGCTAAAGTACTAACAGTACAATAACAAAATACTCATACAAAAGTAAAACACCTACATTAAAAACACTGAAGTTATGTAGTAACGTGTGCAGTAAAATGGAGTTAAAGTCATTGAAGTATAATTATTGATTATGCAGTAAAATAGTCCCTGTCAGTGTTTCACTACTCTATATATGAAATATAAATTCATGCACGCATTAGGGACATTTATTAATAAATCTGTATTTATTTTCTTTATTTGTCCTTTGTAGAATGTGTACTTCAAATTCCCTCCAAATGTTATTTATTTATATGTATTGAATTATTCTAAGAATTTCTTTATTGATAATTACATTTTCGATTTTTTTGATGTTTTTTGTGTATGTCTTATCTATTTTATGTACTTATATATTAATAAATAAAAAGGGAGATATAGGATAGTAAACAAAAAAGTTTTTTTTTATTATTTTTTGTTTTTGGAACATTTTGTATTTAGTGTAAATTATTAATAAAACATTTTTTAAAGCTTTTATTTTATTATTCGATTCAATTGGGTAGGATGGAAAACTGTAATCTGAAAAGTAACTAAAGACAGTTGTAGTGGAATCAAATGTGCAATATTTACCTCTAAGATGTAGTGTAGTACAAATACTTAAAATGTGTACTTAAGTACTCAGCAGATGTACTCAGTTACTTTCCTGTGTGTGTCAGATGTGGCTGCAGCTGACGACATGGTGATGTTCACTCCAGGAAAGAAACAGAGCAAGTTTGATACGATGATGACGAAGGAGGAGATTGAGGAGGAGCAGAGGTGAGTGACAGTGGGTTCTGAGGTCATGTGACATGTTGGACCTGCTGCAGGGTCTGTGTGCGGCTGCATGTACAGCAGTGTGTTCTGCTAAAGGCTTTAGCTTCCAGCGACGGCGGGTGGAGGGTCTTCTGCACGCACCTTAACACCTCCAGTAGTCCACCACCAGTAGTGTGGACCCTCTGTCCATGAAATGAAAGACACTTATTTAGTGACTTTACTAAAGAAATGCAAGGAAAAATAATCGCATGTGTTTTGTGGTCCCACATTTCGCTTTACTTCTTATTTTTTGCCCCAAAACAATGCGTTAGCAAAGTTAGCATTACATCTTGCGAGTTATCATTCTCAAAAATGAAATAAATGTCTACTGTGTATATATATAAATAAATAAATATACATTTATTTTTTGTTTTATTAGATTTTTTATTTGATTAGAATTTACACATAATACTATACTTGATCTTTTACATTTTATAATGATTCTTGTTTTAATTATATATTTATTACATATCTTCATTTACATAATATTATATATTATGGTATATATTTATATATTTGTGAGTATATATTTTAATGTATTCTTTTTAACATATATTTGAATTATATTTATTTAAGGTGTATATATTGATTTATTATTTTGAAGAAATATTTAAATTACATTCCTATATTTTAAAATATGCAATATTTTATATTTCATTTCTTTAATCCTGATGTATTTTTGTTTTAAACAATGCTTTCCGATATGTGGACAAATATTTCTCCGATTGTGACTAAATTCAATGCAAAGTGCGGGTGCTACTTATTGCTAAATATATTTTATTATTACCGACGATAAAGTGGAGCTTGTCGATTTTCTAATGGTTTCAGAGAGTACTCATGATACCCTCGAAAATGCAAAATTGCATTTTTGAATTTGTTAATAATTAATGTAAAAGTGGAAAATGAAAAACCTATTGTGAGATTTAGTCCAGCAAAGTCTTCCATCCACACCCTGAGGCTGGGCTGTGAGTGAACAGACATTACATAACCTCTGTTACGCATGTTTTCCAGCTGAGAGAGTGTTTATAATTTACTTTTTATCTAAGAGCGGGGAGGAGGTATATTCAGCCGTCTGATTGGATAACCCTTTTTATTTTTAACTCCAGAAACTCTTAAAATGTTCTTGTGGGTTGGCAACGCTGTGTTTCTGTTGAGAATCTCAAGGAGAAACAGAGAAGAGAAGAGTCTTTGTCTCAGACTGAGTCTCTCTCAGGGTGAACAGATTTCACAGATGAAAAATATTTCTCTGCATAGTTCACAGCTCCAGATCCTGGTTGAGTGTGTCTTAAAATGTTGTATAAATCTTGTGAAAACATGTTACCTTTCAAATCGAAGCTCAAGAACTGTGAAATCATTTAGATGAACACTCTTCTAACAAGTATTTAGTCATAAACTCAAGTATTCGACTGAAAGGGTAACTCTTGTAGTCCGACCCTGAAGGTAGCATCTCCTTGGTTCCCTCCGCAAAACGCCAATGGGGTTTCTCGATTAGATTTTGTTTTATTGCAGAAAATAAGCTCTGCGACAAACACACGTTTAGGATACTTCAACATTATGTTCAGAAGGATAATCTCCACATACACCGAAAAAACTCAAATGTTGACTTAATGTTACTTAACTTAAATGTATTATGTCAACACATTTCACATAACTGTATTAGGTTAGTTGAAAGCAATAATATTAAGTGGACTTAATATTATTGCGTTCAACTAACCTAATACAGTTGTAATAAAGTGTAAATGCAATCTCCAGAAGTAAAAACGCTAACAATAGGCAAATAAAGGAACTACGTCACCTCACTTTACATCAACAACGCTAAGCTAAAGGCAGCTAATGTTTGGCATTGGGCTGTTAAGTAGTCCCATTTAGTCACTTGTTGGCAACGACTGTTTTAACGTCATTTGAAAGCTTCAGGATTTAAACAGTAGGGTGTATTGACATATTTTATGTCGCAGAACAAAACGTTAAAATCTCTTCAGCTTGTGTTACACTAGACCTTATTTCAGGCATCAGACTGAAAAAAAAAGTTTTAAAAAACCATTGACTTCCAGATGAGTGAACAGGAAGGGCTGAAATGCTTGCTCTTTTCCTGGTTTTAGGACTCATTCTTTAGCTCTCTACTACAATTTATCCTTATGGGGACATGAATGATGAACCACATTTTAAATGTATTTACAGGACATCCAATAGTTATTGGGTTATTTCACTTAAAGAAAAACAGGGTCACCACATTTAGTGGGATTCATCCTCTGGAGAGCATGCATATCTGAACCATGAATATCTGACAAATAACTTATTTTTTTTTAAATTTTAAATTAGCGTCATTTGCATTATTTCTTGTCTAAGTTACACTTTATACTGTGTGACGTTCAGATATATCAATGCAAATTTCAAATCACGATGAGGTCCAATACAAGCCCTCTCTTGTAGCGCATCCATTGCACATTAATATCAGTAGTCAGGTAACCCCCCCCCTCTTGATACAGTATATGAGCATGACTCCCTCCCAAGTTTTTGTGGATAATCTCCACTTTGTGTGCTTATCTTTCAGGATAGAGCTTACGTCAGATTTTACTTCTCTATAATCATCAGCACACACACAGTGTGTTAGGAGGGACATGGTAAGGTCATGTTTCTATTAAAACCCCCTCCTCCCTAAATCAACCCCAACAAAAATAACCCGAGATAAAATGTATTCTATCTGAAGAGAGAGGCTGGCATTACAATGCTAACCATGTTTGGATCAACGTGACTTTATTGATCATTTTAACAGAGTATTTTACAGTGTGGTATAAGTACATTAAATGCATTCATGTATCTGAATACTGAACTGCTGCAACATATACTTTTTATCATCTTCTCAGCGCTGCTCAGATTTATGGAAACACATCAAATCATATAATGATAGTACATCCTTTAAATGTCACCTATTAAGCAAAATCCACCTTTTCATGTATTTTATACATACATATGTGTCCCCTCTGTGTTAAGAGATTTGGAAAGTTTCACGAAAAAAGATTCTCTCTCTTTTTGTCCTGATCCATTTATATAATAACCTGTCTGAAAACTAGCTGATCAGATTTTGGCCACTTTGTGATGTCACAATGTTTTTTTGGCTTGTGTAACCATTAGCCAATCACCAACCAAGGTAACCCCCGCCCCCCACCTTATCACCTGAGGCCCCGTCCACACGGAGACGAAAACGAAAATAAACCGAAGTCGTTTTCAAAAAAGTCTTCCGTCCACACGGAATCGGCTCAAGAAACGTGTCCGTCCACACGAAAACGCTGGAGACGCTGTAGTACATATGCCGGGCCTGTAAGTGGCGCTGTACTTCCGCCACAAAATACACCAAAAGCAGCGAATAAGACAGATGACGATTATTATTATTATATTATCATTATTATTATATATATATTATTATTGTTGCTGATGGTTGTGGTAGAGGAGCTGTAGATTTTGCACTAAAATCTGTATCATGGTCAGTAGCGTCTGGAGCACGAACGCAACCCTGTCATCCACCATTGTTGTTGTTGTTGGCGAAACGCATCAGCAATGAGGCGGGGGTGAGTAGGAGAGGTGGGGAGAGGCGGGGCTATGGCGTCATCGTTTCAGGAAATGACGTATAGGGCGTACACACGGAGCCGCAAGCGTTTCGTCTCCAGACTTACCCACTTTGGGAGCCGTTATCAAAGTGTATCGGATTCGGGCTCCGAATCCGCGGCTCCGCTTCGGCTTCGTGTGGACGAACCGTCTATATGATAGAGAACGTTAGCGGATACAACTGATATCGTCTCCGTGTGGACAGGGCCTGAATCTCCTCCTTGAGCACCATTGTGTTCTTTTTAACCAAATATCTCTCAGAGGGGCGTGGGGAGTGGCTCCTTATTTTCATCTAAAGTCAAAGACAGAGAATCAGCACTTTTGAAACAGGGCTGAAACAGAGGGGATTATGGGATGCTGCAATGATCTGTTTGGTATTTAGAGCCAAACACTTCAGAGACATGTTTTGTATATATCTGAGACTTATAATATATTGTTGAAAAAGAGTATAATAGGGGACCTTTAAAATAAAAATCATAAACATTCATGAGAATGTTTGAGAAACATCATGAGAGAAAAACAGTAATTTAAGAAGCAGTTTTTCAGATTAAAGATTATTTCTTCGTATTTCTTTATTATTATTAACTCGTAATAGTTGATCCAACACACTTTCTGCTACTTTATGATGCAGGAAGGCAATTTGTTGCTGGGAAGCGCGCCCTGCTGGACGAATACTGTCATTGCACAAGGAAATAATATCAAATAAATAAAGGTGTTTTTTTATAAATAATATATATAAATATTAATAAAATGTTTAGGCTTAATACACCTATCTTTTTATTATTGTGTACAATTCCCTTTAGATGTATACGCTTCCACCGATATATGATAATAATAATAATAATAACAATACTAATAATAATCATAATATGATTATGTATTTATTTTATAAAATAATAATATAATAATAATATTTTATTATTTATAATATTTATAATTATTATAACAGGTGTTTTTTGCGCGTTAATGGTCACAATTAACAAGTAAGAGAATCAATGTTATAACTAATTATTATTACATTTGGTTGTAGTGGTTTTTAGTAATAGTTTAAGTAGTAATAGCAGTAATCATATCAGAATTGGTAATATTAGTACATTATTATTCTATATGCATACATATGATTCATGACCTACACATGTAAAATAGAAATGTACAATAATACGATTATAACATTTGTTAAATGGGAGTTCTCAGTATGACTGTATAAGATTGGTTCATGAGTACAAAAACAAATACTCTGTGAAAAAAGTCAATCAACAACACAAACACACCCCCCACACCCCCCCCCCCCACACCACACACACACACACACACACACACAGGTAGGGCTTCCTGTCTGAGGACCGAGCCTCTCTTCTTCTACATGTTATTTCCTGCAGCTTCCCCTGCTAACTGCATGCTGCCTGCTAACGCATAAGCTAACGGTGAGTGATGCTAACAACTGTTTAAAGAGCAGCCACACTTTGTGTGCATTTAAGTTCACTTTAATTTAATAAACCTAACCCTGCATAGCTTCTGCATGAATTAATTAATTCATTTTAATTCAGTCTAATCTCAATAATAACAACAGCCTGTGTGTTCTTCATTAAATAATGTACTTGTATTTTTTGATGTTTTTTTCAGTATGTTTCGTGGTTTCTATTCATTTCTGTACATTATAAAAATCATTGAGCAAGTTAAAGTCTGACAGTTTTTACCGTATAAAGTTTTATATTATTATATATTAATATTATTTTCCACTTTTTCTTAGTGACATAATGCCACTGTTTTTTATGTAGATGCATTTTCAGTGTATTACATATTAGGAGGATTTTCACACTCTGTCCTTGATTAGCAGAAACATTGATTAAATGGTAAGTTAACTCACTGAAAGTGTACAATTATATTAATAAAATCACCAAGCTGAAGCTGAAGTTAGTTAAAAGGTTTAACTAAGTGCAAGATGATAATACAATATGAATACGGAATATAAAGTTATAAAGTTATGATCAGGACTGAATTTGGTTACACGATTTAACACAGTGAACTAGGGACATTTTGTTTTTGTAATCTTTTTATGACATGAATAGGACATTAGATAAAATGTTAAGTGTTAACTTTCATGTATTAGCGTTCATTTAAAGTGATTTACGTTACATTTCCTGATTGTTTGGAACTCTTATTTTAAGTTGTATTTCTTGACACATTAAAATGAATATTGTGGGTTATTTTCTTTTTTCAGAGCTTCTGAATGATCATCCTGAGATTTGAAACCCCTTCAGCTTCTTCCTTGATTTTGTCACTGCTGAAGGAAACGATTTGAAACATTTGATTTGAGAAGCTTTCAGGTCTGAGCTGCTTGTGAATAGCAAACGTCTTTACACCAAAGTGCCTTCAGGAGTCTGTGTTTGTACTGTTTGTAGAGTAGCATTAACAGAAACAGAGTGAAGTTATTGTGTTTACAGGACAGATGGAGCAGTGTGACACTTTTGTTCAAACTTTGATTTCAATAAAGTTTAGTCAAACAATGAATCTGCTGTTCTTAGAAGAACGGGAAAAAACAGAAGTTAAACGTCCTGTGTTTGAGGTGTGAGGTTTTTCAGTTTGATTTAAATGTTTAGACATGCAATAAATAAATAAATGAATGTGTGAAACCCAACTGACGCTAGTTGTGTTTGTTTCAGGAAGCTTTTGTTTTTATTTTTGAATTAAGCATCCTGTGCATTAAAATATATCCTGTAATGTAACCATCCAATTGCTTCTTTTGTTTGTTTTTGTGTCTTTTTTAAATGTATTTCTTAATTTAGTCTGTTCTTTTATAGTGTAATTATTATTTGTATTATTATTTGTCTCTTTGTGTCTCCTGAAAAAATTCAATTAATTTTTTCTCAAAATATTATACTTTTTCTTCAAAAACATTTAAAGAATGATTTTCAGATCTCTTTAAGATGGTGGACGACAGGTGCTACAACGATCAAAACCATAGACATTAGGAGAAACGCACTGTTGTTTAAAAAACGATTAGAAAACACAAATGTGCCAAAACATATGCAAATGAAGAAACATCTTGCTTTTGCAAATGTTGGCCACCACACTTTTATCAAAAGTTTTCTTGAATTTCCATTACCATCCAAAATCATGACAATATTATGAATATAAAATGTTTTTTCTCTAGAAAAATTACAGCATTGACCTTAAATTATTACTTTTTCCTTTTCTTTATTAATTTATTTGATCAAGAAATATTTTGATATTTGTGTCCTGTCATGTGACCTCAGCTGAGTATTTCTGTTCAGTTCTGTGACTTCACTTCCCAGGGTTCAACAGGAGCAGCTAGCAGCCATCTTCCTGTTGCTGAGGGAGAACCAGGAGGCGCTGGGGGAGGTGACGGAGGGAGAGATGGAGGAGCAGCTCAAGCTCTACTCCCTCTGAGACTTCAGAAAATATACTGTAGATTTATATTTAAACTTGAACAATTTTACTGTATTTTAAATTATTAGTCATTTTTTTTAACGTTACACTTTATTATAGAAAATATGATTTATTATACAGTATTTTTTTAAATACTTGTTGGTAAATTAAACATAGCCCTTATTTCTTTGAGTAGAAATACTACAATTTTCTTGAAAAACGTAGGATTGTATTGTCAACATTTAACATGTTTTCTCAAAATATTTTATCTTTTTGTTAAAGAATTATGATTTTTTTTTCCTTCATATATTTCGAGTTTTCCTCAAAGTGATCTTAAAATATTCAAACTAAAATCTCAGTTTAAATGCTTTATTTAATATATATTTTATAATTTTAGAATATTATTCCTGATACTGTAGATGTAAGATGTTATTGCTAAAGAAGCACAATATCCCAGAAAAACATATCTGTTTTTCTTTCAGAATTCTTGTTTTTAATTAAAATATTTAAACTTTTCTCAAAAATACTTTGACTTTATTCGGACAAAAACCTGGTTCCTCTCTGGATTTTGTGTTGAAACGGTAATATAGCAACTGGATATGCTGCATTTAGGCTAATGTAGAGTTTTCTACATAATCTTAATCTAAAATGTGTTGAAACATTCTGATATTGTTCACAAAAAATGTCAACTCCATTCTCGGAAGACCATTACCATCAATGTTTGTATTTATATACATTTATAATTTTGCTCTCTAAATATAAAGACTTAGTCAGAGTTATATTTTAAAATATAATAACAATCTGGATAAAATGTATCTTAACGTTTTTTTTTATTTAAGAACCTTGTTCTTAACATTTTCATTTTTTTCCCCTTAATTCAAATTTTTCAGGAATGACTTCTAAGGACATTACATTTTTTCCTTAAAATATAAAAATATCCTAAAAATACACCTTTATAAAAGTTGATATTAAGACTAAGTATCTCACAATAAAACGTTTTTTTCTTTTTTCATTTTAGGACATATAGTTGGTATATTGTGGTATTTATAACACGTTCTGTCATGTGAGCTCAGCTGTTATAGAGTGGCGAAGTCACGCCCATCTACTTCCGGTCCATGGGACCTTATTTCGGAAAAATTATGTATTGAAGTCAATGGAGAGAGAAAACTTATCTTTCGATCCCGTTTAAATTGTGCCATGAATTACTGATATGATGTTTGTCAATCTTAAAAAATCATTTCCATGTCAAAAAGTCACAGTTTGTCGTAAAACTGTTGAAATATAAGACTATGAAAAATACGCAACTAGAAAGACTACAAATCCCAGAGTCGCGTAAGTGATGTCATAACTGATGTCACAATTGTTTTCCTCCACTAAATAAGAGATAGCTAAGATAAGATAACTTTAACAAGATGCCTGTGTGCTTAGTACCAGGTTGTTATCATACCAGCAATGGGTCTTACTCTTGCTCGTTCTTTCGCTTCCCATCTGATGAAAGGACCAGGAGTGGCTGAATCATGTTAGCTACCTAGCTAGTAGCAAGCACGTTAGTTAGCATTACAGCCTTAGCCTTGTCATTTTTATTAGCCTTAACATGAAGTAGCATTAAGTAACCCAAAATGTTAAACAGTAAGAGTAGTAGTCATATTTCGTGAACCCTTTGAAGAGTACTGTCACACCGGTGTGATCATTCTATAATACACCATTTAAGCCCGGGGGAGAAATGCTAACGCTACATTAGCATCGGCGATCTTTTCTACTTCATGCTATCTGCACAAATGGTTGACATTAAACATTAAAAAGATCAGGCAGTTCAGAGAGAATCAAAGGAAGGCAGGCAGCTTTGCATGAAATTCTTCTGGACGTGTTTCATTGTGGTGATAGTGAGGGTAGTCAATCCCTTTTTTGGCAAGACAGTAGTGACGGCCATCTTGGTGACGTGTGTTGTTTTGCGAGACCAGAGATGTAGTTCATTGAGCGGTTTCACACAAAAGAAGTGTTACTTCACAGATTTACGACACATTTTTTTTTTTTGACTTGCAAAATTATCTTTTACATAGACAAACCTCATATTTGTAATTCGTGGCACAATTCAAACGGGATCGAAAGATAATCTTTCTCTGTCCATTGACTTCAATACATAATTTTTCCGAAATAAGGTCCCATGGAGGTCCACCGGAAAGGGAGGGACTTCGCCACTCTATTTCCCTTTACATCCACACATCAGTTTCCAGTCTTTATGCTAAGCTAAGCTAAATGTCTGTATAGCTTTACACATGACTCGCTGGGTGTGTGTGTGCACCTCTGTGGCCCTTTCTCATTTCACTAATTTCCCCTCCTCGACTCCTCAAATCCTCGGTCCTCCGGTAGTGACCCCGAAATGAATTTCAGCGCGCCATCTCATTTCTCTAAATGCACTTCGAGGATCGAGCGTCGAGGAGGCTCTCTGGAGGAGCTATAACCGAGGATACACTGATGGTTCCTCCACGGCTCCTCCGCGGATGCATTTCCGGCAACAGTGATGTTTCAAAGAGTCGTGACGCACGGCCGGACTGATCTCAGCCAATGACAGCTCTGCATGCATCCCCTGGATATTATTTTATTAACTGCTTTCATCAGACGCGATGTTTTCAGTGAGAACAGCTGTGAGGTCTGTGTAGAAAGGAGAGCAGTGTGTATAATATATATCACTCAGTATAACAGGCTATATACTCTCTTTATTTGTATGCTTTAGTTGAGTAGATATCTACAAACAAAGAGTCGATATTTTTCTAAAACCATTTAGTGCTTCACATGATAAAATACACAACGGCTGTATCCTGATATATATTATATGCTTTAGGAGCTGTAGGTGCGTGTTGTACAGTGTGTGTATGTGTGTGTGTAGATGCGGCGGACAGACAGGTCTCAGTTGGTTTGGTGTCCTATGCTTACTTTTAATACTTGTAAATAAAACTTTTGGCCCGTAATTTATTTTCCTCATTGTAGCGACCAGAGAGAGGGGGGGGGGGTATATCCAGTCTCTGATTGTGTTACGTTATTATGAGAGTGCTCTCATACTTGTTTGATTCTGAAATTGTATATATTTATATATGTGTGTGTCCGCATCTGTAGCCTGTTATTGTCTCATTATACCGCACTGTGAATGAATTAAAAGTAAATATATAAGTCGTCATGAACACATCTGTCCATCAGACAGAGGGCTGCTGTGCCTCCTGTCATCATTAATGGACGTCTCTTTAAAATGAACGCTCAGAGGAGTGGATTTCTCATTTCTCTAACCGCCTGCTGCTTCCCCTCCTCTCTCCTCGGTTCTCCTCCTCGACTCCTCCGCTCGCATCTCCTGTGGGCGGGACTAAGACACGAGGATAGGAGTCGAGGAGGGGAATTAGTGAAATGAGAAAGGGCCTGTGTGTTTGTGTGTGTGTGTGCATGTGTTTGGTTTTATGGAACAATGCTGCAGGTTTAAAACTTTAATATCACCAAAGACGAATAAAAAAGCTCAGGTGTTTTCTATAGATGTATGAATTTTCTCTCGTCTTCTTCATGTCTAACAATCAGGGCTAATCTGTCAAACGACACTTGAATAACAGTACTTCTGCTTTTAATTCATGAACTACCTTACCTTTGCAGACAGAGCAAACATCAACGTGATTTTAAGATTATTCCACCTAAAATAGGAAAATATTATCGATAATTTTGGCAAAACATTTGGAGAAAAAAGTTTAGATATTTTAAGAATGTAATCATAAGATTAAGGGAAAAGGAGTCATACTAACTCCAGAATGAGGTGAAATTAAGATTATTTTAGATACAATACATGATGTGAATATTTTTTTTCTTTGACAGTTTTTCTCTGTAAGTTTCTCAAGAACTTTTAATATTCCAAAAATTACCTTCTAATAGCTTCAGACAAAGGACTTTTCTCTACTCTTCTCTTGCTTGATCTTGGTGCTGCATTTGATACTATCGACCATGACATCCTATTGCAAAGACAATACAATATAGTTGGCATAAAGGGAACCGTTTTAAGCTGGTTTAGGTCCTATCTATCTGAACGGTCTCAGTTTGTCAGAAGATTCAACTATGAATCTTCCATGCAAACTGAAGTTAGCCATGGAGTGCCACAGGGCTCAGTGCTTGGGCCTATTTTCTTCACATTATATACAGTATACTTCCGTTGGGCAGTATTATAAGGAATCAATCTATAAATGTTAATTGTTATGCGGATGATGTTCAAATATATTTATCTATCAAGCCTGATTAAACCTAAATAAAATATAAATAAAATTAAAAATTGCCTCAAGGACTTAACAACTTGGATGAACTTAAAGGTTTTGGGGTTAAACACAGACAAAACTGAAGTTATTGTACTCGGCCCATAGAATCTACAAAACAAATCTATCTAAACATATGCTCACTCTGGATGGCATTAACTTGGCCTCCAGCGAAACCTCAAGACAATAATGATTAAATATTAGAACTTTGCTATCTCAATAACATTATCTTTAAAGTGTTGCTGTAGATTTGCTGTTTATAAAATACCTAGCATTTTATTTATGTATCTTTTTTGTGTGTAATGTGGTGTTTTCCAACGGTCTTTATTTGGATCACATGTTTTCCGATAGCTTTTATATCTGCTGTTGTGTGTTTAATAACTTTCAGATAATTATGAAATTATTAGTGTGGTTTTTTTGTGACATTACATTGATAAAAATAAGACATATGGATTGCAGATTATGATTTTTTTTGATGATATGATCTGAGTTCATATTTAACTTCTGGTCATATCTAGAAACGCTCATTTTAATTTTAAATTGTATATTAAATTATAATAAATATCTTAAAAAGAGGATTTAATTCACGATCTGACACACTCACACAAAAAAACAATGGACTTTTATTTTCAAATTTGACTAAAGAATGTTTTGGGAATTATGACATTGTCCTTTTTTTCTTTGTAATGTGACAACTTTTAAAAGATGTATCCTTACATTTTTACAATAATGGAATTCACTTTTGTACAAGACAATATATCTCTTTAATTAAAAAGGGTCTGACCTCTAAGACGTCCTAGCCCCGCCCCCAAGGTGACGTCACACTGGTGGGCTGATCCAGGAAGTGAAGAAAAACAGTTTTTACTTGCTGAGGTGAAGCTTGCATTTTACAGACAGATCCCCTTGTCATTAAAAATGGACTTCAGCCTCACCTGAATGCACCTGACTGCAACACCATGACGAAGAAGAACAAGAACAAAAAAGAAGTAGAAGAATGAGAGGCTCCATGAAGTATACATTCTTCCTTTTAGGGACTTCATGTTTTATTATTTGTACCTTTTTATATTCTCAACAACACAGCTACAGGTAAGAGTTTATTAAGGTAAAGTATTCACATCCTGTAGCAGCAATACCTGCTAGAAATGATTATAACCATTATTTATAGCACTTTATGTATAATAAAAAGCTACCAGTGCATTATGGCATACAATTGCACTTTTACAATTTTCACAATTTACAACTATTTTAAAAGTATAACAACATTTAGCAAAGGAAAATAAATAATAAGTAGAAAAAGTCAAATAAAACAATTTCACATTATTACAATAATGTTAGTCAAAAGCCTTTTATAAGAAGATGATTACTTAATAATACAAATACAACCTTGCTTGAAATATTGAAAATGATTGAAAGGCACAAAACATTTCTTATTTTATTTTTTACAATCTGCAAAAAAGAAAATATTTTTCAAATGTATTGCTCGAAAAAAACTGTTTCTTTGGGACATAAAATAACAATTTTTATATTATTATTATTATGATCGTTTGTCTGAAGCATGGAGTCTCTAGATGACAATCAGGTGGACTGGAGTCTTGTGTCAGCGAGTGATCAAGAACAAGAAGTAGAAGAACAAGTGAGTTATTGTTATCTTCTCTGCTGCAGGAGAGATTAGTAACTAATTACATTTACTCAAGTACTCAAACAGTATTCATATCTTGTGCCCAAATACCAAATATATTATCAATACAATCAACTACAAGAAGCACAAGTATTTTGTATATTGCAGAGAAAAATATATTAGGCTTTAAGCACAACACAGGATGCCACAATGACTTAACGTGTGAAGAGAATATTTAAAGAATGATGAAGCTGTCATTTGTTAAATGCTCAGAACATTGTACAAAGTTTTGTTGTGTTTTTTATGAATTAATGATTTGTGTTATAAATAAATCAGAAAACAAATTTTAAAATGTTTATTCAAGTTTCTCAAAGTCCAAGATGATGTCTTTACATTTGTTGTTTTGTCATTCCAAAGACAAACAATATTTACTTTGTAATACAGCAAAGACTGAAATCTCCATATTTTAGAAGTTTAAAACTATATTTTTTGAATACATGAAAAATGACTTTAACCATTAATCGATTATCAATATATTTGGTGATTAATCTTTTGTCTGATTAATTGTTTAATTTTTGAAGCTCTAGAATGTATAATGCAATGAGTCATTATAAAGTGTAATATTCTCTGCAGTTTTAATGTGAGTTGACTGTATTTAAATGTATCTTTGCAATGTATTTCAGATAGAAGCAGCATGTTCTCTGAGGAAAGCTGTGAAGAACGATGTTCTTCTCCGAGAGAAGTTCAGGTTCTCCATGTCAGTTCTCCAGTGGGCGCGGAGTTTAAAACCTGCCTGGGAACATCTGAGGAAGCGAAACCCTCCGTACGGCTGGAGGGGACTTCCTGTTGACGGTAAATTCTGTTTGTCTAATTCATTTTGAGAAAGTATCTTTATTTTGCTACGACTAATGGGAACAAATGCTAGATACACATATAGCTGTGTTTGTAGATTTTTGTCTGAGTTAACCAAAAATGTGCATTTATACCTGATTTGCATATGTATACATGACACTTCAGAAAACTTGTAATACAAAAAGTAATTTCCTTAAAGTAAATAATCAACTGAAGAAGTCTCATTTTGATATCTATTAGTTACATTTTGTACCCTATTCACCTGTAGTGTCTAAGTCTTATAAGCAGGACTTCACAGTTAAGGTATCTGAATTGTTCCTCCTCTCCTGCAGTTGTGGGCTCCACGCTCTCCCTCCTCAACAGCTCTCGTCTTTTCGAGCGAGGCTCACCTGACAGGTGTGTTAGCTGCGCTGTGGTAGGAAACGGAGGAATTCTGCGAGGGTCCCAACAGGGCAGGAACATCGACAGCCATGACTTTGTCTTCAGGTGAGAGTGAAATCGTTGCTTTTACACTTTATTACAGTTCATAGTATGTTGTTACGGTATATAATATAGATATTATTAATTTTCTACCTTATTAGGCTAATGCTAAGATTTCTTAAAGGAAAGTCACAAAATGGCTTCCAAGAGTTATAAAATGACAAAAAAGAAACTAAATGTTTAAAAAGAGACACACAATTACTGTAAAGAGTCACAAAATGACTACAGGGACAAACAAAAGGACACAAAATGACTACAGGGACAAACAAAAGGACACAAAATGACTACAGGGACACACAAAAGGACACAAAATGACTACAAAGAGACACTAAATCAACACACCAAGATGCAAAACGACCACAGAAATAAGCAAGATGACTTCAAAGATACACAAAAAGATCCAAAGGGACACAAAATAGACACAAAAGGACTTCTAATAAACACAAAATCACTATAAAAGAGAGACAAAAAGACTTCAAAGAGACAAATATTAACTAGAAAGAGCCACAAAAATATAAACAAAAGGATTTCAAAGACAAACAAAATGACTTTAAAGAGACACAAAAACAACTATAAAAGTGATACAGAACGACTATAAAAGAGACCCAAAATGACTTCAAAGAGAGATGCAATAACTACAAAGTGGCACAAAATGAACACAACGTGATGCAAAACGAAAAGATTTCAAAGACACACAAAATGACAAATAGGAAAAATCTCGTGTTACTCTCATGTCTGCGATTAGCTAACTGATACATGTTTTAATAAAAACGGTTTCCCTGCCCCTCAGGATGAACGGAGCGGTGATCAGAGGTTTTGAAAAAGACGTGGGGACAAAGATTTCTTTCTACGGATTCTCCACCAACACCATGAAGAACTCGCTGGGCCGGTACCACACCGACGGATTCACCAGAACCCCCCAGAGTCCGGTGGGGAGAACTCAACTCTGACTACTGTTATTGTGCTCACTCATGTTTTGCATTTGTTGTTTGTCTCATTTCTGGTCATTTAGCATCTCTTTTAGACATTTTGCATCACTTTTTTGTCATTTTGCATCACTTGGTAGATTTTGCATCCTTTTTGGTCCTTGAACATCATCTTTTAGATGTGATGCAATAGTTTTTTGTAGTTTTGCATAATTTGTATCCAATTGTGTCTCTTTCCGGTCATTTTGCATCACTTATTCAACTTATTGTATCTCTTTTTGGTTGTTTGCAAGACCTTTTGGTTCTTAAGGTCTTGGACCCTTTAGATGATTTGCATCACTTTCTGGTTCTTATACGTTACTGATTAGATGTTTTGCATCTTGTTTTGTTTTTATTTAGAAATGTTGTGTCTCGTAGTTGTATTTGTCTGTCTCTTGTATAAGTTATGTGTCTCTTTTTGGTCATTTTTCATCCCCCTTTAAACTATTTGGATGACTTTCCGTCCATTTTGATTATTTTTTCATCACTTATTTGACTGTATGTTAGCAGTAACTTTAAACGTTCATGCTCATTTTCTTCTTCTGCAGGAGATAAACTATATCTTCATCCCTTCAGACCTCCGAGACTATGTGATGATGGCGGCTGCTGTTCAGGGTCGGGTCGTGGGCTCAGGGAGGGACAGGGGGGACAGGTGAGTCCATTATTCATTATTGATAAAAGTCTCAGGCCACCTGCAACAATGCTCATTCAGTAGGCATGAAGAAAAAAGGGTAAAATCACAAAAAGAACAAGAGGAAATTCTTAGATATTAAATAGTAAATGCTAAATTGTATGGCTAAAATAAAACCATGACTAAGATATACAAAATTATCATTAAAGGTCCCCTATTATGCAAAATCCACTTTGTCATGTCTTTCATTCATACATATGTTTCCCCTCTGTGTTAAGAGATATGGAAAGTTGTGGAAAAAAGATTCTCTGTCTTTTTGTCCTGACCCATTTATATAAAAACCTGTCCGAAAATGAGCTGATCAGATTTCGGCCACTTTGTGATGTCATAATATTTTTTGTGTTGGGCAACCATTATCCAATAGCAAACCAAGGTAACACCCGCCCACCTTATCAACTGCATCTCATCTTACGGTCCGAGCCGATTTCGGTAGATGTCGATAGATGTCGATAGATGTCGGGCCGTCGTTGAGCGTCGTGTTGCCCTACTCAGATTGGTGTGTACTGCACCGTTGTGTCTTTTCGGCCGTGCCGACACCTTCCGCCGCCGATTCGACATGTTGAATCGGTAGGCTGTCGGCCAAAGGCCGTCGGTCAAAGAAATCACTCTGATTGGCTGTTCAGCTAGCGAATCAATGCATGAGAAGCGAAACGGAACTGAGGGACCCAAACAAACTATTAAGAAGGCAAATCTGAGATTTCATTTAACTCCAGCTCTCGACACAGGTTCGGGAAAGCCCCATGAGCTTCTCGCTGTAGAGTGAAAATGGAACGCACACGCTATTTGTTGTTTGTTTATATCACGCAGTCTGTTCTTCTTCTCTCGGTGTATCACGCAGTCTGTCTTCCGGTTGTTGCCTCTTTTGAATGACGAATACACACTACCGCCGCCTGCTGGTAAGGAGAGTTATTGCCACTCACGCATGCGCAGTTCGTACGTGCAACTTGGCCGTCGGCTGAAGTCTTTGCGGTGTGTTCCAGTGCGACACATGGCCAAGACGCAGGAGACGTGAGGCGACGTGAGCCGACGTTCCGTCGGGACGTGTTCTTTGGTGTTCTTTGGTGTTCTTTGGTGTCATTTTGGTGTGTAAGGAGCTTTAGAACACCATCGTTTGCTTTTAAACCAAACAGTTCTCAGGGGGGCGTGGCCAGCAGCAGCTCATTAGCATTTAAAGCTACAGACACAGAATCAGCACTTTTGAAACAGGGCTGAAACAGATGGGATTATGGGATGCTGCAATGCATGATCTGTTTGGTATTTATAGCCAAACACATCAGAGACATGTTTGTATATATTCTGAGACCTATAATATATTGTTCAAATAGAGAGTATAATAGGGGCCCTTCAATTTTTGGTAGAAGTTATTATATTAAGTAAATAATTCTGCAGTAAGCCCTAAAATTAGGGCTTAAATCTGAAGTGGATTTCTGTTGATCTAATGAGCATGGTTTTGAAAAATGTAAATTTTTTGCAGTTTTTCTATCTGCGCTGTAACACCATGTTTGGCCTGCAGATGGCGGAAGAGCCTTTAAACATCTTGCAGATTTTTATATCACAGGAATTAATTTGAACTGCATCCCTCTCAAACAGGTGTTTTACTTAAGTAAAATTACTGAAAGCGCATTGTGACAATATTAATGTACATTTTAAGAATACATTTATTTTTATATTTTTTTTTATTAAATATGTTATACATTTTTTTTAAAGTTATATTTTGAGAATAAAGTAATTTTGTTTTTATTATAATGCTATTTCAAGAATAAAGATATATTCATTTTTTATATATTTTCCCGAAAAAAGTCTGGAATTTCTTTTTTTAATATTTCAGTAAAAACGGGATAATAGACAACAAAGATTAATTTTTGAAGGCAATAGTATATGAGGAACAAGTTGATTGTTATTAATTGAAAACAATGATTTACAGTACTGTCAATTCACTGATTCATTCATGGACTTATTATTTAAGCTGAACTTTTTTCTTTCTAACTTCATCAATGAGTTAGTCTCCCTGAGCAGGTGGCACCTTGTACAGCAGCCTCCCCTCTGTATGAATGACGAGTTGTATATGTTAATCTTATAAATGCAGTCCTTTTACCATTTACTATTTTGTGTATAAAAAAAGAGTACAATATTTTCTTCTGAGATCAAAATAAATACTCTTCTTAATTAAAAGTGCCTCAAATTGAAGTAAAGTACTTGAGTAAATGTATTTAGTTACAATCCACCAGTATTGTTGTGTTGTTGTTATTGTTGTTTGTCATCATGTATGTGTTGGGTCTCCAACAGGCCCTGGAAGTATTTTGGTCACAAACCAGCAGAAAACTTCAAGATTCTCCACCCAGGTTTTATTTCCTACGTGACTCGCAGGTGAAGCGCAGCTGTAATTAGAGAATATATTAATGTCAGTATCTCAGGTTTTTATTTTTAAATTATTCCTTATTTTATTTTTTATTGTTTGTTTTTTATACATTTTTATTTGAATTCTTTTTTTCATTTTTTATTTTATTTACACACTTTTTTTAAATGTCTTAATATTTGTTATCAATTTTATATTATTTTAAATCGTTTTTTTAAATCATTTTCAGTTTCCTGCGGTCTCCTCTGCTGAAAGACATCAGGACTCGTCACCTCTACATGCCGAGCACCGGAGCTCTGATGCTGCTGACAGCACTGCACACCTGTGACCAGGTACACACACACACACACACACACACACACACACACACACACACACATCTGTCATTATAGCATGATGCCTGTCTGCAGGTTTCTGCGTATGGCTTCATCACCAGGAGCTACATGTCGTTCTCCGATCATTACTACGACTCCACCTGGCAGCCTCTTGAATTCTTCTCCAACCACGACCTGCGGATGGAGGGCCGGCTCTGGGAGGAGCTGCACCATCGGGGGGTCCTCAGGTTGTACCAGAGGGAGGTGGGCAACTGACAGGGCAAACATTTATACTAATAGATATCAGAATGAAACTTCCCTGGTTGATTTCTCACATAAGGACAATTATCTTTTGCAAGTTTTCTAAAATGTAAGCTTTAAATATTCAAACGATGCCTTATCTAATGCTATCTAGTCTTAAACTTGGAGAGTGCCTATACAATGTCCAGTTTTAATGTACATTTTTTTGTAATCATAAACCTTTTAAAAAGGCACCTTACGTCTGATTATTTTACGTTGAAATTTGACTGAATATAAGCATTAAGTAGCTTCATTAATGTAGTTTATTTTGTTAATTTTTAAAGCAATTGTGGGGGAATATAAGCTCGAAAATGTACATCGGATCCACATTTGGGAAGTGTCCATTTCTACAAAACTGTCCTTATGATATATTTATCCTGCGTTTTACAATATAAAAACACTTTCCTAATATCTGCAACATGCATATACCAACAAACTTGTACAATAATTAACTTTGTTTAAAAAATGTTATTTAATCGCTCATAAATTGTATATAACACTGATTTCAGATTCAATTTTTTTTTTAATAAAAATATATTTGACAAGTTATTGTTTCACTTTTCAATTTTAATAATTTGAGCATTCTGGTGATTATTTACTCATATACACAAACTAATATGGAGAACTTAGCTAATGCTAACTTATATTTTTTATATGAACTATGTGAGAATTGTCCCTTTTTCGCTCCATTTTATTGACTCATGAACTCTGTAAAAGTTTAATAGTAAAATAATGAAAACAAATATATAATTGTTCTGAAGAGGAACATTAGCAAATGTTATAAATGAATTCCCCAACAACTGCTGAATATAAAAAGGCACCCTCTCTGGAAAAGGAGAGATGTGGGGTGGGAGGGTCATATTTCATTAAGCTACACAACAAGAGCCAGAAATAAACAGATAATAACTAACTCATATTTCAAAATAAAAGCACGACTTTTAATGTTTCTTCTTTCTGTCTTTTATTGCTCTAAGAACGTGTGTGTGTGTGTGTGTTTTGTTTCATGTTTACACAGATTACATTTTAGTTGCTGGAAAGTAAAACTTGTGAAATAAATGTGGGTACAGGTTAACCAGCTGAAAAACCGAACATTCGGGCTGCAACTGAAATAAATATATTTCCGGTTAAACTTTTTGATGAATAAAGAAGTATTTTTCTCAGTAAAACATCAGAAAAAAGTGACTAATTATAACTAATGTAAAGTATTGAAGTTATTTGTTTCTTCAAAGTTACAGTTTAAAACCCAAATATATTAATTATGCTATAAATAATGACATAGAAAAGCAGTAAATCCATATATGAGCTAGCTGAAACTTGGTCATTTGTGTTGGATATATGTTGGATTGAAAAATTGACATTAGAGATTTAAATGTAGATTTTCGAAATTTATAAATTGCTTTTAATACATTTCTGTTGGTGAATTATTCAATCATCTTAGAGAAAAAAAAGGACGGCAAAAAGGTGTCTGTTAGGATTCAATTACATTAATAAAAAGTTCCATTCACTAGTAGGCTTACTACACATTATGTAATTATTTTAAGATATTAAGTTGTTTTTTTTAGATACTAAGTTATTATTTTCAGAAAGACATAAAAAAATGTTTCATTAACAATGACTTAACATTACAGTTTTTATTCAGAGGTTAAGTTTCCTTCTCATTGTTTTCTTTAACTAGCGGAAATGGGCTTCCATACTACATTACAAGTAAGTGACGACAAGCTTTATATATAAAGTCTATGGTGACAAGTAGCAGAATTACATTTTGTAGAAAGACATTTCTTTGTCAGGTTTTATTTAGAAAGGCTGATCCGGATGGTGTGCGTGTTACTGTTTGTCCCTTCACACGCCTCGTCCTGAACGCAGCAGCGGAGAGAATGTGGCATTCACGGCGAGGAGGGAAAACCTGGAAGAGCGTCACCGGGCGATGTGACGTACAAAGTAGGCTACTAAAGTTCGTAAAATTATGATATATGTGTTGGTTAACTCTGTTTGGGGATTTAACCACTATCTAACACGCTTGGAAATTAACACTCCTGGGATATAAAACCCCACTTTTCTGGAATATCAACACAAGGAATACTCTGCCAGATCTCCGGAGTTTTCCTACAATCTGCCACCGTGGTCCGCTACATTTCATGGGTTGAAAAGTTTAAAAAATAACTGACTAAAAGAGGTAAGTTTCATATAAGATTGGTTTTTCTTATTAAGGTTTCGCATTTAAGAAAAGTGTGGTTACAAGTGCTTTAACTAACTTCGGTGCAAAGGTCGGTGTTGGTAGAGGTGCTCTCCCACGGTCTGTTTACATGCCAGACTCCTGCCGCGAAATGCGGGTTCCTCCGGTGCGGAAAAAGCTTCACACCGAACTCCCTTCTCATCTCTCTAAACTGGAGCCGTTTATTTAAAAGACAACTCCATATCAACCCAATAAAGATTTGAATATCATTTACGAAATACATGTTCAATTCGGAGCACTTAGTTTCTGTAAAAATATAAGGTGAATATTGGTTTATATAGCTTGCCAACCTACGCCCCCATTGTGCGTATTTAAGTTGAAGACTTCCAGTTTTGAGAGGTTTATCAGTGCTTTTGAGTGCTTTAAATATACCCGAATTGGCAACAGACTACAGCTTAATTATGCAAATCCTCCAAATACATGTTTTATTTGTGTTTTAAGTGGTTGATGAGGATGGGAATGTAGAATAAGTTACTTTTGTTAACGGAGTCTGGCTTGAAAATGTGCTTGCATCAAAGAAAATGGCACATTTCGAAGCTTATTAAAATGTAACTTGATAAACACTGAGACTTTGCTATATCTTCAGATGCAAATCTTCAATTCTGCGTTCTATGATATCACTAAATGGCACTTAAAATGTACGGTAAAAACGGGATGAATTGGCTTTAGTCACCTTTGTGGGTGAATAAATACAAGACTTCCAGTGTGAAAGGTTAATCAGTGCTTTTTAAGTGCTTCACGTACTGTTGAATTGGCAACAGACTACAGCTCAATAATGCAAAACGTCAAAATACATGTTATGTTTGTGTTTCATCTGCTAGATGAGAACGGGAATTTAGAATAAGTCACTTTTTTAACGGAGTCTGTCTTGAAAATATCGATGAATCAAAACAAATGGCACTTATGGAAGCTTATTAAAATGTAACTTGATTAACACTGACACTTTTGTATGTATTTTGAGATATACATATTTAATTTGGTGTACTATGATATCACTAAATGGCACTTCAAGTCAGTAAAATGTAAGGTCACAATTGGATTACATGGGTTGCCAACCCCTTTTGTGCATAAATGAATACAAGACTTTCATTGTTAAGGGTTTTGCAGTGCCTTTTAGTGATTCAAATATTCCCGAATTGCCAACTGACTACTATTATTTCACGCAAAACCTCTAAATACATGTTGTGTTTATGTTTATTGTGATTGATATTACAGGAAAGGGGAATTTCTAACTTTTCTAATGGAGTCTGGCTTGACAATATCTAAGCATCAAAGAACATGACACACCTTGAAGCTGAATACGGCTTTATTGCACTATGCAAACATCTTTTGGGGGTTGGCAATTATACTATGTAAAGACAGCCAAACAGCTTCATGAAAAACTATTCATCATGGTAACACATTTCATTATTCACTACTCTAACATTACTTCAAAGTAATATCTGTCAAGTGTTTCTTGTTTCAGAGCAATACACTGATTGATTCACTTCCACTTTGGAACACGTCTCTGAGACTTGGAGTCCCTGCAGTGTCAAAGAGAAATTTACGAGTATTGTTCATCTTGTCATGAATGCAGTGACAATACAAAATGCCTGAGGGAGGTGGAGGAAAGAGGGGGGGGGGGCGTGATGGGTATAAATGGGAATGACAGCTCTGCTTACGCCCTGTGCTCCTCTGTGGCTGCTGGTTATGTAATGAAATGAGTTGTAACCAGGAAAACAGTGCAGTGCCCTGTGATCCGCCTGCAAAGCCTCTTTCTGTTTATATAGCAACACTGTTTTTTTGAGGCCCGGTGCTGCAGCAGTGATCATGCTCTCATGCAGAGATCAAGACTGTCAACTGTGATGACGGTTATCTGAAAGAAACTGGAGCACAGACGCAGCTCTGACTTAACTCTGCCAACTCCTTCCTCTCATATCTGAGTTGTGCCTGGGCACTGGGCTGGAAGAGTTTAAGTAGCTGTCCTGCCGCTGAAATGAAGTGGACGCATATATTGTATCACAGAGCCCCGAGGGAAGCAGCAGAGCAGGACAAGTCAGCCACACAGGGACTCAACGTCAGGTGGTTTCACCCATTCTCCTCTGGGGTTAAAATGTAGATTCATAAATGGAGTTTGGTGTTCAACTCCTCTGGTTTAGACATTTAAAATCCACTTCATGGAGTTTGGTATAACACCATTGTTTGCAGGGTTTAACATCGCTGGTTCTCAAATGTTGAACAATTCAGTGGAGTTTGGTGTAAAACCCCTTTGTGTTCAGTGTTATAACCCATGGTTTAAACATGTGAAATTATTCTATGGAGCTTGATGTAAAACCATTGTGTGCAGAGTTTAAACACCTCTTCCTCCAGAGAAACAGACTTCTTCTTTAATCATTTACAACTTTTTTCACTGGCTTTGTGACGTGCAACAACATTAACATTAACCTTTCTGTTGGTCGCTTGTTAGCAGACCCTTCACGCGATAGCAGAGCGAACAGGTACAGGAGGCGTAGAGCGAGGGATCATTGTCCACTAGTTAATCGATCGCAGATGGCGTCGTGCTCGCGGACGGATACAAAAAAAAAACTAAATGGGTCGCGAAATATACTTTGGCGGCCGTTAATATACCTGGGCGGCCCGCCCAAGTTAAGACTATGTGTTGGAAACCCTGGCTTCAATGTGTCTTAAAAATGGGGGTTGCTATAAAGTGACTAAATGAAACTACTATACGACATCATGCGGAACATTAGCCGCTGTTAGCTTAGCAGTTGTCATGTGGCGTTGTAGTTTGTTTATAGCCTAAGTTTAGCTTTTTACTTATTTAATTTCCTTTAAATTTGAACAATGATAAAGGGGTGTATACATGTGGAGATTATCTTGCTGAACAAAATATGTTTATCATTGACCTTTGTTTGCCAAGGCATTTTGTTTTCTCAATTATATTCTGTACAAATTGTACAGTCCACAGAGACAAATGTAACATTTGTGATATTGGGTTATATAAATAAACATTGATTGATTGATTGATTGATTGAATTATCCAAAATCCAATGGAAAAATCCCCTTGTGTTTTTGTGTAGGAAACCAGGGAATACAGAAATACATCAACCCAGCGCCACTCTGAGGAATCTGTTTCAAACTGAGACTGCATTTAAAAACTCCTTGTAGTAACTTTAAGTTGCCTACAAAATCTGCGAGTAAACCTGATTAGATTTAATAAGGGATTAAACAGGATCAGCTCTGATGGATTTTGGGTTTATACAATGCTACTCAACCTAAATCCTGTTCATCTGTTTAACTCTTTAACTTGACCTCATTAGAGAATTTATGGTCGTAGTAAAACACCTTCAGGTTTTTCAGTTTTATACTTCTCTGATCTGGTTTTCTCATTTCTTCTCAGGACTGAACCACATCACCTTCTCCTCTTACATCCTGGAAATAACATCTTCCCCCCAATACAAGAAAAAAAGAGTGCAAAGAAGTCTGCGCAGGAAATTAGGATCAGTGTCTCCGCCTGGGCAGACTCCAGAGGATTTATATGAATTTGAGTGTGGAGAGTCTCACCTGAGGCACGTCTTCATGCGTCCGACACGCAGCATGAGGCTCTGAGGAGGATTTTAAATAAAGCTGGTTAAAGGAGGAGGTCGAGGAGGAGGAGGATGGGGAAGGAGCAGGACCTGCTGCAGGCGGCGAAGAGCGGAGACCTGCTGTCCACCCAGAAGCTGCTGTCCAAGCTCAAAGCCAACAGGAACAGTAAGTAACACTATGCTTTTATATTGAAAACTTGCTTGAATTTTGACTTGAGCCGTCCCTTATAGATTCTGTCTTTTTACGTTAGTGAGCCGGATCATTTGGCTCGGCTCTCTTAAAGCGCCGGCTGTTTCGACTCCCAAACGGCTCTTCATGTTACCACAGTTTACCACGGAGCCTCAGTTTCGCCGCTGCGAGGCTCTGGTGCTCGCAGCTCACGCGCGTGCTCCACTAGCACCGCTCATCGCGTCCAAATCGCGCACGTTCCGTGTTGTCCAGTAGCAGGCACCGCCGATGTCGGGGAAACGATGTTTAATACTCCGAAAAGAATCCCACCAGACTCCTTTGCCCCTCCAAAAGAGGGATGTCCTTGTCCTTTTCGTTATTTCAAGCGATAAAAACTCTCGATCTTCTCTCGAATTATTAATATTTTTGGACGCCCTCGGCTCGAGTTCAGGGCGTCCCGAGCTGAATAAGGGCGTCAAATGACGGCAAGACGCCCCCCTGGCGGAAACGCTGCACCATGTCTTTATTCTGTAAATGTGTTGTAAGTAACACCATGCTTTCATTTTTGAAAACATGGCTGCAAGTTACACCATGCTTTTTATTCTGTAAATTGGTTCTAGGTTACACTGTGCTTTTATTTAAAAAAAAATGGCTGTAGGTTAAACCATGCCTTTGTTCAGGAAAATGGCCGTAGGTAACAACATGCTTTTACTCTGAAAAATGGCTGATGCATTCACAGTTGTATATTTTGAACGTTATCTTTGGAGGTTGCGGCTTGTGAAGCTGCAGGGACTTCCTGTTTGTATTGGTAATTGCTTTTCATTGGCTAATGCTAAATAATAGAGGTTACGAACAACGATGCATTCAAGTGCTCCTCGGATGGTCTCCTTTTGATGTGTTCATGAGCTTTAAATTGGGAAACACCATTGATACTTCAAGGAAGATGTGTTGTATAAATGTTGCTCGCTGATTGAATTGGGTCCCTTACTTGTTGTTGCACCTGTAAAAACCACTAAAAGGTTGTTTTTCCTTACTTTTCTGACTTTCTTTTTACATGGAGAGCAAATAACGGTTACACAATAATACCATATTACAAATGATTTGAGCAACTAAATTGTATGCAATACTTAATTTTTTATTTAATATTCCAAATCAATTCTTCTTCTTCTTGTTTTAGAAAATGTGATATTTATTGAGGTTTAATTAATAATACATTTGACAAAAATTATCGTCTTCAGTGAATACATAAATGTTGCATCATGGGATATTTGAGGACAGCTACTGCTTCAAATGTAGATTCCAACAACACCAGTGTATTATCTTTGATCTCTGAGAGTAAAAGGTTTAGCCTCAGTCTGGATCTCTAAGAGATGAGTCTTTTGACCTCCTTCTCTCTCTGTCGCCTCGCTGCTCGATGGAGACAGAGAAAAGGGCCCCGGGGCCGGCAGGAGGTCGCCTTTTATCACACGGCCCGCGTCCTGCGTGACCTCTGACCTCTGCAGGGGGTCAACACATGATGCGTTTATGAAAGTTTCACAGGATGGGAGTAACCATCAGAAGGTTAAGTCTAAAGAATGAAAGGGAAAGTACAGAAATATGTTATTGTCAACATCATTTATATTATCCAGCATTGTGCAGAAAACAACAAAGATAACACATTGATAAAAAGCGCTTAGGAAGAAAAAAAACTGTTGTTCACACTGTTAATGCAAGGAGCAGCCATCTTGGATTTTGAGGTCAAGTTTAGTGAAATCTGACTTCAGAGGCCTTCCAGCTCAAATATCCGACTGGATACAAATGTTACGCCTCATACATTTAGTTTCCAACTCCATGTTTTACTAGCTTTGTTTTTTCTTGTTGGTTTGATTCCCAGTGAGAATATACCAAAGCAAATTCTTCTGATGTGTAAACCTACTTGGTAATAAAACCGATTCTGGTTCTGAGAACACTTCAGTAGCCATTATTTAAAATAATCTAAAAGTTGCTAGGAAGCGGAGTTCAAAACTGGGAGGTGGAGCTTAAGACAGGTTTTAAGAACGGCAGGCGGGGTTTAAAACTTGGAGGCGGGGTGTAAGGAAAACGTTCCAATGGATGCGGAAGAATGCTGGAAGATCTACAGAAGATCCAGGTATTTTTGTACTTCAAAGTCAAGCCATTCTGGATTAATGCAGCACAGAACAACTTCAATAGGAATGAATGGGGCCCTGGGCAAAATAAGGACATATTATTATAAGACTAGAGATTGCTTGGTCATTTCCTGGTTTTATAGGCTGCTTTAGTAGTGTTTAATTCTTAAATTGTGATTATTTGTCTTTACCCACTTCAAACCGTCATTTTATCCACATTGCTAGGTATTTATCAACATTTTTTTAATGAATGCTTTAAAGGTCCAGCTTACAATATTGTCGCAATATTGATGTTGATGTACTTAATCAGAAAAGCACTAATATAATATCCATGGGTCGGAAAGTAGTTTTTCCTGAAAGTTCCACATGACATGAACGCAGCATCACTTAGCAGCAGGTGCTCGTCCTGCTCCCTCAGGGACTTCCTGCAAACCGTCACATGACCCCCCCCCCCATTGTCCTCCAACCCAACACGCCCCATCCATCACCTCCTAGGTTACATGAGAGCGTCTCCACCATTGTTACAGCTGTTTAATGTGCAGGAACTCTGCCAGGTTTTCTTCATAAGGAAAAGCTTTTTTTACTTACTAACAAGAAAACCTTTGACAGTCTTGTCTTTATATACTTCAGTGCATGTTACGTGGTTTTTAATGCATATTTGTGACTTAAACTGTCCTCCTGACATCTGCTGCGCCACTATCTGCTATCACCCGAATCTCCCAGATGGTGCCCCGCCAGGATTAACGGGAATTATATCTCTGGGGAGGGACGGGAACTGGGTGGGGGGGCCGCTGTGGAATCCCTTCCCACAGCACTTCACAGTCAGCACTCGGTGAATGCAACTCTATTACATTACCGTTTAACCCATTATTCATCAGCTCAAGTTACTTCTGAGGCATTCTTTAACAAAGTGCTTGTACAGTTACACTTCATTTAGTCCCATTCACACTGTAAGCGAGGGCTACATTTTTCTCAGGAAACTAATCTAAGAAACCCACTTTATTTCGGAGGCATTGCTACGCAAAACAATTGTTTCCTAAATCTTCGAAAATGTGATGTTTTTATTTTTTGACATTATAATATCCTGGCAGGAAGTTTTATTTTCAAGTAAAACTAGAGACAAATACGTCCCATAAAGTTTGATTCCATATTCAGTTAATGCTTATTTTAATACAACAGAAACTGTATCTAAAGGAAAGCCTATATATACAAGCTATATGGAGGCCAAAAGTTTCAATTCAATACTTATTTATGTGTAAATGGATGTTTTCATTCAAGGAAATCCCTAAATCTTCTCTAATTAAGTACAAAAGTACATAGTCTCTCCAGCAAATGTCAGAGGAATTCATTAATGTCGAAAATCCACTTTACTCGTGATCCATGCTTTGAGAAAGTGAAAGTAATGTACGCTCTTTCTGGCTCTATATACAATTACAGGATGGACTTTTTCTTCTGACGTAATTTCACAGAAAATGTCCTTAACAAAGTAAAACTATAACTGTAGTGGCATCCAAGGTTTCCTTTTGCCACTATAGAGCGGGGTTGACGACACGCAATCCAAAGCAATAAGCAGCCGAAGGTTTTCAGTCAAAAAATGTAATTTATTAAAAAAAAGGTATTGACTTAAATAGTCTCAAAATAACTAATCTAAATCAATATTTCGGCGATATACTTTCTTATATAAACTATACTTTGCAGTCCAATTTGCAACACTAATTTCTGTTTACAATTTGCAGTCGAAAATCTGTTCCGCTCCCCGTCTCATCAGGTCTCAGAGAACCGCGGCTGTCCTCAATTGCCTCACTTAAATAAACACCGGAAGGTACAAGGAAACAGATCATATTTACGATTTAAAATGAACAATCATTTCATCAAAAGATATTCACCATGGCAATATAAATCATTTTCCATCATTAATTCATTTATCAAATTATGAATCTAAATAATAACTTTGACTTCATTGTGGCTCTAACAATAACAAATGTAATATTTAAGATTCAAGTTCATTAATTCTGCGTAAAATCTAACAGTATTTTACTTGGCGTACACAATGTAAAACGTCATTACAGTACATTTAAATGTCAACATATATGGAGAGAAAAAGGCAATGGACGGCCAACTGGACAATAAACTCAGAAACTAAGCAAAGTATTATGGGGGAGGGGTCTTTTTCAGCTCAAGTTGTTAGCGTAGCATGTTTAGAAAGATAGTGCGTTCCCAAATGGTTTTGCCAAATTGGTACTGTAAGAATATTTTGTTGGTATAACACGTTCGCAAAAACAGAATATTTGTTAGTCTTAGGTAAGGTTTTATTATGCTGGTTACATCCTATTTAGAACCAAAATAATACCAAATATTTGATTTATTTCTTCTTTATTCTCGTCCGACCCATGATTTCATACGCTGAATATGGAGGCGTATCCGTATGAATATATCGGAAAAATAAGGCAAACAGTGAAATGTTTATTTGAGTGCTATTTCAGCACTGGAAATCTTATCGTGGGGGGGTCTGCTGTGTCTCCATACTAGGGCTGCACGATTTGGGGAAATAATCTGATTGTGATTTTTCTGACAGATATTGCGATTCGATTTGCGATATTTGTTTTAAAGCGACCCAACGGAAGTTTATTGTAAAATGCGGCCATATCTCCGGCTAGGAAGGTCATATCAACGTGCTCCCGTCTCTAGCACCCCCGCAGCCCGAGCTACGAGTGAAAGAACTAAACTTACATGAAACTTCCGTTGGGTTGCTTTAAAGTCAAGCTTCAGTTTAAGATTCACCCAGTAATTTGTAATTTGGAAAAGTATTTCAAAAATACTTGGCAGGTGATTGGATCAATCTGTCTATCACCTACTATCATGGGCCAGTTCTGATTGGTTAACAATGACTGGTACATGTGGAGCACAGCACTTCTGATTGGTGTGGATGACTGACACACAAGAAGAACAAACAAAATTATAAAAAAAAAAAAATTTAAATCGCGATTTGATAATTGCATCATTTCAAATCGCAATTTCGATTTAAAATCGATTAATCGTTCAGCCCTACTCCACACACTCGCTCAGACTGAAATGTTTTATTTATGAGTTTGAGTTCAAACTCAGACAATCATCCGCCACAAAACCCAGCCTCTCTGTAGAGCCTCTGTGTTATTATGGACGGTTTTACTCTGCAGCTCGTCTCAGTTTCACCCTAAATACTCCCTTTTACCTCAAAGACTTCTGGGACTTTAAATTTCACTCGGAAAGTTTAACTCCAATCGAAATCCTGGGTGAGAGAGTGAGGCTTCTCTGTTTTACTGCAGGAAACCTACCACGGGTATAAATCGAAACATCACCGACCCAAATGAATGAATAGCTTAAAGGATGATTTACATTTTGTTTTCACACAGTTTTGATTATTGACATTTTCACCACATACAGATCAGCAGTTCAGTTTTTTTTGTTCAAATGCCGGTTCTCGGAGAGGTCAATGTATAGGTTAATACCTCTATAATGATATTGAAAATATACAAAGAAATTAAAAACATTTCAGTTGTTTCAATAGTAAAAAGAAAAGAGCTAAAATTCATTTTCTAATGCATTTTTTTGCCGCATAAATGCCAAAATATTAACTGATCGTATAGCTCTCTAATGCTTCTCTTCATATATGGTAGCACAGTTAATATTTTTGTTATTTGGACAGTTAGTTAAATAAAGCAAGACAGTTCGATGGCATTCATAAACCAAAAGAAGGCACATTTTTTTAACATATTAAATAATATTTTCAAAAACGTTCTTAAGTCTTACGATAAAGGCTGATGTCGTTTTTAGAGTGATAAGAAAAACAGCAATAAACAAAGGATAACATGGGTGATCACGTACAGTTTCAACAGTATGCTAGCATATTGTTACCCTTTTTTTATATGCTAAAGCAATGAAGCATAAAGAAAACTAAAGAAAAAATAACCAAGTGCAATATAAAACCAAATGAGAGGAAAATTCACCACAGGCATGGTACCCGTGTAATACAATGTAATAATAGAACTGATTTCCTGCAACGAAACGCTTCTTTAATTCAGAACTAGATTAGCAAACTAGTTTATTTTCTTCAGATTGAATTTTACTGCAGCGTTTTCTCTCCGCTCGCTGCCATACAGCTCAGATTTCCTGCTGACAAAAAGGGAATAACTGATTCACTTGACGTCAAATTTGTATGTAAGTGGAGCACATTGAGAGACAGGACGTTTCCTTCAACTCTGTTTGTTCAGCCCATCCATGGCATCTCACTGAGAGCTGCTTCTGAGAAAAGAAAACTTTAAACCCGGGAGGGAAGTTTCCACAGATTTGAGGGAAAGCGATAAACCCACTCTGTGAAATTCTGCCTGTGTGTTTGAGCTGATGGTGTTTGCCTGTCAGCTCCACTGTTGGTGTGTTAAATGTTTAATTAGTCCAGTAAACAGACAGGATGCCTGGAGGATTTAAAGCTGTTCTGTCATACCTCTGAAGGGAAACAAAGCTCTGTGTGTTGGGGCTGAGGGGCCCTCCAGGACCCCGGGCTGTCCGGGGCCAGACCTCAGTCTGACAGGAGAGGAAGGAGAAGAAGAAAAAGGATGTCTCACTCTGATTTGTTTTAAATCAATCAATAGTGACCCTGCCTTAGAGAAAGTTAAACACAGAGTCCTAAGAAAGAGTGAGATGTCAGTTATTTTCTAAGGATGTCATGATGCCGGAAGTCTAGTAGAAAAGAGAAACAACAAATCCCATGAACTTCAGAATACACTCCTTTTTAATTAGTGTTTTCAAACGTTTTTTTGTCTGGAAGTTAAAGAGGTCGTATTCCCTCTCTATTTTGTAATGCTGTGAAAAACACAGTTTTTCAACAAAAAGTAAGTTTCACAAGATTACATCATGATAAAGTTATAATTGACCTTTGGCCAATAATAATTTTGAATTTAGAGAGCTTGAATGCATTATGACAATTCTTATGGTAACTCACAATGCAACTTCACTCCATTAGGTGCTAACAGCTAACGTTAGCTAGCTATCCTGCCGAGTTCAACACATATTTGTTGTTGAATATATAGCATTTTCTGGGTAAAATAGGCTCCATCCCAAACACATTTTCTAGTTTTTGACTTTAGTGGAATAAATTATATTTGATGTTTCAATCAGGAAGATCTCTGATTTGTTGTCTTCGGTGGCACATAAAGCGATAAACACTATTTGCATGTGTGTAATTGGAAGGCTTTCATCAGTCATCCACATTGGCTCAGACACCATTTTGTTAGCTCTTTCTGCAATAGATAGGGACAGGCATTTATTTAAAGGGCTTGAGACAATGGCGTCCAGTTATCCCTGGGACAACATTTATTTTGGATGCAGCAAAATAACTATGGATGGATGCCATAGTTTCCCTCATTGCTACATTGTGAACCACAAATATAGGTTGAGATTGCGTGCTATAGCTAACGTAAGCTGTTAGCTTGTATGTTAAGAAATATTGGTTTGTTTATTACCGTGGTAACGAATTGGTATCGAGAAATGTGGAATCCCGTTTGACATTGGTTTCAACTATATTTTGTATTGTGACATCCCCAATAGACACTATATATTCCCGCCTCACTTTGTGCAGCATCTGTGAATTAATAAGAGTATAAGACTAAGGCAGTACAATCTACATTTTGTCTCTGAAAAATATACCCCTGGTTTTAAAAGTCAGACTTTGACTGATTTCCCAGATTTGTGTCTTTTGCCCTGCTATTGAACTCGAGTTGATAGTTGGCTGCCTTCCTATATTTCACATAAACACCGTTCTTATTATTATTATAAATAGATCCAGATTAAGCTGCCTGTGAGCATGCTCAGAGCGGCGGAGCAGGAAACTTTTGATAGAAGCTTTGAAAGGAAAACGAGACGATAATGAATGTAGTTTGAGGCTACATCCTGTGTGTAGTGTGTATGGTGTGTGTAGTGTGTGCAGGAGACTAATGGCTTCTGGTGTTTTCTTTTATACCTGCGTTATGTAATGGAGGTTCTGCACTTAGCTCTTTTTCGTCTGTGCAGCTCTGATGTCACACGACAGTGGATGCATCGTTCTGCTGACTGTACACACCTCTAGTGACATTTCTATTCATCCTGAACCACTTTAGTTTTACAGTAATACAATCAGGTCTTATAATCACTATATGAATATGTAATTTACCATCCGTGTAAGGTGCTGGAAATGCTTGAATTTGGCTTTTGAAAAAGGTGTTACTTGAGCCCATTAACCAGCAGTACAATTCCCAGAATCCTCATTTGTTTACCTTTTTTTTGTCCCCCTTCTGTAGAAAGGTGTCACAAAACATAATCTGTTTTTTAATAGCGCAATAACATTCCAACTTATGTGGAAAAAAGTGCGGAATTAGCATGCTTTACTGAATATAAATACGTAGTTGACTGGAGTTGCAGCTGGAAAATGCATGAAGAGTGATTTGGAAATGTGTTTTAACCCAGGCCCATTATCTAGCAGAAATACCCAGAATCCTCTTGTGTTTTCATACTTGTTATTTACTGTGATTAAGCAGTGCAATTATTAGCATACTATACTCAAAACACATGTTATTTATCACAGGTGCTGGAAAAACTTGAAAATGCACATGAACCTACTTGAAAAGTGCTTGAATTGACATAAAAAGCGTGTAATTTGAGCACATTGAACAACAGTAAATTACCCAGATCCTGTCTTCTAAATTCTCTTGTGATTTCCTTGAAGTTGTCAACCTTCTGTAGAACATGTGGGTGTTATAGCACAATAACTACTGAATCAGCATACTATACTGTATATAAATATGTAATCTACCACAGCTGTAAGGGGCTGGAAAAGCTTGAAAATGCACCTTGAAATAATTGAAAAGTGCTTGAATTTGTCTTTGGAAGTGGTGTTATTTCAGCCTATTAACCAGCGGTAAAATACCTAGAATCCTCCTTCTGTTATGTTTTCCTAAAATGTTTCATCCTTTTGTAGAAAATGTGTGGTTTTTAAAGACCGACTAATCTATTGTGATTAAGTGCAACAATAAGCAGACTTGTATACACATATGTAATACACCATTGTTGAAAGGTCTGGAAAAGCTTGAAATGAACCTTTGGAGTACAATACCCAGAATCCTGTTGTGTTAGGTGAGACTCTGCAGTTTGGGAGTTTAGCCTCTGTTTGTACATGAAGAACATTTCCCACCACGATGCATGAGAGGAATTCAGAGAGCTCTAATTTGGGTCAGAATTGTGGTGAGAAGCTAAAAATGGAGTACATTTCCTCTCAGAAAACTTGGCTTGTGCATATTTAAGAGTGTTTCAGTTGCACGTCTGAGGCTCAGCGTGACATCTGAATCTAAGTTTCAGTTATTTCTCTCCCTAAAATCCCCAGAGTAGATTCTGTGCCAGCCATTGTCCGAGTGTGTGAATGCAGAGGGAAGAATGGAGGCGGTTATGTCACGGTGTTGGTATGTGGACCCCCATCCTTCGATCCCCCTTTCTCTCTCTCCCTGCAATCTGACTCCACACTGTGTCTCAAGTTTTGTGCACACGACAAAGAGGCTCTCGCTGCTCTTTTTCCCAGCGAGGCCACCTCAAACTGAAGCTCGGAGGCACAAACACACGTTTACATAAACAAAAAAAACAAAAAACGTTTTGTGCATTTTATTCAAAAAAGATAATATTTCTACTTTCTGTTAACATGGCATTAATATTCCACTTATCTTTGTTTACATGCAGCTGTCAAAAAAAAAAGAAATGTCAAAGTGTTTTGTCTTTCTTTCCTTTAGTCACCTTTTTGTTGGTTGGTGCATGTCGAAAAACTGCGTACAACTTGATAAAGTTTCAAAGTAAAAGCCTAACTTGGCCCTGTTTGCACATGTAAGACAAAAACACAAATTAAACAATTGTAAAAAAGATGCCACAATTTCCTGATTTCAAATAGCATCCTTTATTAGTCTCATAATGGGGAAATGTGCATTAAAGGGACAGTCCAATATATAGTGGACAGACTTAGTTAATTCATAGTATTGCTCCTAAGATGTTTTAAGTCCTGAATGTATGTTATTGTTGCTTTACGATATTTGCAGGAAAGTAGTAGTTACGTCACCTTATCTCTGTTCCTGTAAGTGGAGGCTCGGCCCGCCGCCACACCCAGGCATGCCCGGTCACACGCTGTAAGCTGGAGGTGGAGGTGCAGAGGGGGGTGTCTGGTAGTAGAGTGGTGCAGGGAGGATCCAGTTCTGTAGTCCAACCATGATGTTAGCATCTATTTGGTTCCCTCCACAAAAAGCAATGGGATTTTTCACTTGGATTCAGGATTACTACTTATAATCAAGCCAAGGGCTGCTAATGTTGAATGTGAGGACGGACAGTCCAGAAATCTGAAGGTCTCTGAGGAAAAGTCCATTATGAGCAGAGGAACAGGGTGTGGAGCCACTTCCTCCTGAACAATATGTGTGGAGAGCGGAGACCAAACTCACACTCCACCCAGAGAAAAAACAACACATGCTGTTTATTCTGAGAAACAAGATGCAATTGAAAGCATTTCAAGACGTAACATGGTAGTTCCAACCACATAGTTTAAGCCAACGTTGGGTTTCTGCCACTTTCAACTCTTTGACTTAGGGCTGTGCAATTAATCGTATTTTAATCTCGATTACGATTTTGGCTTGCAACGATTACGAAAACAACGTAATCGGAATAAAACGATTATTATTTTTATTTTTAAAAAAAACGTAATTGTTTTGTTTTTTTAATTATTTTTTGTATTGGTTTTTTAGTTGAATTCTACTTAAAGTTCAGGGTAATCAACTGTTGAAAACATACTGTTCAAATTTATTTTTTCAATAAATGGATGTTTTCAAAGTAAATGGATAATCGTTTTTAATAATCGTGATATCAATCATTGACCAAAATAATCGAGATTATGATTTTTGCCATAATCGAGCAGCCCTACTTTGACTTTAGCTGAACTCTTTTGGATGCATTTTTCTTGTGTAGATTAGAATAAAATAGATTAGAATAAAATAGTGCAGATTATGTTGCAAGACCAATGTGCAAGTAATGCAGATGAATTAAACTATATACATGTCAGGAAATAAATTAATACAATAAGCTGAATAATGCAGAGAATGTTGTAAGTGACCAAGTAAATGCAGGAGTCTATATACATGTAAATAAAATAAGATACTGTATACAAGAACAGAACGTAAAATTAAATATTGTACAATAAAATACAATGAAATTATGTTTATTGTAGTGGTGTTTATATGTGGAGATTTTCCTGCTGAACAATACAAGAAAGTGTTAGCCAGAGAGTTTTATTTTCTCTGCAATAATCCAAAATCCAATGGAAAAATCCCATTGGCTTTTAGTGGAGGGAAGTAGGAAGATGTTACCTTCAGGGTCCGACTACAAAAATACGTCATCACTGTATTAGTCAGAAATAGCCTAGAGGTGTGTGTATATGTACACCTGTGGAGGATCATGCACTTAGTTCAAGGACTGTGTGTGTTTGTATGTGTGTGTGTGTGTGCACGTGTTCGTGCGTGTCAGTGTTAGTGTGTGACGGAGGCGCTCAGGAACAAAGCCAGAGCTCAGGAGCAGAGCAGGGCCTCTTCTGCACTTCCTCTGCCTGCTCCATTGTTCCACAGAGGGGGGAGGGTTCGTGTCTCACCCACCACTGACCTCCCCCCTCCTCTCAGAGTGACACACTTAGAGGAAAGAGATGTCGTCTCACTCTCTAACCTCTTACTTTCTGAGACTCTGACTTTTCATTTCAAGTCAACATTTAAATGTGTCCCATAGAGTGGTGCTGGGATGGCGTATTTTTGATGGCTGACTCTGAAGTTAGCATCTCCCTTCAGCAGAAGCATGTTAACAAGACATTGCATATAAGCTAAAAACCTAAAAGTGACCAAGTAAATGCAGGAGTCTATATACATGTTAATAAAATAAGATACTGTATATACAAGAACAGAATGTAAAATTAAATATTGTGCAATAAAATACAATTAAATTCTGTTTATTGTAATGGTGTTTATATGTGGAGATTGTCCTGCTGAACAATACAGGAAAATATTATAAACGTGTGTTAGCCAGTAGGGCTGTACCCGAATATCAGAATATTTTTTTTGGCAGCTGCACTGCGGCTGCCAAATTGAATTGATTGAAAACTCCAATATCAACGTAAGAGCTTGTGCCTCTTCGGGGGGGTGCTAACACTTAACCATACACGTTATTGTTTACTTTCTCCGTCTTTATAATGTAGATATTACTTTTTCTCCGTTAATCTCCGTCACGTTGTTTCCATAGGAACAACAACTTCCTGTCAACAGTGCTAACTCTCCTTCAAAATAAAAGCATGACCATACAAAATAGGAAGCCAAGCCAAATTACACTTAACCAGGGGCGTTTCCTGGACCTGGAAACATTCGGGGCTTAGGTACCGGGTGCTACAGTGGAAATGACTACTGCAACACTCCCCACACGCACATACACAGTGCACCCGCGACTGTTACAATGAAGGCTCGATAATCAGCTCACAGCATATAGGTGTAAGTAGGGGTGACCTCCTCTAGGGGTCCTCACCTCCTCTAGGGGGGTCCGGGGGCATACTCCCCCGGCAAAATTAAGAGATATGGATACATCTTTCAACACCCATATGAAACAGAACTGTCAACAGATTTTCTCTTTCTTTATGGATATTTTACAAATCACTCCCCTGTGACTGTGTAATGTAAGGTAGCTTCTAGCTTCATGTCGAACACTGACAGTAAGTCAACATTTTCCAGAGAGCTTTCTTTGAAATCCCCAGGTAACGCTAAAAAACATAACATTTATATTGTATGACAAAGTGTTAATTTAATATCTCTGGCTAGCTATAGCTACTTGCTAACGGTTTAGCTTACTCCCGCGATTCAAAGTAACGTCAATGTAGCTGTAATTTATGCTTTGCTTACATGTTCGCATAACTTAGAAGTTTACTGACATTTACATTCCTTGTTTACCTGGCTCAAGTGCTGGCTCTGGGGTTGTTGTGTGAGCCACCACTTGAGAATTGTCGTCTTTTTTAAGAAAAAATGTTCTTATGTCCATCTTCAAAAACTCCGAGTCCGACTGACAGTTTAAACATTGTCACAGGATAGGTACCTGTCAGCCAATAAGACACGTTTATTTCGATGCAACTCTCTGGTGATTGGTCTGGTGTCTTGCCTCTGTTGCATTCACTGAACACGGGAAATTACAATCCTGCCGTCCTCTCTAGTGTCATGATGAGGTTCAGGTAAAGCACGGTTAATGTTAATTAATAATTATATTATTGAGGGAGAATTGTCCGGGGCTAAAGAAAAAACATCCGGGGCGCGCCTGCACTTAACACATATAAAACTGCAACGATGCCCGCGCGGGCCGAATATTCGCTGCTGATTCAAGGTCGACTGACCAGCTGCTGCTGGTAGTGCCCAAGACCAGGCTCAAAACCCGAGGGCACCGAGCCTTCGCAGCAGCTGGCCCTAGGCTCTGGAATAGTCTGCCCCTCCATGTGAGGTCGGCCCAGACACTAGGGCTTTTTAAATCCTCACCAAAGACACACTTCTTCTCTCTGGCCTTCTAGTCAGAGCGGAGCATGACACCTGACTATTCCCTGTGTTTTTGTTTTTTATATTTCTGTTGTAAATTATTGTCTTTTATTGTGATTGTAGTAAAGTGTTTTTATTACATGTACAGCACTTTGGCTGGACCAAAAATCGCTTTTAAATGTGCTATATAAATAAAACTTGATTTGATTTGACAGAAATTTGATCAGATGTCATTGATTGATCCAAAATTAGGGAATTATTTTCTTGCAGCAGAAGCATATTAACAAGACATTCCATATAAGCTAAAAACCTAAAATAAACCGTAAATATATAAATATCAACATATATCTATATAAAACACAATATAAGATATAAGTAATAGGTTGGAAGACAGTATATAGACCAAGGTAATCAAAATCTAATTAAAATACTAATAAAATATTATAGGATACACGAAAAGAAAAATCAGAATAACTAAAATACTTATATATTATATTCCACTTTCACTGAGTGAAATGTTTTGCTCATTTAAAGCTTTATTGTGAATACATTCAAAAAGTTGCCAACACTTTACAAAAAAATGGTATTTGTTTATAGAACCAGACAACAATCTTCCAGAAAACTGGAAAAAACCCAGCAAGAGCAACAATATCAATAATACAAATAAACACACACTTAACAATGTGTGTGACATATTTATCATTTACTGACGCCACACAGCGAGGCGATAAGACGGGCCTCATTCCTCCGTCAGCGGCTGACCTCCGTCTGACCTTCCACACATCTCAGCCCCCCCCCACGCTCCACAGGCTCCACGGGAATGTAAACAACAGGTTTAATCTGCACAACGCTGATCTGCAGCTCACTCTTTGTTGCGCTGCAGACTTTAAAGATGTCTCTGTCTGCGTCGAGGCACAAATATTGTACTTTAACACACCGCAAAGACTGCAGCCCATAGCCAAATATCACGTACACTCTGAAATAACTGTCCATATCAGCAGGCGGCTGTGGTCTGTCTTCATCATTTCAAAAGGGAAAACTGTCGACTGGAGATTTACAAGTCGTTGAAATAATACACTAATTGAAACATTTTCACAACACTCTTACTGACCACTTAGCTTAGAAAATATCTCTGTATTCAAATAATCACATGTGGTGAGGATGAAAAAAGAGAAGAGCCTCTATGTGTGCCCTTTTTACTCTTAACCCCTACTCTAGTAGTAGTGGAACTAAGGCCTATAAAAGTTGAGATACCCCTGGGAAGAACAACGCCCAACCAGGTTTTTTTTATTAAGTCTAGGTTTTTAATCGATGGTTGTAAACCAGCCCCGACCTGCCAAATTGACAATTTCCTGTATTTCTTGTGCGCCGATTCACTAATGCTGAACAGCCAATCAAAGAGATTTATTTAGACACCATCCCTCACCACGATTCAACATGTTGAATGGCAGCGGCAAGAAGAGCAGGTGGTGCAAGACGTGGCAAAATCATGGCCATGTTGGCCATGTTGGTGACGTTAGTGAGACCCACCAACTTCACCAACATGACCGCGTCCCAGAATATGAATCGCAGACACAAAGACACTCAGTACAGGAACTGCAACAATCAGTGGATTGCATTCAATCTTCATTCAGTAAAACGTGTATTTGGCTAAGGAAAATGAGTAAGAATTTATCATGATACGTTCCAATATAATCTTAACAAATATTATTTTCGGTGAGAGACTTGAATAAATCCAGTTGTTTAGAGGAGATTATAAAGAGATAGATATTAGGATGGGAATTATGACCTATTTAATTTACAGTTACAGCGGCTTACTGTTAACCTAACAAAAACCAGGATACTAATAAATAAGTAAATGTTGAAGTACAGTACATGGGATTCGTTGGTTAGTTCATAACCATGTTATTGAATATAAATCAAGAATTCACTGGTATTGGTAATGACTTCTACATTTCTGGTATTGTGATTGTGATAGTATTTCTCGTTGTCTGGCATCTAGACCTACAAGGTTGTACAATTTAATAACCTATTATAACTCCTCTTTGAAATGACCATAGGGCATATTAAATAGCATTTCATTCCCAGACTCTGAGTCCAGACTCTTTTGCAGCAGCTGTAGCTCTCAGACTGGGGGATAAAGATCCAGATAAGACAGTGGAGAAGCTCCTCTTCATCGTCCTCATTCAGTCTGCAGATAAGAGACAGGCAAACATTTCCTCTGTTCCTGTGCCAGGCTCTCTGAAGGCCGGGGGGGAGGATGGGGAAGGAAGAGGGAGGACAGGGGAGGAAGGAGGAGGAGAGCTGCTGATTGGTGCCCACGTTTCCCTCCGAGACCTCCGACTCCCTTCAAACAGACCTGCTGCATTAAACAGACACCAGATTAGAAAGTGAGACAGCTACAATAACTATAAACATTTATCATTATTAAGCAATTCACATCGATGGTTTTCTTGTGATTATAATAATAATAACAACAAGTCAATAGCCATATAAATAATCTCATTGTTATGTAAGGTAAATAAGTTAAAATGGGAGCAGAAAAAAACTTGACAACGTGACATTTTCCTCATAAAAAACAAACAAAACTGAAATAAGATCAACTGTTAATATATTAGCGATGCTGGTTATAATCATACTACTAATCATTTAATCAACAATACATTGTGAAATATTATAAATTAAACTTGCATTATATACAGTAATTGAAACAATGAAGTAATTGTATAGGCTATTTTTATAAACAAAGGGAAACATCACAAAAGAAAAAACAGAATGAGTATCTTAGAAATGATGGCTAAATTATAAACATGAATCAAATGTAAAAAGTGTGTGTGCTTTTTTACTTTAAACTAACCACTTTAGTACACTTTAACACTTTGCCCAGATTTCTCTTACTGAACTGTTTTCTTGGTTGTTTACTGTCAGGGGTCACAGGAGGTCAAAGGTCACACAGCCTGTAGACACTCTTTGGATGGAGCATTAGCCTCCACCAGCAGCAACACAGTATTTGAAGTTTGGCAGATTTTGGGGAAAAACACAGCAGGCTCTCCCTTTGGGGTTCGAAGCGCTGCTTTGATATTGACCTGGATTTTATAATTAATGGGAATACATTTGCACAAAAATGTAAAGTTAGATACAAACTGAACGTACAGGCAGCGGGAAAGAAACATGAAAACTGTCTCATTATTTCAGACTGCATACTAAAAGCTATACATACTATTTATACCATAGTATAAATAGTATGTACAGGGTGAGAAACGCCTGGATGTATACAACATTTAGCAAGAATGAGACCGAGTTTAATCCGAACCTCAGATTGGGAGCCTGTCCTGAGACTAGGTGCTGAGACAACTAAGGGCAGTTAATGAGACTAGGGGATTGTCCTGAGACTAAATGCCGAACCTGGACTAACGGCGGGTCCCCAGGCTTAGGGCCGGTTCTGGGACTTAGGGCCTGTTCCTGACAAGGGACTGGTCATGAAAGCATGGGCCGATCCTTATACTATGGGTCGGACCTGAGAAAAAAGGATCGGTCCTGAGACTAGAAGGCAGTATGACTAGTGGCAGGTCTGACTAGGGGCAGGTCCTGATACTAGGAGCCGGACCAGAGACTAGGGACCAGACCTAAACCTAGGGGCCTGGCCTGAGACAAAGGCCATTCTTAAGACTAGGGGCCGGTAGGGGTTTCACCAACTAATTGACTAGTCGACTACCTCTACCACTAGTCGGCGCTGTAGGCCCTAGTCATCTAGTCGTGAACAAAATGGAGGCAAACGTGGGAGATGAGGATGCCGACATTGGCGCTGAGGTGATGCAAAATGCTCCAGCAAAACACGTCCGACATTCAGGGGTCCTCATCTTATGCGCAAATGCGGCGCACCTATGCACTCTACAGTTTCAGTTTTAGCTCCGGCGCTAAAAGTTCACGAGCGTGCTCCACTAACACCCCCCCTTTGAACAGCTGTTTGGACCTCATTTCGAGAGCAACAAGAAAACACGGGTCAACAGTGGCGCGGATGAGCTACGGGATTACTGCCAGCAGACACCCCATATCCCCACAATGGATAACCCTCTGAAGTGGTGGGCACAAAACGCAAACCGCTTCCCCCGTTTAGCCAAGCTTTCCAGGAGCTACCTGGCTACACCAGCACCCCAAGTGAACGGATGTTTTCCCTGGCAGGCAACACTGTCACCCGACAGCGGTCAAGCCTCTTCCCTCACATGTTGATGCTTTGTCTTCCTTAACGCAAACCAAAAAACCTGGAAGGGTGGACATCGTTATCGAGGAGGACAGTGACAGCGAGTAAAGTGTTGCGCAATGCGCACTGGATTTACGTTGCATTTATGTTCTTGACAGAGTTTTTGCAGTAGATTTGGTGAGTCCAGTTACTGTTTTTTATTTAATCAGCCATGTAACCCAAATTAAAATGCTGTTAGTGTTTAACTTAACTGTATGCATTGCAATACAAAATACAGTTTTACACCTTTCTTTGTGTGTCTTTATTATGACGTAACAACTAGTCGACTAGTCAACTACTATTTTGAAAAACTTGTCTACTAGTAAATATTGGTTGTTGTGAAACCCCTAGCGGCCGGTTCTGATACTAGGGCCGAACCAGAGACTGGGGACCAGACCAAAAACTAGGGGCCTAGCCTGAGACAAGGGCCATTCTTAGGACTAGGGGTCGGTACTGAGAGGACAAGGAGCCGGACCACTAGGGGCTGGTCCTCAGACCTGGAGTGGGTCCAGTGCTGAGACCAGGCACAGGTCCTGAGACTAGAGGCAAGTCCTTAGACTAGGGGCAGGTCCTGAGACTTGGGCCAGGCACTGAGACGAGAGGCCAGCTCTCCCTCTCCTCTTACATAATAAAACATATCTGAAATCAAACTCTCGCTGACCTCCAACAGAATATGAAATGCTGTGGCTCCCATCATCATCTTCATCATCTGCTGCACATTTGATCAAATTTCATTTTGATGCTGTTTATGGAGTGTTTCAGCTCCAGGGTTTGCAGGGACTGGCTCTCTTTTTTACTTTTGAGCTTCAAGTTTAATGTCCCGTGGATTTGCCGCCACAAAAATGAAGCAAGAGGAGGAGGTTTTGCATCAGTCTGCAGATTTGCGAGGTTTTGGGATCCGTTTTGGACTCAAGTCTTGGCCTGAAAGAGAATCTGTTGTAAAAATCTAGCAACTAAAATAAGTCTGACCACTGCAAGTATCAGATATATGATTACACGTCTGCAGGAGACGCCTCACTTTTTTTTTTTGCTTCTCAATAAACAAAATGAAGACGAAAGGGCAGCTTCTCTCCTCTCATTGTGGTGAAGTGTACAGCAGCAGCAGCTCTTCACTAAATATAGTTTTCTTTCTTGACAATTGGAAGTCCTCCAAACACACAACAGCCTGCATTCAGAAAGAGTTCATGAAATGCAGTAAAGCTTGGATATAAAACACTAACAGCTAAAAATCATCAGAATCCACTGACAGGTTTAATCAAATATCAATCCATCCCTACGAGAAGCTGCGGATATTAGAAACAAACAGTCACGTTGAATTCAATCCACTGTCCTGAGCTTCTCCTGTTCTCATCAGTTTGTTGTCTGTATCCAGTTCTCTTTATGCATTCATGTGGGTGGTACTTCTGTGATACCCCTTTGTTTTTGAAATTCCCATGGCTTTTTTGGTTCTACATTTTGGTCCAAGTGCACCTCCTTCCGTAACATTCAAACAGTGCTAGCCCCGTCAGAGAGCGGTACTTGCGACGTTAGCAAGCATTGCTGGCTTCCAAAGCTAGTAAGTTATTGTAGATAGCAGCCAATGCTTGCATTGTAAGTTAGTGGTCCTAGCAATGTTAGCCAGCAGTGATTGCGATGTTAATAAGAGGGGCTGCCGTCGTTTGAATCTGTGCAAGACTAAAACATTCCGTCAACAACCCCATGGTTATGACAGTCAATACAGATTGTGTGATATCAACTTGCAATATTGTTGAAGAAACAAAGATTATAACTGTATAATTATACAATACTATTATCAGAGGTATTTTTCCGAGATAATTCTTTTGACTTGAGCACTTACTGCCGGTATGTAAATATACAATTTTACAGGGAAAAGTTTTGAATCTTTGTTATTATTTTGTCTTCTTTGTTATTTTGTGCCTTTTTAAGGTCATTTTGTGTCTCCCTGAAGTTATTTTGTCTATCTTTTCTAGTATGTGGTGCCTCTTTCTAGTCTGTTTGTGTTTTTTATTTTGTTATTTGTTGTCATTTGTGCTTCGTTGAGGTCATTTTGTTTCTCTTGTGGTCATTTTGTGTCTCTTTGAAGATCATTTTTTTTATCTTTGAAGATATTTTGTGACTTTTTGTGGTCATTTTGTGTCTCTTTGTTGTCATTTGTTATCTATTTGTATTCATGTTGTGTGTCTTTGTAGCCCTTTTGTGTTTTGTTTGTAATATTTTTGACTCTTGGTTGTCATTTTGTTTCTCTTTGTAGTCTTTTTAAGTTTCTTTGCAGTTGGTTAGCATCTCTTTGTGGTTGTTTTATGTAACACATGGTCATTTAAAGTCTCTTTAAATGAGATTTGGCGCTGTTCAATAATCCATCTATGCTCATGGTGCTCAGATCTTAATATTCTGCTTTTTTATTTTGTGTTTTTCAGAGTTGCTGGGCTCCACCAAGAAACTGAATGTGAACTACCAGGACTCAGACGGGTGAGTGAGGAAGTCAAAACCGTTCAACTTTTCTGTGTGTGTAGCGCTCCCACTGCATCTATAAAACAGTTTCCACTCTCAAGAGCTGGAAACCAGGAGGCTGAAGTCAGACCTGACTCAGCAGATTTATCGAGGTGCTAGTTGTGTGTCTGGTGTCGAACATCATCTCGCTCTCTGTGTTTAAATCCTGAGTCTCTGCTGAAACGCTGACTGTTATATTTCCCCCCTTGGAGCTCGTTAGCCTGGAAGAAGAGAATAGATGGAGAAACTTGAGTCTCTCCTCATCAATATTTCTGTGTGTTTAAACTTTTTATAATCCTCCTGCTGTTTCCTCTCAAACCCCCCCCCCCCCAAATTTGACGTGTCTCTATACACCCGCTGCATTTTTTCGACCAACTTCTATCGTGGCTAGAAATGAATCTCATTTTGAAGTTGCTCGTAAAATCATTTTAAACCATATTCTTGATAAATACATAAGAGATATGGCTTTTTATAATACTGTTTTTGTATTTATTTCATCTTTAAAACAGCTTGTGTGGCTACTTTAATAAGTTATTTAATATTTTTGAAATTGGGTAAATATGGGGTTTGATTCCTTTTGTGTAAGAATGGCATTATACCCAGCCATATTACACCTTGTATGTTTTTGATAGAGAAAGTGTTGCTAGAGGCAACCCTCATAACTCTAAGGTGTGTTTTTTAGACGAATTGGCTAATATGTTTGATGTTTCTTTTCATTTGGCTGCACGGACAATAAAGTAGATCCACACTTTAGTTCAAACTGAATATTTTATGGATTTTGACGAAATTGTGTTCAGATATACATGTTACCCAGGGGATAAATCCTTTTTTTTTGTTGCTCTGGAGCCATCATCGCTTCAACATTTGAATGTGTCCATTGTATGGAAATGCTTTATGAGGAATAATACCTCGATACATACAATGTTATCAATGACAACAATACAATCTAAGCACAATTCGCAATAAAAAAAAACCAACAACAATAAGAAACCATCATGATCTAACCATAAATATCGTTATTATTATATGGATCAATATATCTATTCAATGAGCACTATTCAATATCATTGATGCAAACATTTGAATACATACTATCCTCTTTAAGAAAAACTTTTATTTTGAAATCCCCTTGGCACATCTGTTTCACCATTTATGCCCTTCCTGAACATTCGATCAGGGAAAATAATTGATTGTTTTTTATTTAAATAACTAAAAGAGCCCAGTGAATATATTTTCAAATCATATTTAAGTGGCTTTTTGTGAGTTGATGTAAAAAGGTAACTGATTTTGGTAAATGGGCATATGATACAGTTTCATATCAATCACAGGCCCTTCAAACTAATCAAATCATAATCATATTGTTGAAGGCTTTGCGATATTACACTTTATTGTTGTCCAACAGATAGATATAAAATCATAACGTGATGAAACCTGTAGAAATGTGCATTTTGCATCTCTTTCAAGGTATATTCAGTATCTACATTTCCGAAACTAAGATTGTGTCCTGTCTTGGTGCTCGTGATTTAATGTCCTCCTGCTGAAACAACGCTCTCAGCTTTAAGTCAACACAGAGGTCGTAACAAAAGTTCAGAGACAGAGGACGAGCTGAGAGTCGGAGGGCCAGAGAGTCCCGGGACGTCCTCGAGTGCTGGCCTCCTTTGTTTGGCCCCTTAAAGGGCAGAGGGGTGCCCGGCGGGGTCATAGGTCAGGTAGCAAAGACCGCCTGTTTACGAAGAGCATGGATGACTTAATGCAGCGCTGACAGCTGAGGAATGAGGGAGGGCTGAGGGGACGGGAAGGAGTCAATTAGTAGTTAATATCAGGGAGAACGTAGACAATACTGTGGAGTGCTGCGGCTGCAGGGATTAGTCCCTCCAAAAGAAAATAAACACCATCTTTGAGTGAGTGCTTGATGCGAAAATATCTTCAGAGAGTTCCTGCTTTCACTGTTTTATAAGTGAATGTCTTTGCTGTTTTGACTGATAAAACAAGACATTGAAAGACCTTTGGCTATGAGAAATTGGGAATGACATTTCTTACTCTTTATTGACATTACACATTTTCCAAATTAATTGGAAACAAACCGACCATACTCACCATTTGCCAATTTTAGTTTGTTGACAGAAAATAATCGGCAACTTTTCCAATTTTCCCGCACTTCTATTGGCTAGCACTCAAACACATTGTACGTGATAGGCTTAGGGGCGGGACATCTGTAAGTGGTTGAGTAATCACAACAGAGTCGCCCAACTAACCAATCAGAGCAGACTGGGCTCTGGTTTCAGACAGAGGGTGAAAAGAGGTGCTGCAGCACAGGCAGTATGAGACAAATAAAGGGCTTTTTGAACATTAAACCTAAAAATGAGCAAAACGTGGTGCCTTTACATACAAACACAACCTTTATTTCCTTTACACAGTGAATAAAGCTGCAATTCAATCAACAGAAATGTAGTGTCTAATCATTAAGATAAGGGTGGATAATGGCTAAGGCTCTTTCACCCTTTCCTATATGTCATTTTCTACTTTTCTCTGTCTTATTTCATATTGAGGTATAAAATCTTTGTTTATTGCGTTAACAATACAATATATATAATGACATAGGCTTGAACTATGAGAAACTGGGATGAACATTTTTCACAATTTCTGACATTTAAGAAACAAAACTAATCTATAATTTAAAAACAATTAGATTAATACAAATCATTGTTAGTTGCATCCCTAAAACCAACACAACCACATGAGACATTTCTAAACAGCTGCCAACAAACAAATTCTGCGCAATTTGTATTGTTTTCTCTTCACTGCTGAAGATATATTTCTGCCAGAGAGTGAATCCCTTTTTATTTTAAGTTTTGTGCTTGTGTGCTTGTGTTTTGGGGCTAATAGCCTCCACAGGGACGCTGGATCTCAGACAGTAAAGAAAATGTTTTTCATTATTCATCAGCGTTCTGCCTCACAAGTGTAATCACAACTTCCATAACTCAGAAACTTCCCACAATCCTCCAGTGTTCCCCCTGTGGTATGATCATGTTTGTACACAGTCAGTCTGCCGACAGGGACACGGCTCACTTTCATATCATGTTTCTGCTGTCAGATCATCAGGAGTTTCTGTTCGACAGCTTTCTGCAGGGTGGCCATGGTCTTTACAAAGTGTCTCCTCCTTTACTCATAGAATACCTTAAAGGTCTTACAAATGTTGTATCTTAACATTTACTTATAGAATGCCACAAAGAGACTTTCATTTTCCTAACTACGCATTAGAATGCCTTAAAAAGCATTACAAATGTCTAAACTTCACATTTAAAAAGGAATGAATTTAATAGACTTTAAAAATGCCTTAACTTCACATCAACTCAACACTTTTAAAAATGTATTTACCTTTAAAAGTCTAATCACTTTTAGTCAAATAATCCCTTAAAATGTATTTGAAATGTCTTAAATGTTGCTGGTATTTATATATATATATATATATATAACGCTGTAAGCATGGTGTAACATTTACTCCAAGTTCAGAATGCCTTTGAAAGATATTTTGGGCATATTAGCCATTATTGGAGATAGAGAGGGGAGGACATGCGTAAAGGGACTTTTTGTCCCAACGGCCCTTATTGTGTGTATTTTTGATACAGACTTTATCATAGACTTATCATCATAAGAGCCTTAAAAACAAGTCACACCTGTCCAAATGATATACCATATGTGTTCAAAATGATTGAAGATTCAGAAAGCCAAAAATGACCCTAGTGAGGCACATGGCTTTACATTGCAGGATAGTGCATTGGAAACCATTTCTGAACTTATTTAACTGAAATAAGTTCAGAAATACTTTTTCAATGACTTTCTGTAACTTTTTATATGCAGATAAAAGTGATTAAATACCAGATTTATGCTGAAACTTTTGCATAAAACAGCTCAAACTCTGCTAATTTATTCGTCTGATCATGAATCCCCACAGGCCACGGCGTCTTTTGTCGAGCGTGTTTTAACAACAAGAGCACAAAGAAAAGGGTAACACTGAGAAGAAGAAGGAGAGTGCCGGAGGTTATGTTTAATGAAACAGAAAGGCATCCAGCGCGTCTGAACAATAGCTGACATACTTTCCTCGTAGCTCACACAGTTTTATATTTCAGCAGAGGATTAATTACCCAGCAGCCCCTCCTCTCCAGGTGTACCTGCAGCCTCTTATTACTAAGGGAAAGTCTGATTCTGTGGAGACACAGGAAGTGACCTTTAGTGTGATTAAAGGCATGTTAGTGTGTGTGCTGGTCCACCATTCATCACTGAGATTATTTATCTTTATTGACATGCCTGTGTGTGTGTGTGGGTGAGAAACAAACGGTGTATAAAGGAGCTGCTTTCCTGAGACAAATGAGTGTTTGAGTTTGTTGGCTGGCTGTTTGCTTGTGTTTCTATGGAGAGCAGAGCCGGAATGAAAAACATTCGGCTGCCGGGATGCATTTTAAATTGAAATGCTTCTTGGTTCTTAAATGTCTCCATAGGTTGCAATAAATCATGACATTTGACTGAATGGTTAATGGTGTGGAAACATGGTGTTAAAAGACAGAAGGGGTAGAACTAGAGAAAATAACAAAATGTAAATAAACAACATTTTTGTAATTCTCTTGTATATTTAGGTTCCTAAGATATATATATATATATATATATATATAATATATATATATATAGTCCAATAAAAAAAAATTTGTCCACGAGAGTTAGTACGGCTTGGCAATAAATGTTTCCTGCAATATGTATCGCGGTATGAAAAAATACATAACATTAAAAACTTTAAAACTGAATGATAAAGAAGGATTTTATGTGCATAAGTGGTAACAGTACTAGTGCAGGACAATACACAACATGTGTTGCAAGACAAAAGAGGTGGAAGAGTAAGGATATAATGGGACATAATCAAAACCAACCAACAAAAGTTTGAAAACCAACCAATAAACGTAAACCAGAGGATAGGAAGAAATAATCAAGTTGGGGATTTAAAGGTTTTGTTATGCATCATTTTTAATGAAATGTTTGCAGAGCTCTAAAATATCAAAGTGTTACTTTAAATATTTTGTCTCGGCTGCATGATAGTGGAACAAATTGACATTGCAACAGTCCTGATATGTATTTGGATAAAAAAAACTGGTATTTTCAGTCTTTTTAACAAGTGCTCCAACTTTTGTCCTGGAGCAGAGATCTGAGGAGGGAGGAGAAACCATAAGGCTGGGACACATTTTAAAATGATATAAAACTTTAGTTTTTATGTAGGTAGCCCCAAATCATAAAATAGGACTCATATTCAGAAATCCTTTATTCACCCCACAGCCAGTAATGACAATATTACATTTAAAAAAGTATATATTGCACGAAAACAGACTCATTGTTTAAATCCGAGACTTTTGAGTTTAGAAAATTGTAAAACAGAACCATAAAATAAGCAAGTTAGCTTTTGTATTGTTTATTGGTACTGCAGCGATTATTATTATTTGTTGTTAGTTTTATGCCCCAATCCACTGTCTAAGTTTAATAAATATCATATTTATTGATTTATTCTTAATTCTTGTGTTTCAAATCAGTGATAATCAGTAGGTGCAACAATTAGATTGAATGTGAAAAGTCTATTATTAAGAAAAACAATTATTTATTTTTTTGATCAAATGTTTTTATTAAGAAAAACAATTATTGAAGAAGAAAAGCTTATAGAACATTTTAGAAAGTGTTCTCTACTTGCATACTGAAGTTCAATCTCTTTTGCAGGACATTTACTTGTAACCTAGTATTTTTTTTTTTTTTGTAGTGTAAAGATCTACCATGTGTATTGAGTTGTGTGTGATGTTTTCCTGTAAAATGTTCTCCATGTGCCAACATGCCTGACCTACACTCATAAAGAACTGCTCGTAAATGTTCTGAGTAACACTATCATCTCATAAAAAAAGAGGCTTACAAATGAGCCAAACTCTCTGTGAACATGAACACACTCTAAATCTTGTTTTTCTCTTGGGGAGAAGTCATAACTTATTAAAGTGAGACTGGGGGGATGTTTTTTAACATCCGGTCTGTGACAGGTCGGTAAAATGCAAAGAAAGTGTACTATTCATGTATAAAGCAAAACGCAGAGGACCTAAATATGATCCCTGTGGGACTCCTTTAATACAACATTTCAGACTTGATTTAAAAAACAGTCTGATACTCTAGGGCAGGGTTATTCAATTGGCGGCCCGCGGGCCAAATCCGGCCCCCGGGTGATATTTACTGGCCCTTTGAGTATAATGTTAAAAAGTTTAATTTTTAAAAAAAAGTTTAATTTTTTTTTTAATTCTTTTTAAATTTTTTTTTTTGGGCCAGAGTGCCTTTATTCCAGAGAGGGTGTTAAATTGAGAGATAGAGGGGAAGACATTGCCTGAAAACTTTGGCGGGCTCGGGTTTCAAACCCACCTACTAGCTACTGTAGTGACAACTCCTGTCATTTATTGCGTCTCTGCGCGCGTCCTCGCGGCTCGCGCTGCCCTTCACTACAAGCTCGCGCACCTTCGACGGTTTCGCGCCAATGGTACGATTCATCAAACCTGGTCAGCATAGTTGGATTCAAAATGTCTCTTTCTACGTTAAAAAAACGAAAGGTTGACACCGAAAACCGGCAATTCAACAGCGAGTGGAAAGAGAAGTACTTGTTTGTAAATGTCAGTGGGAGGCCCGTGTGTTTAATCTGCAATGAGTGTTTATCGGTGTGTAAAGAGTACAACTTGAGAAGGCATTTTAAGACAGCTCACGCCAACTTTGACGCCACTTTTCCAGCGGGCTCTGATGCTCGCCGCCAGGGGGCTAACTTCGTGCTATGACCAAAGACGTAGCTCCCTGTTTCGGGCTTGCACTGACCAAGAGAGAGCTACCGCAGCATCCCTACGAGTGGCCTGGATATTAGGCAAAAATAAAAGGCCTTTTACGGACGCAGAGACAGTCAAAGAGTGTATGCTTGCATCAATTGAGGAAGTGGTTGCAGATGAGAAAATCCGAAAAAGCGTTATTGACTCAATTAAGAACATTCCGATTTCTGACACGTCAACATCAAGGAGAGTGGAGACCCTTGCATCGGACGTTTTTGAGATTCTCTTGGACAAACTGAGAAAGGCGGAGGTTATGTCGCTAGCTATTGATGAATCCACTGACAGCAGCGATGTTGCACAGCTGTGCCTCTATGTTAGATTTTTTGATGGTGAGTGCTTTCGGGAGGATCTACTTGGATTAATTCCTTTGGATGGACACACGACCGGTGAGGTGATGTTCCACAAAGTGGTTTCGTTTTTCAAGGAGCACAAGTTGGGATTGGATCGTATTAACATGCTTGTAACGGATGGGGCACCTGCGATGTCGGGCCGAACACAGGGACTGTCCGCTAGGCTGGCAGATGTGGCTCCACAGCTGAGATCGCTTCATTGCCTCATCCACCAAAGCCTCCTGTGCGCAAAACTAAGTGGTGAGTTAAAAAACACAATGGACTCTGTCATGGCGATTATTAACTTTATTCGTTGTAACTCCAGTTTACAGCACCGCCTTTTCCGCCAGATGTTGTCAGACATGTCAGCTCAATATAATGATTTGCTCATGCACAGTGACATTAGATGGCTAAGCAAAGGAAACGTCTTGAAACGATTTTGTGAACTTAAGGAGGAGATCATGGCGTTTCTCCGCAATTCAAAACATAAAAAAGCCAACGCCTTTCTGTGTCTGATAGAGAATGATGAGTTTTACGCTGCCGTTTGCTTTTTGAGCGACATTTTCCAACATCTGAACCAACTCAATTTGGAGCTGCAGGGCAGAGATAAAATGGTCACACAACTTGTGGAGAGACTCCATGCGTTTCAAAAAAAGCTCACACTTTTTTCTACGGATTTATGTCCAGGCAAAATGCTCCATTTTCCAACACTGCGCACTGCAGGTTTACAAATCACCGAGGTGATGACTGGATTTATGGACGCATTGAAAACCAACTTTGCCGCGAGGTTTGAACATTTCAGTCTCCCGACTGAAGTGATGAGATTTGTGAAGGACCCTTTCTCTGTGAATGTAGAGGGGGAGTTTGCACTGAAAGCAAAGGAGCTGATTGTGACATTAAATGAGGCGTCTTTACAACTCGAACTCATTGACATTCAGTCATCAGATGACCTGCGACAGTCATTTCAGCTGGCAGGTTCTGAAAAGTTCTGGACTCATGAAGTCAGCCACGAGAAATTCCCTCATTCAAGGGGTCTTGCACTTTTTGTCCTCACAATGTTTGGCTCGACTTACACGTGCGAATCGGCATTCTCACACATGAATGCCATAAAAACTAATAATCGCGCATCCCTCACTGACCAGCATCTGCATCACTGTATGCGTATTGCCATGACAACGTATACTCCCGACTTCCCTGCCCTTGCTAAATCGAAAAAATGCCATTTCTCTCATTAGATGGCACATATCTGCCAAGTTGGTTGCATACTGTATGTCAGTTATCACTATGTTAATCAAAAAAGGTTTGAGTTTTAAAAGGCTGTGTGTTGTGGTTTGGTAATTAATACAAGTCTTTTGATAATTGTTTTTGCTTTTAATTAAGCAATTGATGTGGTATGGCTCACATGTCTTTATTGTTATTATACCATAATATGCACTGTTGTTTGTGTATGGCCCTAAATTGCTATTTTGTGTGAATTATTAGATCATTTAATCTAAATCTAATGATGTTGATGGTTATATTAGCTTCACATGTACTGAGTTCTGAACTTGCCATTTATAAAGGCCTTGGGGCTATGTTTGATTTAATTAAACAAAATATATGCACTCCACTATGCTGTTGTAGTATTTACTGTATCTGAAGCTCTTAATATGATTGCTCATATTTCAAGCAATTCTTTTCCCGGCCCCTTGCTTTGGATAATTTTCATCAACCGGCCCCATTCCAAACTAATTGAATAGCCCTGCTCTAGGGTTTAGAGTCACTGCCTCTCCTGTATAGTATACTTAAGTACAAAATTCAAGTTTTTTTCTCATACATTTTAGACTTTTTTCATGTACATTTACCATTTTAATGTAGAAGAATATTAATTAATTTACCTTTTTTGTTCTCTTAAATTTGGAAATTCTTTCCCTTTAATTAATCCCTTCTATCAAAGACAATGTTACACTATTTTCTCGTAATCTTTCCAATTTAGTCTAAGAGAACATTTTTTTTATAAATGTATTCATTAGGTTAAAAAAATGTTTTTGTTTTTGTTTCTCTTAAAGAAAACTTAAAAGTGTTTCTCATAAATATCTCATCTTTTTTCCTGTGAAATAACAACATTAGTTTCATAGAATATTCCACTCTTTTCCCCCGTATATTTCAGATTTGTATTTCTTGTAAATGTATGACTTTATCTTCATAGAATATTTTCCACTTTAATCGGAGAATATTCATTTTTTGTCCTCTTCTCCTGCTCTCTGTACCCTTTCTCAGTGATCCGTCCATTATAGTCGGAGCAGCTCCCGGCGCTGTCTGTTTCTGTGCCCTCATGAATACCAGCGCTCATGTTATTACGCAACAGAGAGAAAGCTTCAATAAGACCCCCCCCATCCCCCCCATTCATTTCTTCCTCTAATGTCTCGACCTGCTTTATTTCCTCTCCTGTCTGAGTTCCACATGTGGGGGAGGACGCTCAGATGTGACGACTGCGGTGCACGTTAGCGGTTTAATACAAAGTACAGGCAGGATATTATATTATTTCTCCATTAAAACGTCCGTTCTTCAATTACATTTCAGATACATTTAGAAAGATGTCTTTTCTTAGCAATTTACCACTTCAATTACATTTTTCTCATAAATATAATGTTTTTTAATGGGTTTTTCTCGCAATATTACCCAATTCCCCAGCCCTCTGCTTTAACTGGTGAACTGTTTTTGATCCTGTGTTTTATCAGGGTTTTAAGAGGGTGTGTAGCTAACCTGTGGCTGCAAGTCCACCTCTGACTCACGCAGAAACACACACATCGGAAAAAACACACACCCACCTTTCTTTTTAAAGACACTTTTGTTAGAATTTCTGAAGTCAGAAGTCAGTTTAAAACCTCAGTCCTGTTTGCATCACCCTCTTCCCTCCTCACGTCCTTTGTATTATGGTTGATCTTATTTTTATATTTTTAGTACCTGCATCAAGGTAGAAAAGCCTTTGAACCACGGCCGCGCCCGTCTCTCGTCTTCAGCTTTCAGTCAGCCCGATGATGAACACATTAATCACACGATTAATCCTTAGGTGATTAGACAATGAAAAGAAGCTGCAGCCCTAATAAACTCTCACTCCTGTATTGCAGGTTTAATTTTTTAGAGGGAGAGTATGTCTTAAGATACCAGGGACCATTTCATTTCCTTAATAACGTCATTATTATAATACTAATTGCTATTATTACTTTTTAAAATCTATTTTCATTGTATCTTTCTGTTATATAAATATTATTATAATTCTAATAATAAAATTGTATTTTGTAATTTGGTGTAAGATTATTATTTGTATTACTATGATTATTGTATCAAATGTATGTGTCCCTTGAAATAATAATTTTTTACACTATTATATTGTTATGGGAAACAAATCAAGTTAAATATATGAGAAAACTAGTTAACACGTATTAATCATATGTGTAGATTCTAAGAGTTATATGTTTGTTTGATTAGATCATAATATATAAAGTTTTATCATAATATTTTTTATTTTGATATTATTCCTTGAGCTATGAAGCCTTTTGTAAAAGAAGATTGATGGTTTAAATGAAAACTTTTCCCAAAGAGAACCCCTGCTATTGAATGGTATAACTCTTTTATGATCTTTTCTATAACGTTTGTGAGTCACTTGTTAAACCTCAGATGTGTTTAGTTGTGTTTACAGTGTGACTATATTAAGCCAGAGTTTGTATCTGTTGACTGATAAGGATCCAGCTGTGTATTATTTATCGTATATATTTATAATGTAATATCTGTGGTCCCTCAGGTTTTCGGCCCTGCACCACGCCGCCCTCACAGGAACCACAGAGCTGCTGGCAGCCCTGCTGGAGGCCCAGGCCTCCGTGGATGTCAAGGACAGCAACGGTCAGTTTCACACTGAGAGAATAACAGCCATAACGATACATTAACTTTACTTTTTTATGTCTTTTATACATAAATATGTGTCCCCGGTGTGTAAGGGTACTCACAAACCCTCTCTCTCTCCTCCGTACCCTAATCTCTAAAAACGGGGGTACAACGGAGCTGATCCAGATTTGCTGCCAATATGACGTAATATCAGAAATGTGGGCTGGCTTTACACCCACGGCCCTATCAGAAACGTCGCTATCAGAAACAATGAGCAACGTGTTTTGGAAGTAATATGGTCTTTGTTTACATTAGCAACCATCGCTAACACTCTGAGCTAACCTGTACTGGAGAGAGTATGTGTAAGAAAGCAGGAAAAAAAAGGAACTCACCTTGTGGTAAACCCGCAAGAGAAAAAGCATTTGAGCTCCATGCTGTTTCAGAAATAATCCTTGATGTGGTTTGGAACATGATATAGCGTTTCATCACAGCAGCATTTAGCTGAGGGAAATTTAAATTGCGGTTGTGGCGCAACAGGGGCGACTGTGGCGCAGTGGACTAGTGCGTTGGTGTTCGGATCAGGGGCCTAATCTATAAACGGTGCAAACGCTCAAAAGATGGCGTACGCCAGTTTCTACGCAATGTTTGCGATTTATAAAAAAAAAACTTGACGGTAAAATGTGCGGTCCTCCACGCACACTCTGACCCATCCGTACGCGGTACGCACAAAAATGGAAGAGACGAGAAACTGCTACACCGTTGGCAGAAGGAAGACTGGAGATAAAATGTTACCTCTCATTTATCATATATGAAGAATTAATTTTCACAAATGGATTAAGCCAATCTTAAAATGATTAAACAAACGCCTGTTTGAGAATCCTCAGTGTACACAAAAACATAACTTGGAGAAATAAATAAATACGGAAATGTTATTGATCACCCCTCGATTATGTTCTCTTGTTAAGAAATGTATTCTCATAAATGATGCGGTAAACAGAAAGACAGAATTACTTTAAACTGACGCCGTTTTGCTTTTCTATAGGTTGTATAGATACGAGCATGGTTTTATATACTATCATGTTTAATCATGTTTTATGCCGTTCGCCAATACTTGGTAAGTCGCTCTTAAAACACAGGAGGTATGGAAACTAAGAACACCATATGTGGTAAATTGTACAGCTAATATAACACAACACATTAGTTGTATTTCCTTTAACTGGTGGATGATGGATATATAGTTGCTGATCGACAGCTGGAACACAAACCACCAAATACAAACAAAATAATTCAGATCCAGTCGTCATGACTCCACTCCGGAGGGATTCCCCGATCATTTCTTACAGTTTCTCATCATGGGGGGGTCTCCTGTCCCCGGTACAAACACACTGCCTGAGGAAGGTTATGTGTATTTTTTTTGTCATCGACCTTTTTTCGGACCATTTATTTATTTATTTTGGTGACGATCCGACCTCCATGCTGCTACTCTGGTTCAAACTGCATCCACCAAACAATATGATTTATCTCGACCTCCCCAAAATAACCAAAATCTGACATGATGTGAGATGTCTTTTTTTAGCTGTTCTGTCGTCATTTCCTGCGATCTACTTCATGCAGTCAGTCAAAAATGAATATTAATACGGGGCATTTCTTTGACGATTTATAGGCAAATATGGGCGTTACGTGAAGCCCGCAAAAGCTGCGCCGCATTTCGAGTTGATTGTGATTTATAAAGGGAAACCGCAGTGTTTTATAAATCGGAAAATGTCTGTGCGTATTTATTTGCTTTGTCCTACGTAAGCAACCTTCCCACGTGAATCCTACGCAAGGCTTTATAAATGAGGCCCCAGGGGAGCACAGGTTGAAACCCCATTGCAGTCAGCATGTCGTTGTGTCCCTGGGCAAGACACTTCACCCCAAATTGCTCCTGTGGGGATTGCCCACAGTATTGAGTATGTAAGTCGCTTTGGATAAAAGCGTCTAACAAGTAATGTAAAAAAGACATGTTGATTAAAATACAATAAAAACAAATTGACAGACAAGAAAATGAATAATTAAAGATATGAAAAGATTTAAATATTCTAAATTGAAAAATGAATTTAAAAGACATAAAGGCAAGAAAAAACTAAAATTTGACAGAAATTGCATGAAATATAAAAAAAACTAGTAAAAATAAGAAATAACTTTTATTTAAAACAAAAAGATAATTTGACAAGCAAATGAATAGTTTACACACAAAACAATGCATTAAATACACAATAATAATTGTTCATTAATAATAATCATACAAAACATTTCCACCCTGTTTATTTGGTAGAAATGTTTTTCTATTTGAGTACCTGTTCGACCTCTGCAAAGGTGGGAGAAGTACTCAGATCTTGCATTTGAGTAAAAGTAGAAGTACACAGTATAGGAATACTGTGTTACAAGTAAAGGTCCTGCAATCAAAATGTTACTCAAGTAAAAGTACAAAAGTATTAGCATCAAAATATACTTAAAGTAAAGGGTGTCCGGTGCCTTGCTCAAGGGCACCACGGCAGGGCCCAGGAGGTGAACTGGGACCTTTCCAAGTAGCAATCCCCACTCCATATTTTAAAGGTCCCATGACATGGCCATTTCTACTGATCATAATTCCATTGTTGAGGTCTACTAGAATAGATTTATACTGTGCAATTTTCCAAACTCACATTGGTTTCTCATACAGCATCTCTGTAAAGTATGTGTATTCACTCTCTGTCCTACACGGCTTGTGGGAGCTCCTGCCCCCCCCCTCCCTATGAGCCCACTGTGCTCTGATTGGTCAGCTCGCCCACTCTGTTCTGATGAGTCCACCACCGTTACAGCGGAACATCAGTGATTATGTGTTGCAATGGCGTTAGCAACCAGAAAATGACACCAGTAATGACAAACAGATGAGAATGCTGCGTGGGGTCTGGGTGCCGTGTTGGCGGGACGTTGCGCGGCTCGCTGCTGTGAGGAGCCGACAGTGTGAGCTGGGTTACTGGTGTCATTTCCTGGTTGCAGCGAGAAATCGTGAATGTACGCGGGAAGGGTGCTCCACTAGCACCCGCACCCCCAAACGCGGCGCACCTACAGTGTAAGCCGCTGCGAGGCTCCACTAGTACCCCCCCCCCAGCGCGTCACAGTTTCGCCGCTGAGAGAGTGTGTGTGTGTGTGAGGAGCTCCACGGATTGGTCCATTTGGACCAATGGGTCCATTTGGGTATGGTCACGTCACTGTACCCAGGAAGAAAAAGAGAAATCTCCAACGAGGCGTTCTGGGGAGTTTTACTCGCTACAGGGTGTACTTTGAGGGTTTGTGACTTTGCAGACCATTCACATGCATAAAAAGCTACATAACACACAAGGGGACGGGAATAACCGGAAAAGCATGACATGGGACCTTTAAGTCTGTTCAGGGACTTGAACCAGCAACCAGTCCAAACCCAACTGACTGAGCCACTGCCGGACAAAAGGAGTAAAAGTACACGATTTACCTCTGAATTGTTGTGGAGTAGAAATACAAAGTAACATAACATTTAAATACTCAAGTAAAGTACAAGTATCTCTAAATACAGTACTTGAATAAATGTTCTTAGTTACTTCCCGCCTCTCAACCTCTGTCAGATAGATGTGTTCCCACAAAACACTTCAGAATCAGAGATATCTAAACTCAATAAATATAGTGTTTGTCCTGATCTAAAGTAACACACTGTGGTGACTCTGCAGGGATGCGTCCGCTTCATTACGCGGCCTGGCAGGGGAAGGCCGACTCGGTCCTGATGCTGCTGCGTGCCGCCGCCTCAGTGAACGGCGTCTCTCTGGACGGACACATCCCGCTGCACCTCGCCGCGCAGTATGGACACTACCAAGTGGTGAGGGAGCAATTTTGTCTTTTATTTAAGTCCTTTTGTTCCTTTTTGGCAAAGTAAATACGTGGGTTTTGTGCTACAATATATAACAAAACATAATTACTAATTATCTTTTTTACCTTATTACCTTTTAAGAAATGATATGGTTACAGGGATTATTTAACTAAATCAAATACAGAGAAATATAGTCAGTATAGATAGATTGATGGATAGAAGGATAGATGGACAGATAGATAGATAGATAGATAGATAGATAGATAGATAGATAGATAGATAGATAGATACTAAAACAATATATACATCTTCTCAGTAAAAAATACATATATTCAGAGGAGTATCTAAACACTATAAAATATATGGCATTTACTTTCTTTTATACCAATCTTCTTAACATATAAACATAGTGTACTATTTACATAAAAAAATGGTGTACAGCATCTTCAAATTAAAAGTAAAATATATCCTTTTTAGAGATAAACACCTTATATAATCTAGAATAAAACATTTTAGTCAAAGAAGTCCCAAACTATTTAACCAAATAATTAACTTTGTGCGCCAATAACAAAAGTGTGGGGGAACTACATAAACGAGCTGTTTTTAATTTGAAAATAACTCAAAAAAGTACTCTCTCCACCTTTTGTCAACATGGTTAAAAATGTTTAAGTAAATATCTTGGCTTTTATTTTTCTCATAAAGGCCCCTCTTTATGTTTAATGCATTATTGTATTGATAGTTCTGGAAATGACTGCAGTGGAAACTTTTAGCATGATATACTTCATTCGCCTGTTGGCATCCTTAGCACTGATTGATATGGCTGATGGCTCGTTAGTAGACGAGTAGAGTTTGGGGTGCGACCTCGTTTGTGCCTGAGCAGCACAGATGTGAGGGAGGCTTTCACCAGGACATGAACCCTGCGGAGGTTTTTATTAATAATCCTTAGGTTATTTTTCAGAACAGGATTAGGGTGAATGTAGGTGATGTGTATCCCCCTCCACACACACACATGGTTTTGTGAGATTTAACTCTTTATGTTTACACAAAACATGTGATTTAATCTTTATCCAAAAATTGAGACCTTCAACTAAAATATCGCATTGATAGTTTTTGTGTTGTATCTCACATTATTGTCACACAGTATTATTTGCAGGAAAGCATGAGTAATGTTACTTTTTTTAATTACTTGCATATTTATTTTTAGTATATTTGAGGTTTTAACATGACTATACATTTAAAGTGAACATATTATGCTAATTCTCAGGTTCCTATTGTATGTAGTGTCTCTACTCTGACATTTCTCCATGCTTTAATGTTCAAAAAGCTCTTTATTTCTCTCATACTTCCTGTGCTGCAGCACCTCTTTTCACCCTCTGTCTGAAACCAGAGCCCAGTCTGCTCTGATTGGTTAGCTGGCCGGCTCTGCTGTGATTGGTCAACAAGCACCTTGAGATGACGTTGTTTTTAAAGTGTGCTATATAAATGAAATGTATAATTATTATTATTATTATCATAGAAGTAAAAAAAAGTCCAATGGAAGTGTTTCAAGCAGGGGAGGAGTGTGTGGGTGAGAAACTCCCTCTGGAGGGAACACAGGGATTTGAGCCTTTGCAGACCATTTACATGCACAAATACCTATAGAACACACTACAGGTAAAGGAACACCTAAAAAAAAGTACATAATGACCTTTTATACATCAATTGATTCATTTAATTATCTATATTAATCTATAAATTAATGTGCACATTAATTGAAAATTACAGATATAGATTCATATTTTCTGCAACTTTTTATAGTCCAGACAATCTGCAACAGATTTTGTTAAAGGTTAAAGAGCATCTGCCTGCTTTGATTGTCTGAGATTCGAGATTATATTCTGTTGTCCTTCTTTTTTTTTACAGCCAAAGTAAACATGTAAACACAGCTCCAGATAATGCCAGCAGTCTGCCTGAAATCCCTTTTTTTTGGAGCGTAATCCAGCCTGCAGGGTTCCCCGCAGAGCGCGATAAAAACACACATCTGTGGACTCCATCCCCAGTGTGCCATGGATAGAATCGCCTGATTGGCTGAGAGGGGAGAAACATTGTCCACCCCCCCTCCTTCGAGGAGCTCTGCAGGTGTTTCCTCCTGCAGCTTCAGGGTCACGCTAACAGTTTCCCCTCACTTATTGTCTCAACGCTGAGCTAAGCTAACAGAGAGAAAGTGAAGAAAGTCTTTTTTGGGCCTTTTTTTATGACTCCCCCTTGTTGTTTTTCGGTCATTTTAATATCTGTTAAATCCCATAAAAACGTGTGTGTGTGTTTTCAGTCTGAGATGTTGCTGCAGCATCAGTCTAACCCCTGTCTGGTCAACAAAGCTAAGAAGACTCCTCTGGACCTCGCCTGTGAGTTTGGAAGAGTCCAGGTGAGAAGGTTTTTTATATTTTTGACATATATAGGGAGTTTTGGGGTCTAAGCAGAACCCTACAGGCAAAAACATACAGTTACTTACTTAATATATTACAGAGTTTGGGTTATTTTGCTTCCATAGCATGTCTCATACTAAAGGAAAGAAAGTTTCCGTAATACACATTTAGGTGCTTATTTTACTAACTTTGTCTATTTGTGTATTTATTCCTCCTAAATCCACCAAAGTAAGCCTTATATAATGCCTCATTTGTTAATTAAGACATAGTATTTCAGAAAACTTATAATACAAAAAAAATCGTCTTAATATAAATTAAAGCGATTAATTGTATTTGCATTTGCATTTACATTACAAACCATTTAGCTGACTCTTTATCCAAAGGGACTTACAATAAGTGCAATATACCATAAGGACAACAAGAAAAGTGCTGAAATATTTACTCAAAACAAGCAATATCATTGTAGTGCAAAAGTAAAACTCCTACTTTTTTTATTATTCGCCATTTAAAAGACATTAAGTTGAACTTAATGTCAGTAATCAACTAGGGAGGTTTCATGGTGATATCTATTCATATTTGTACTCCATTCCCCTGTAGTGTGCACAAAATGTATGAATGTTATAATACATATCTTTAAAGGCTGTTTTTCTCAAATAAGATTGTTCTCATACTTTTTCTCGATATAGCTCTCATACCAAACTGTATAGTTTAATTCCTCTATATATTCTGAAGCTCGGATTTATGGAGTGATACAAAGAAAATCCTCTCTGTAAAAACATTTGACTCTAATCTGTCATCAAAATGGAACCAGAATTTGAACCTGACTTTATCCAATGTTCACATTTGTTCACATTAGCACACGTTTAATGAGATAATGCCTCATTTGCATATGTAAACAAAACATTTAGGAAAACTTATAATACAAGTAATTATTGTCTTACTGTCAGTAATCATATGGGTAAGTTTCATGGTGATATTTATTAGTTAAAGTTTTTACCCTATCCACATGTAGTGTCTCCTTCAGCGCTGGTGTCGTTTTGTAGTCAAAACTAAATCCTAATAAATGAAACTCAGGGAGTGTTAACTGATGGTTGGAAAACACAAAGCCACAGCTGGACAAACACACACACTCACACAAGGACATACACAACAAGTGTGTAAACATCTTTCGCTGTCTCCATCTTGATCCCTCAAACCTAGATTTTGTTGCAACAGCTACACAAACAAATCAAACTCACATACATTCATCAATCTGACACACATATCTGCATTTAATATGAGCATGAGGTTAAGTACTGAAGTAATATATTATTATTCAAAAGGTGTGTTGTCATACGCAGTGAGCAATGACATCAGAATACCTTTATTAGTCCCACAGAGGGGACATTTACATTGTTACAGCAGAAAAGAGCCAAATACAGCTTAATGTTACCTAAGAAGCATGCATGCAAAAATATTAAAGATAAAATAAACGATAATAAAAATTACACAATTTACAAAATACACATCCTGAAATCACAGGTTATATCTCTCACAGGCTCCGCCCTCTACTGGACTCTATGGTTACTACCCCTTGATCATATCATGCAAGCATTCATCCACTGAGACTTCTATAAACGTAGCCGGCCCCGGGGCGGGCCTACCTGAATGCGCGCGCATCTCACCGCATAAAAGGAGGCCTCGCCTCCTGACTGTCATCCTTTTCTCTTCAGCGAGCAGGATTGAACAACCTGAGCAGTAAGACGAGAAAAGAAAGAAAGAAGAAAAGCATGGACTCACCACTCCTCGAACACCGGACCTGTCCGACATGCCCTGGCCTAATTGCGGGGGCTGATCCGCACCGCCTGTGCTTCCAGTGCCTGGGGCCGGACCACGCCGAGGACGGCCTAAGCCAGTTGCCGGCCTGCAACGCCTGCCGGATGATCCCTCGGCTAAGCCGCCAACATCGTGGGGATCATTTCCGGGTGAAGTTCGGCCCGCCGGAGGAGGCGGAGGATCAGGACCTCGAGGTGGTGGAGATGGGTTAACAGGATGACGAGGTGCCATTCGTGTTCGCCATCCCGAGGGGCCGGTTGGCCACGTTCACGGAGGAGGAAGACGACGAGGACGCCTCGTTGTCTGGTACTTTCGGGTCCGGCGGCCAGGAGGGTCCAGCACACAGGTCTGCGCGTCTGGACTTCCTGGCGGTGATGACCCTGGTGGCGGAGCGTGTGGGCCTACCGCTCCCTCCACTGCTGCCACCGAGGCCAGTAAGCCGCCTTCGACAGGGGTTTTATGGCCCGGTGCATCCGGCGCAGCCGGCCTTCGTCTCGCCCCCGTTGCCAGATATCTGGCAGTGTGTGGAGGCGACGTGGCGGCAGCCATTGAGGACGAAGGCCCCAATAGCAGCCATGGCAGGTATCATCAGGGTGCAGGGCCGCTCGGACACGGCGTGTCCCGGTGTGCACAGCCTGTGTTTAGATCCCAAGAGGCACAAACGACGTCTGGTGACCATCCCCCCCTCAGTGGAGGGCAACCTCCAGTTCTGGGGGTCCCCGGATCACCTCCGGAGGGGTCTCCACTGGGACGGGTGACCTCCTACATCACAGTGTTCACGGACGCAACCAGAACAGGATGGGGAGGGACCTGCCTGAAGAGAGCTATAGGTGGGCGCTGGTCTCTAACAGAAACACGGCACAGCAACCTCCTAGAGCTACGGGCAGTAGTGTTGGTCCTCCAGCATTTCAAACCCTTAATTCAGGGGAGACATGCACTGGTCAGGAGCGACAACAGCACCAGAGTGGCATGCATCAACAGGCAGGGCGGAGTCCGCTCCGCCGCCTTGTTGACCACAGCGGAGAAACTGTGATTATGGGCTTCAGAGGTGGTGTTGTCTCTGAAAGCCCTCCACATCCCGGTACTGGAGAACAGGGGGGCCAACCTCATGTTGAGGGGCGGCCCCCTGCCAGGCGAGTCGGCGCTTCACCCGGAGGTGGTGAAGCAGATCTGGGCCCAGTTCGGGAAAGCAGAGGTGGACCTGTTCGCCAGCCGGCGCAACAGCCACTGTGCCCTGTGGTTCTCCATGGCACAGAGCGACGATCCGCCCTTGGGGGTGGACGCGTTCGCACACGAGCCATGGCCAAGAAAGCTGCTCTACGCCTTTCCACCGCTGCGTCTCATTCTCCCTCTCCTGGGGGAGAGTGAGGCGAGAACGTCTGTCAGTCATCCTAGTGGCTCCGGATCGCGTCGGGGCGCCGTGGTTCTCAGGGATGACACAGATGAAGGTGGGCCAGCCCTGGGCGATTCCCCAGTTCTGGGGGGCGATGTCTCAAGAGGCAGGTGCAATCGGGGCGTTACCCACTCTGGGCCAACCTCTCCAGGCTTGGCTCCTGAGAGGGACAGGCTGAGACAGGGTGGATTGTCTGACAGAGTTATTCAGTCTATCCAGGCAGCTAGAGCGGGATCCACCACAGCCTGTTACAGGCCAAAGTGGCTGGGATTCCAGCGATGGTGTGAGGAGCGGAGAATAGAGCCCCTATCTTGTGAGTTGGGCTCTATTTTGTCCTACTTACAGTTACTGGTGGACAGAGGGCTGGCTCATTCCACAGTGAAAGTGTATCGAGCAGCCATCTCGTCCTGCCATGAGGGATTTGGCGGCAGGTCAGCCTTTAGTCAGCCACTGATGTCGCAGTTTTTACAGGGGGTCAGGAGGCTGCGCCCAGTAGTTCACACCTCCGCCCCGCAGTGGGACCTGCCGTTGGTGCTCGAGGCTTTGGTCACATAACCATTTGAGCCTCTGGAGCTCTCCTCCCTGAAAGCACTGTCATGGAAGACAGCATTGCTACTTGCCTTAACGTCAGCCAAGAGAGTGTCCGAGTTAACCACTCTGTCGGTGCACCCGAGTTGCTTGTTGATCCGGGTGACCAGAGCGGGGCGACACTCAGACCGAACCCCTCCTTTGTGCCCAAGAGCCTAAGGAGTGTGTTCAGGTCGAGGGCTATTCAGTTAGGGGGCTTTAGTCTTCCACCCCATAGTGGGGCCAGGGAAGCTAAATTGCACCTACTCTGCCCGGTGCGTGCGCTAGCATGTTATGTGGAGCGCACGGCTGCCTTTAGACGCAGCTCTAGCTGCCTTTAGACGCAGCTCTAGCTCCTGCTGTTTGTGTGCTTTGGGGGCGGGGTGACCAGGAAAGCCCTGTCCAAGAAACGCCTGGCAGGATGGCTCTGCGAGTGCATTGCACATGCCTACGGACAGGCGGGGAGAGCCTGCCCCGCGGGGGTCCGTGCACACTCGACACGGGCTGTGGCCTTATTCAACGGCGTGAGTGTGGAGGACATATGCACGGCGGCGTCTTGGTCAACACCAGGCCCCTTCATAAAGTTTTATCTCTTGGACATGTCTGGCTCTTTCTCATCGTCTATGCTTGCTGGGGCAACACAGGACTGGTGAGGAGGGGGGGGGCTGTGGGTCAGTGGGCATCTGACCCCCTCCCCGGATGTAATGCGTTTACGATTTTTTCCGGGCCCCCTGGGGGGGTCCCGGGGGACTTAGTGCGCACTGGGCCCATACGGGGCTGGAGGGCTCTCATCGCCTGCCTAGGGGCAGGAGGGGAGAGCCCTCCACACTATAGTCCATACCAGGGGTCACCAACCTTTTTTAGGATGAGGGCTACTTTCAAAAAATAAAACAAGTCGGGGGCTACTTTTACTCCTCTTTTTTTTGTTTTTTGCAGTGTGTATATTTCGCACATTTTAACATTATTATATGCTGACCATTAACCTTTGTGTGCTGTTTGGGTCTGTGGGACCCGTTTTCAGTGTTTACTAAAATAACATGTATTCAATGTAATTATTATTAACCTGCTTTATTTATTTGACCTTATATTTCCCAAAGCCCATAGCTTTGACCCAGTTGATCAGTTCATGCTGTCCTGACTGAGCACAGGCACCTGTAACCTTGGCTGCTGTGCTCTCAGTGTTCTCATTCATAACACTCCGTTCGATGTCTCACTATGGGATGCGCCTCAACGCGTATGCACCAGAAGCATCAATCTCATTACGCCAATCCTGATTGGCTGGTGATCTTGACGACTACGTCAGGGAATCCACCCACCCTTTAAGTAGCTTGCGCTATGTCGCAGCGTCATTCAAACACCTCTTCTCGCTTCGGAGCACATCTCAAATAAAGAATATCAGTAGCCAGGCTAGCTTAACGGTCCACAGACTGAACCACAAAGCTAACCTTCGGTCACCGGACGATTGCCGGCTACTTTTGCTTCGCACGGGATTTTTCATATTAACACACCAGTTAATACCGAAATCTGCCCTGCCGTTTTTTTCCACAAATAACGGTAAGGTTTTGATTTTTTCCCGCAAACAGTAACATACCTGTTGCTAGTTTGTCCCTCCACGCCGACACCCCGGCTAACGAGGATGGACCCTTCTCTCCCTCACACCAGAGGAGACGGAGGTTCGGAGGCTCGGCTCTGGGACTCACACCAGGTCTGCTCGTCCTGCCTCGGGCTGCAACATGCCCAGGAGGCTATCGACGCCCCGGTGCGTGCGGGCACTGTGCCCGTTTCACCACCAAGAGCCTCCGCCGACGGCTAGCGCACCAAGCTAGCCTGTCGGGACAAGACCCCTTCATGCCTGTCGATTTGCCGACCGGCGAACGAGGCATGGTGGCGACCGCCACGGGTGTTGAGCCCCGCGCTGTGTCAAGCTGGGGCTCAACGGCGGCGGCAGCCGCGGGAAGGGAGCCTCGCGCTGTGACAGGCTGGGGCTCCCGACTGGACCTTACCGTGGTCCCACCCGCGGAGGTTGTCCTGGAGCTGGACTACATGGAGGAGGATGAAGAGGATACCTCTGAGTTCCTCTTATCCGACTCGGACGAGGACGAAGATGACATCTTCGTCTCGTCTGCTCAGGCTGCCAAGCCGGAGGCGGTGTCCGCTCCCCCAGGCGAAAGCGCGCCATCTCTGCCCCGCCTCAGCATGGACTTGCAGGCCGTGTGTCAACGTGCTGCGTCCAGACTGGACATCCCTTGGCCTGAAGTGGCCAAGGAGACCTCCAGGTCTCGCTATGAGGGAAAGAACTTGCCCCAAGCCGCGAGGCTGACGAGGCAACTTCTCCCGGTGTTTCCAGAGCTGCTAGACGAGGTGTCTGTCTCGTGGAGAGACCGCCCTTTCAGCAGCAAGGCCCCAATCCAGGGAGCCTCCTCTCTGGACTTTGAGGGCATGGAGAAGCTCGGCTTGTTCCGCATGCCTCCTATGGAGCCGCTTGTGGCAGCCCACCTCCAACCGCGGCTGTCTGCGGCTCCTAGCAGTAACCCCACACTGCCGACAAAAGCGGACCGGTTCCAGTCAGCAATGACCGAACGGGCTTACAAAGCGGCAGCTTTGTCCGTCAGGGCGCTCAATGTCTCATCGATGCTAACCGCTTACCAGGCGGAGCTCTGTGAAGACATGACGAACAAACCTGAGCCGGCCGTATGGGACGAAATCACAGCGATCACGGACATTTGTCTCCGGGTGCAGCAAGCCACGGGCAAATCGCTGGGGATGATGGTGGTACAGGAGAGAGCCAGGTGGCTTAACCTGACAAACCTCCCGGACCGGGGAAAAGAGGACGTCTTGGACGTGCCGATTGTCCCCGAGGGCATATTTGGCACCGCTCTGGCTTCAATGCAGCAGCGGTGTGAGGCTAAAAAGAAGGAGGATGAGGCTCTCCAGCTTTGTCTTCCCCAAAAGCCACAGCCCGCCCCGGGTCTCCAGCCCAGACATGAGGCGAGGACGAGCTGGCCAAGAAAGTCCCCGGTTCCGGCAGCAGCCGCACAGGCACAGCCGGCCCAGACCTTCGGCCATCAAGTGAGGAAAAGAGAAGAGAGCGGCCTGACAGCCTTCCCTCCTCTCCTCGGTGAAAGGGCTGGAAGCTCCCTGTTTTCCAGCCCCGGACCGTGTTCCACACGTATTCAAAGCTCATGTGTTTCCGGGGTGCAACCACCCCCGTCTTCCCGCCGCCTCGAGTGATGCCAGAACGTCATCCTCCAGTTCGCGCCATGAGGAAGATAGACTTCACGTAACAGGCAGCAGTTCCTGCTGCTCGTTCAAGTCGCACAAACACATGTCATTGTTTTCCAATAAAATATTTTCCACTGTCGTTTCCAGGCTTAAAGCCAAGGGCGCAGTCAAAAATAATGAAAAGAAAACAATAAAAACAATAAACAGTCAGGTGACTGCTCCGCTTCTGAGAGTGGCTGTCGCCTCTCGGAAAGCGGACGGTGGCCGGGTCTGTGAACGCACCATCACCGCGCGCATGCGCAGTGTCGACCGAGGTTGTCAGCCTGGGATGCCACCGTGTTCAGACACTAGAGGGCCCCATAACACAACCAATAAAGACACAGAGTGCAAGCAACAGAGAAATGATTACGTCTCCACTCGCTTTGAGGAGCGAAAGGTGGAAGATGCTCAAATGCTCTGCTTGGGTTTTCAAGACGATATCACGGGGCTACAGACTCCAATTCGCTGTCACCCCCCCTCACTTCTCGGGCATTGTGCAATCACAAGCCCCGGGAGCGTCGGCTCACATTCTAGAGCAGGAGATTCTCTCGCTACTAGAAAAGAAAGCCATATCCATTGTACCCTCCGGACAGAGTCAGAGCGGCTTCTATTCCAAATACTTCCTCGTTCCCAAACGGGGAGGGAATGGAATTCGCCCTATCCTGGATTTAAGGGCTCTGAACAAGTATCTCAGAAAATACAAATTCCGGATGCTCACTCACACATCCCTGCTGCGTCTCGTGCGTCAGGACGATTGGTTCACATCAATCGACCTGAAAGACGCGTATTTTCACATCCCAGTATATTATCCACACAGGAAATATCTGAGGTTCGCTTTTCAGGGTGTCTGTTACGAGTACAGAGTGCTTCCCTTCGGTCTGTCTCTCAGCCCGCGGGTGTTTGTGCGATGTACGGAGGCAGCAATAGCCCCGTTAAGACAACAGGGTATTCGCCTGGCAACCTATTTAGACGACTGGCTCCTTCTTGCACAGTCGGAGCAGGAGGCTATTACGCAGACGAATACCCTCGTGAAACACCTGCTCGACCTGGGTTTTGTAATAAACGCAGAAAAGAGCATGTTGTCCCCAGCCCAGTCTGTGCTCTTCCTGGGCTTACGTCTGATTCGGTGCCCTTTACAGCCCGCCTGTCAGCGGAGAGAGTGAAAGCCTTCAGGGCTTGCCTCGCTCATTTCCAGCCACGCAAATATGTTCTCTTCAGATCATGTCTGCGGTTACTGGGGCTCATGGCGTCAGCCATCCTGGTGGTACGACTGGGCCGCTTACACATGAGGGAATTTCAGCGGTAGCTGCCCTCAGACTAGACCCCGTGCGTCATGGCGCGCGGAGAGTGATGGTCACTGTGGAATGCGTAACGGCACTGCGCCACTGGCTGCACCCGACTTTCCTAGTACGAGGCGTGCCTATGGGTGCTGTCCTATCGCGGAAAGTGGTCACCACGGACGCATGTCTGACGGGCTGGGGGGGTATATACGAAGGTCGACCTGTGAGGGGTCTCTGGAGCAGAGACCTCCAACGGTCACACATAAATTATCTGGAGCTCTTAGCGGTGTTTCTCACCCTAAGACGCTTTCTGCCTTTTCTCAGGGGACATCATGTCCTCGTGAGGACAGACAACACGACCACAATATCGTATATAAACCGCCAAGGGGGTTTGCGTTCTCTCCAGTTACACATGCTGGCACGCAAACTGATCTTATGGAGCTGCGGACGTCTCCTCTCTCTGAGAGCGACACACGTACCGGGAGTGATGAACCTCGGGGCAGATCTGCTGTCCAGAGGTGCACCACTATATGCAGACTGGACTCTACATCCAACGATTGTGAGTCAGCTGTGGGTGCGTTACGGCCGGGCCGCGGTAGATCTGTTCGCATCAAAAGAAAATGCTCAATGTCAGCTGTTCTTTTCAATGCGCGATCTAAACGCACCGTTAGGCGTGGACGCGCTCGCACACGTTTGGCCCCCGGTCCTTCTGTACGCGTTCCCACCCCTGGCTCTAATACCTCCAACTCTGGCCAGAGTGAGAGAACATCGCCACACACTGATCCTGATAGCTCCACACTGGCCTGCAATGTACTGGCTGGCGGAGATATATCAGCTGCTGTGCGGGCAGCCGCCGTGGCAGCTCCCGCTACGCAGGGACATACTATCTCAGGCGGGGGGGATGATTTTTCACCCACACCCAGAGCGCCTGGCACTATGGGCCTGGCCCGTGAGTGGTATAATCTGAGTACAGTGGGGCTCCCTCAGAAGGTGATAAACACTATTCAGAGTGCAAGGGCTTCCTCCACCAGGTCTCTCTATGACTGTAAGTGGAGGGTGTTTGAGGAGTGGTGCCTTCAAAAGGGACACATCTCTTTTCAATGCCCTGTCGGTGTGATTCTATCATTTCTACAGGATCTGATTGATAAACACAGAGCTTTCTCCACGATCAAAGTGTACCTGGCTGCTATTGCCGCATGCCATGTGGGCTTTGAGGGAAAGACGGCTAGCCAACATCCCTTGGTCTGCCGTTTTATGAAAGGGGCCGCAGGCTCCTCCCCGTTTCCAGGTCACTGGTGCCCCTGTGGGACTTGACAGTGGTTTTAGATGGGCTCGCTCGACCTCCATTTGAACCCCTGGAAGACGCTGACATGAAACACCTGTCACTGAAGACAGTGTTGTTACTGGCTCTGGCATCTGCCAAACGAGTCAGTGACATTCACGCGCTCTCTGTGCATCCTTCATGTACTCAGTTTGCCCCGGGGCAAATGAGAGTATTGCTGAAGCCCAACCCGGCCTTTGTGCCCAAGGTGGTTGGCTCATGCACCCCCATTGACCTTGAGGCATTTCCTTCACCGCTATGTTCCTCTGAAGAACAGCGGCCGAATTTGCTGTGCCCAGTTCGTGCTTTGCGCACTTATATGGACAGGTCAAAAGAGTTTCGATGCAATGACCAACTCTTTGTATCTTGGGCTAACCCTCATAAGGGCAAGCCCGTTACCAGGCAACGGCTCTCCCACTGGATTGTGGAGGCGATAGCTCTGGCTTATACGAGTCAGGGTTTGCAGGCACCAACGGGCCTGCGCGCTCATTCTACTCGTGGATTGGCTACATCCTGGGCTTTGTTCAAGGGTGTTTCCATTCAGGACATTTGTGCAGCAGCGAGCTGGTCCTCGCCGCTCACCTTTGTCCGCTTTTACAGGCTAGATGTCTCTGCTCCAAGTGTGGCCCGCGCAGTGCTGGGCCCCGTGTTGGGACAGGGTTCTACCTGTTAAGTACTGTTTTGTGTTGGTGATTTTCGAGATAAGCATGTCTAGCAATACGGGAGTCTCAATATCCCATAGTGAGACATCGAACGGAGTGTTATGAATGAGAACTATAGGTTACTAACGTAACCCCAGTTCTCAGAGTAACATGAAGTGAGATGTCTCACCAGACGGCCCTTCTTGCTGAGGCGAAGCGAGAAGAGGTGCTTATTTTGAATGACGCTGCGACATAGCGCAAGCTACTTAAAGGGTGGGTGGATTCCCTGACGTAGTCGTCAAGATCACCAGCCAATCAGGATTGGCGTAATGAGATTGATGCTTCTGGTGCATACGCGTTGAGGCGCATCCCATAGTGAGACATCTCACTTCATGTTACTCTGAGAACTGGGGTTACGTTAGTAACCTATAGTTTTGTCTCCCTGTTCCTGCCTGTTGGCGTCAGCTGATAGAGGTGTTATCATTCTATCTTGTTATGCACAATGTTGATTATTCTCTCTGAACTAGCTAAATACACGGGTCTGTGGTAGAGTTCTTCAGAATTGACGTGGCAACTCTACCGTGAAGTCAGAACCTCTGGCTCGTGGACTTGTTTTGTGAATTCTCCGGCCGAAGCTCCAAATAAACCATCAGTGTTTGACATCCAGTGTCTCCTTTTGAGTCGGTGACTCCTCCTGCATTGCTACACAGAAGTTTCCCCCACAGACCTCACCTCCTATAGGTGGGTCCGGGGGCATGCACCCCCGGGAAGATGTTTTTTTACCCCCTCATGTGCAGTATAGGCTGGCACGACTAGGCTGTTCAATGGGGCTGATGTGTTGTAGAATCTGCCAGAAGGAAAATCACGGTCACACTCCTTATGAAGCGGGGAGGTGCCACATTGCTTTTCTTCCTGACTGCAACGCTGGTCCCGCAAATCAAGCAAGAACGTGATTGGTCGATATTCATTGTGGGGGTGGGGGGAGGAGGGGTGTTAGATAGATATAGAGTTGTAGTAAGTAGATAGAGTTCGCTATGATTTAGGTTTCGTTTATGCATAGGGTAGATTCTTTTAATTACATTTCCTTTTTTGTTTTGTGTATTTTATACATTTTGGATTTGCTTGGCGAGCTATTTTTAGAACGTGCCCGGCGGGCGACTCACGTTGCCCCTGCGGGCGACTAAGTGCCCGCGGGCACCGTGTTGGCTACTTTTCTCTTTATTTTTTAATGTGAAATCAATTTGATTTGTATACATACAATGCGCCTGAAAGAGATGGAAAGAAACATAAATACTAGTCATAAATATTATATATATTATACTTCCTGACTAATCAATTTTTGTTTCTGAATCAGGTTTAATTTCAAGGTTTTTTACTTACGAGAAATGTGGGGTTTAAATATAATTTTTTATATAAATATACAGTATAAATTACTTCAAATATTAGGCGCATCTTATAGATATAAACATTACATTGAAAGATGTGTTTTTTTTCTGTCCAACCAAAAGTCCAAAACCCCAAGATATTTAGTTTACTGAGATACTGTATGAAACAAAAAAAAACATTCTTGATAAATTACTTTTAGTTTTAACATGAAGTATTTTCTAAGAAGCATGAACACGCACACACACGCACACACACACACACACACATACACATACACACAAACACACCATTATAAGATAAATGTGGTAGAAGTATAAAGTAGCAGAAATAGAGTACCTTTAATGTATATTTGATGTTAATGTACTTCTGTTTGTCGTCCTCTTTGTTTTGACTCGTGTGAGTTTGTTAAATGAGACATGAAAGTGAAGTCTGATCTTCAAACAGCTGATACAAAACTCCACTGAGATATCTTTAGTGTGTGTGTGTGTGTGTTGTGTGTGTGTGTGTGTGTGTGTGTGTGTGTGTGTCAGCTGTCGACGGGCAGCTGCTGTGTTTCCATTCTGCTCTCCTCTGTTTCACCTCCTGTTTTAACCAGCCCAGACTTTTGATTCAAACACACACAACTTTATTCTAAATTGTATTGCTGATAATGATTAATCGTTGGGATTTTTCATGCGACAATGTCAGAAAAGGCTTTTTCTGTTTTATATCATATTACAATAAATATCTTTGGGTTTTGAATAAAAAAGGACATTAAAGGACATCATCTTGGATTTTGAGAACATTTGGTTTTTCTGACATTTTATACCTAACCATTAAGGATCATGCATGCAAATTAGTCGCTTTTCGGCGCCTCCCGCTTTTTTAACGCTGATTTGGGTGACTTGTGTAATTCGTGGAGAACCGAAGAGTTTTCGTTTTTGGGGAGGTGGTTTTTTAGTTAAAAACAATAATCTGAATTACCTGAATTTAAAAGGTTTTGACGGAATCCGAAAGATAAAGAAAATGTTAAAAAAAACGATTTTAGCTACAATATTTGTTTAAAAATGCGCATTTTTTATGTTTAACAAGGTCATTGAATGGTTCAAAAATATGTGTAGCTGTTGGTGTCTGACGGCAACATTCCTCCATTTTTTTTCAGATAATTATTTTAATATTATATGTATACATTTCACTTTAGACTGTTTAAAATACAGACAAAGGACATAAATATAGAATAAAAAAAATGTAGAATGTGACCCCCCCCTTCAGGTTGCCCAGCTGCTGCTGAGCAGTAACATGGTGGTGGCGCTGTTGGAAGGAGAGAGGAAAGAGCCCACAGACTCCGCCTTCACCACGCCGCTGCACCTCGCCGCCCGCAACGGCCATAAAGACATCATACGGTGAGACAGCCTCCACCCATAGTGGCCATATATTCTAGTTGCCAGCATAGCCAACCTGGAAATGTTGAGTACTCCAAAGTTTTATGTTAGAAATGTATAGTACGGGTCTCCAGCACATAGAAACTGCCGAATGCTAACTTGTACATGTTGGGCAATTTGCACAATTAGCATATAAGTTGCCTTAATTAGCATGAATGGCATCATAGCCTATGTGGAAAATAGTTAACAAAGGACTCTTGGCCGATTTGGAAAATGTTGGAGTGGTTTTGGAGGTTATTGAGGATGCTGAATTAATTTCTGACATTTCAGGTAAAAAAATTGCAGTTTTAACCAGAAAGTAATAATAAATAATAATAAACAATCCTTATATTTATTATAGCGCTTTTTCAATGACTCTCAAAGCGCTCCTTACAAATACACATTACACATATCATATCATGGTCATGTACTGTGGACAATACCCACAGGAGCAAATTCAGGTGAAGTGTCTTGCCCAAGGACACAACGGCTTTACAGACGCAGCGGCGGCGGGTTTCGTGCCCTTGATCTGATAATCAAACGCACAGCCCACTGCGCCAATATATATGCGTGGCAATATGTGTACTCTCGGTGGGCTGATTTGGAAGTGTTGCAACCATTGGTTATAGAGAGCACAAGATGAAAATGATTAGTCCCCTAAATCTTTCAAATTGACCCAAAATGAATCAAAATCAGCCCACAAAGAGTACAAATATTGCCACTTTCTGGTTAAAACTGAATTTTTTTGGATTCAGCATCTTCTATAACCTCCAAAACCACTCCAACATTTTTCAAATAAGCCAAGCCAATTTTAAACTGTTTTCCACATATAATAATGGCTATAATGGTAATTAATGGTAATTAATGGTAATTAACGCAATGTATGCTAATTTAGCAAATTGCCAAACATATGCAAGTTAGCACCCAGCAGTTTCTATGTTCTGGGGACCCGTACTATACATTTCTAACATAACACTTTGTGTTACTCAACATTTCTGGGTTCACTATAGGACTCGAGCTGGCAACTAGACTAATAACATCCCGTCCTATTTTTTAAAGTGTAATGTAATTAAACTTCTCTGCTGCTTCACTGAATATATTCGACTGGGATGAGTTTAAAGGTTTACTTTGATTTTACAAATCAGAGTTGATTCTGACTGAGATAAGGTCACTTCCTAGAACAATTTCTTTCCGCATACCGGTTCAGGACTCAAGTTCAGGACTTATTTTCTTGCCTCAGATGTAAAACTCAGATCCAAGACTTAGGTTCAAAGCTAAGCTCCAGGACTCTCTGTTTTGTTGCAGTTTGCTGCTGAATGCCGGCATCGACATCAACAAGACCACCAAGTCTGGAACGGCTCTGCATGAGGCGTCTCTGTACGGGAAGACGGAGGTGGTGCGCCTGCTGCTGGACGTGAGTCATCAACTCCTTTTGAAAATCATCAATCATTTTGCTTCCTTAAAATGCAGCAAACTGCATCAAAACACACATTTCTAAATTTACATTTTTACAATATAATACAGTCATATAATAGTATCACTTTTAATCACTACTTGAGTTGATTGGAAAGTTTGTTATGCAATAAATGTAATCAAATATTTCACTTAGTCAGTTTGCTCAATTAGTCTAGTTGCCAGTAGTGTGTATAGTACGGGTCCACAGCACATGGAAACTGCCGGGTGGTAACTTGCATATGTTGGGCAATTTGCACAATTAGCATAAGGTGCGTTCATTGAAATTAATTGCATTAAAGCCTATTTAAACAGTTATAAAAAAAGAAAAAATTAGGTCGACTTAGTATTGCCAGATGAGGATGCATTTTCAGGATCAAGAATGGCATATTTGTGCTCTCGCTGGCCTGATTTTGACTACCATGAGTAATATTGCGACCACTGGATATAGAGAGCACAAGATGAGAATGATAATCTCTACTGTGGACAATTATTTTTCAAATAAATAGGCGACCTGTCCAATCCAAATGATCCATTGTCCCCTAAAACTTTAAAATCGACCCAAAATGTATAAAAAATCTGCCAACAATTTGTACAAATATTGTCATTTTCTGGTTAAAACTGCCATTTTAGATACTTAAAGATACTCAGAAATAGACTCCGCTTACTATATAATAATAACCCCCAAAACCACTCCATAGCTGTCCATATCAGCCAAGCCATTTTTTAAACTATTGTCCATAAGCTATAATGGTAATTAACGCGACTTATGCTAATTGTGCTAATTTTCCAACATATGCAAGTTAGCATCCGGCGGTTTCTATGTTCTGTGGACCCATACTTTACATTCCTAACATAAAAGATTGGGGTACTCAACATTTCCGGGTTCACAATAGGACTCTGTGAGCTGGAGACTAGACTAAATGACCTTTCTTCAGGACGGTTTCTCTTTTATTGTCCTGCAGCTACACATTTTAGCTCAGCGCTGACGTAACTTCAGATCAAGCCCCAACCAAACCCCAGAGGGAAAACTGCAGATTTAGGGCTGATTAGTTTCACATCAAAGGGCTGTAATAAGTCTTTTGTCCCTGCAGGCCGGAGTGGATGTGAACATCAGAAACACGTACAACCAGACGGCGCTGGACATCGTCAACCAGTTCACCACGTCGCACGCCAGCAGGGACATCAAGCAGCTGCTGCGAGGTCAGAGAACAACTGAGTACATGCCCCGCCTCCTCTGTGTCACTCATTACTTCATATAGAGACAGGACCTGGACCTCCCTAACAAACATACACATAATGAAGAATTTTTAACGATAAGATTTAACACATGTGAAAGGGAACAAGCTTTTTACAACTAAACGCCTTAATAAACTACAAGCAGTTTAGGTTTGAATTGCTTTGCTTCACCTTATGGCAATGCTGCTTTTTCAATGTGAGACTGCTCTGAGGTTTCTCTTTGTATTCACTGTTTGTTTCTGCTCTTCCTCCTCATTTGTCCTTTTATGGACGAGGATAAAGGCAACATGTGAACAGATTTCATTTTTTTTTTATTTGACTTTTTTCTCAGAACCCAACGATAAAACACTTTTGGCCAGATCTTTAAAAATGTTTTTACATGTTGCCCTAATGCTCTCCCGTATCCTTTACACTATCTATAATATAAGAAAAAGAAAAAGGCTCTTAATATCTCTCTCTAAAGAAAAACATACAGATAATATTGAATATTGAAACTAACATTTAATTATTTCTTTGTAAGACAACGTTTAGTTAAAATAACTATTTTAAAAACTATTTATTGCTTAAGGAAATAAAATGTGTTTTTTAACTGTGAAATGGAATTGAGGGTTTTTTGTGAATGTCTTGCAGGAGACTAAACAAAACATTTCTCCAAAGCAAGAAAACACTCTCATTAATATTCTCAGTAATAAATGCAGATATTTTTTTACATGAAAATCTTCTTTATGTTGCCCCAGAATTCATGCAAACAGCAGCTACTCCAAACACCAAACTTTCCTCCTCTTTCGTTCTTCACTTCATTTTCCCTCTTCTTCATGTCTCACACACACCTCTGTGCATTTGGGCTCCTTCACCTGAGCTGTTTAAAATGTGGGGTTACATAACGTTGGACTCTTATCAGGTTCTCACAGCTTCAAAGAGCAGACTCCCATTCAGCCTCAAATTTAACGTGCGTGTGTGTGTGTGTGTGTGTGTGTGTGTGTGTGTGTGTGTGTGTGTGTGTGTGTGTGTGTGTGTGTGTGTGTGTGTGTGTGTGTGTGTGTGTGCTCTGTAATCCTGCAGTCTTTTGAAGTTCCTGTGGGAACACACTGAGGGTGTAATGAGCGGCTTGTGATTTAAACATGCTGCAGTTTGTTTTCTGCTGCAGAGAGGAACGTCTCATATTGTCCCGGCGCTTTAACAGTAACAAATAACTTTTTTTATATAACTTTGAAAAGATAACTTTTTATTATACAGTACATTAAGAATAAAATAACAAAAAGGCTGCCGTAACATCAATACCATTGTTTGGCTTTTTATTTCTCACAAAGTTGCTCATTTCAAACATACATTGCACAAAATAACTGTAAAATGGGTGAATTGTGTAATTTTTCACTAAATCATATATAAATAATGCTTTTTAATCCTTAATCTATGTAAAAAACATGTTGTCTACATGTAGAACTTAGGCAGCCTTTTCAAATAATATGGGTAAAGAGGGATTTAAATATGAACAAATAAAAGGAAGGTTGAGTTCTGATAAAGATTTTGGATATATTTATAAAATTCTAAAAGTTCTGAGCTACTTCCTGCCCCCCAAAATCCTTTATTATTATTTAGTTTTTTAAATATACACAAAATCAGCCATACTGTTTGAAATAATAAAAAAGACATGAAAAACAAAAAGTGAAAAAACATACAAACCTCAGAGGATAACACAAGTTTATTAAAGTACATAAACTGTTACCATCCATAAGTGATGATTTTTTAAAAATGTTTTGTTTCCTGTTCAGATGCGACGGGCGTCCTGCAGGTCCGAGCGCTGAAGGATTTCTGGAACCTCCACGACCCGACGGCTCTCAACATCCGCGCCGGGGACGTCATCACGGTGAGATTCAGTCTGCAGAGGAAAACGCTCCAGAGTTTTACTGCCATTTAGTCATTGTAGATGACTTTTAGTCACCATTAGTCAAAATGCTATTATAGAATAAGAACTGTCCTGTGTCTTATGTTCTCTTTTAGTCATCACATCATCTTGAACATCTCAGCCAATCAGGTTAAGCCGTGTTTTTTCTCACACTTAGTGTGTAATGACACCTGGAAAAAAAGCTTGTTGACGAAATCAACACTGAGTCATGACTACATCTCAACATTTCAATGGAAACTAAGTACTAAAGTAGTGTACTTTAGAACAAATTTGAGATACTTGTAATACACTATTTTATACTACTTTAAACTTATACTCCCACATCTTAGAGAACATTTCTATTTGAAAAATGTACAAAACTTTCAAAATAAAATGCCAGTCTGCAATTTTAACCTTTATTGTGGGAACAAGTCAGCTCTGAGGCAGGCGGAGACAAGTCCACACACACACACACACACACACACACACACACACACACACACACACAGTCCTTGAACTCTGTCCTATATTTGATTCGTCACACTTGAGTCAGAGTTTCCTGACTCACATTAAAAATGGATTGTGATGAAATGTGTATTTTCCCGAAAAAAATCTAGATTTTTGAATAAAAGAGAATTACAAATAATAGTCAGAACATGTACAATATATATTAATCTAAATGCAAGCTGTATAGAAAAGAAATACAACAATATTACTATAAAATAATTACTAATATATCCTAAAAAAATGAGATACCCCACTCGTGAATGTCTGAAGCTATGTGTCATGGAAACAATGGTTGCTAACAAGTGACCAACAAATGCTAATTAACGTCATCACGCTAAACCTTAGCCACCTTCAGCTTAGCGGTGTTGGCGTGAAGTCACGTGATTTATGTTTCAAAAATCATGAAGTGGGGTTAATATCTGGATATTAGCTTGTTCAATAAAACATGTAAATATCATAAACGTTTGTTTGCCAGAGTGCCATATTCTGCAATAATCCCAAATCCAACCTGAAAAATGTCTTTGGCTCTTTGTGGAGGGAAGCAGGGAGATGCTAATTTCTTCTGTGGAGATGGGAGGAAAGCTAATATTTACTTATTCACAAACCAGGCACCTGAGGCCCCTTTTGACCCGTCTCGTCCCCTGCAGGTGTTGGAGCAGCACGTGGACGGACGCTGGAAGGGCCACATCCACGACACCCAGAGAGGGACGGACCGCGTGGGCTTCTTCCCCCCCTCCATCGTGGAGGTCATCAGCAGGAGAAACGGTCAGTCTCACAGACAGGACCTCCAAAATTAGACTGACACTCAAAAGAAATGAATTCCCACTGAAGACTATACAAATATATATACAGAAATGTCCTTAAACAGCTGCTGCTTTGTATGGAAGCACATTTTGGCCAAAATAATAACTTCAAATCTCAAAATCATGACTTAGTTTATCAAAATAATGACTTATTATCTAAAAAATAATGACTTAGTATGTCGAAGAAATTATTCAGGTTCTCAAAATAGCGACCTAGTGTCTCAAAATAATGATTTAAATGATCAAAATGTTGTCTTATTATCTCAAGATAATGACTTAGTAACTTGAAAAATTATGAAGTTTTTGTTAAGGAATTCATCTAAAAATATTGACTTAGTATCTCAAAATAAAATAAATGAAAATAATGACTTTAAATAAGGTTTTGAATACTTTGTGTACTAGGCGCCCCCCCTATACATATTCATCCATTCTACGATCAGTGTTTTTTGTATTTATTTCCACCTCACTTCAGCCTTATAGCAATTTATTAGAGCTGCAACAGTTGGTAAATAAATGTTTTTGCGAAATTGTCTTTAAGGCTTTCGGGCACTCAAATATGAGGATTTTCTACGGAGCCCTGGAGGGTTCATAGAGAGAAAAAATAAATAAAACGAGGCCACGTTTTATTAATTTGTGCGCACGATATACGTCTCTCGTGCGAACGAGATACTTTCTTATGGTTAGACACATTGCCCGATTATTACGCCATATTATTAGTTTTATGAAGATGTCCGGTCGCCAGGGTGTGTGTGTATGTTTGTGTGTGTGTCTGTGTGTGTGTGTGTTGTGGGCATTTGTTTTCAGAAGATATTATGATAGTGGCGTTTGTTCCGGTGCACTCCGACAGCATTTAGCTCTAGCCTACATCGAGATTAAGATTAAACGAACTTCTTTCACTTGGGAATACACACGTGTGTAAATTACTGTTCATGGTAATTTGAAAACAAATGCCGGTGTCGGACACACACATACACCGAACACACACACACACACAGAGCTGAGCAGAGCACAAACACACACACATCATGTAGCATTTCACGTTTCCATAGCAACAACAACTTCCTGTCAACAGCGTAAACTCGCCTTCAAAATAAAAGCACGCAGATAGCAGATACTGTGAGAGTCACGGACATGAATTCATAGATCAAGGCAGACTGGTTTACAGACTCTCCTGTTTTGCGAATCCGGTGCTTAAACAAATAGCTCTAAACCCCTGGCCGACATGTCCTTAAAATGAAGTCCGAGTTTGAAATATATCTCAAATAATGTATGCACTGCCATTTCCCCACATACACATAACAGTCTGCAATAAAACGGTTGTCTCCTGTGCGCTCCACTTCCTCCTTGGTGCACCGCTAACTTTTTCGTGCGAACGAGAAAGTATATCGTGCGCACGAATTAATAAAGTGTGGCCTCGTTTTATTGGAATTAAGGCCACGAATTACATCGCCTCGTTTTATTTATTTTTTCTCTCTATGAACCCTCCAGGGCTCCGTAATTTGCTGCTTTTCTTAATTTTATATTATTTTAAAATGATAATCTTAGTGTTTCCGACTGACAAAACAAGACGTTTAAAGACCTCACATTGGTCTTTAAGAAACTGGGATGGAAATGTTTTACTTTTTCTGACATTTTATAAGCCAAACAATGAATTGATCTAAAAAAAAAAAAGAATTGTAAATGGAAAAAATTGGTAGCATAAATACTATAACAAATACGAACAGTATATCTGAATTAAGGTGAAAGGTCTATGGAAGATAATTAAAATACCACCAATAAAAAAATTACTATAAAATGTCTAAAATATATTTTATGAATTAAAATGAAAGTTTTAGATAAGAACATACAAATTAAAATATTAAAAGATACTATACAGCAGGAGCTCTAATTGATGCATTTTAAACATATTACACATATGAGACCTTTATCACCTCATATAGGATGCGCTGTAGATCTAAAGTCGCCATTTTCCGTTAGAAACTAATCTGCCTGCTTCCAGAACCATCCCATGCTTCCTCCTCCTCCTCCTCCTGCTCCTCCTCCTCCTCCTCCTCCTCCTCCTCCTCCTCCTCCTCCTCCTCCTCCTCCCTTCCCCCTGCATCCCTCCATCTCCCTTCATTCCACATAATGACTGACCACCACCTCTACCCATCAGCTTGATAACCCCCCCTCCTCCCTCCCTGGTCCTCCCTGTCTCGCCCTGTAGGGGGCACCCTGTCCCGGCACGCCTCTCTGCCCACCACGCGCCAGCAGCAGCTCTCCAGAGCCCCCCTCTCCTCCAGCCTCAGCTCCGCCCCTCAGACCGACGACTCCTACACCCTGTACGCACCCCCTACCCACGTGGTGCTGCCGCTAGCCAACGGCCTCACTACCAACACAGGTATACACTCACTCAGGACTCACTGGTCAAACTGTAGACTGTTTAAAGGGTCCCGTGTTCTTGCTTATCCAGAATCTTACATGCCCCTTTTAATGGGACATTTTGGATCTTAAAGTGGGGTTTAATTACTTCTCCATAGTCAGTCTATTAACAATTAACAGGAACTAGCTCAAAGTTCACTCTTCAAAGATTCAAATGAACTAATTCACTTTCATAATTCACTATTTTTTCCCCCCCCAAAAAGTATGTGTTAAATGTTTTTGTTTATTTAAATAAGCCATTCCGAGCTATTCTTTATCAGTAGAAGCTCGTCCTCCTAGACATCTAGCCACGATGATTTCCTCTGCCCACTTCCTAACCTTATCATTTATTGCATACTATACAATCACAGGCAGAGATTAGAAGAAAAGGGAGTTTAGGTTTTACCACTCAAAACAATGTGTTTTATTGTGCAGAAATTAGAAAAAAGGTGCAAGCTATACTCTATTCAGGATTATAATGTGTCCTTGCTTATCCAGGATCTGTGATGCGCCTTTAAAGGAATAATTTGGATGTGTTTAAGTGAGGTTGTATGAGGAACTTCTGCATCTACATATTAAATATAGTAGATTACATTTGTAGAAACCGACAGGAGTACCAGCAAAACATAAAACTTCCGTTCACACAAATTAAAATGAGCTAGTTAACTTTCAATGTTTGCTATTGAGCATCTTGAGGCTTATCCGTTTCAATAGCCATCCATCCCCCAAAAATGTCTTTTTCTCTCCCCACTTCCTGAGATAAATACATTAATCTACACCACTTATAATCATAGACAGAGTGTGTCAGTGTATAACCTACAGTAGATGTTGTTTGTAGATTCAGACAGGAGTAGCAGCAAAGAGCTATGCAATGAACTGCTGCGGACGTTTTTGCATTTTAGTGAATTGGAAAAAACAGTAATTTCACCTCCCAGAAGATGGGGCTGCTGGTCTACTTCTGCCTCGATAAGTTAGTTTGATTGTTTTGTGTGATTTTGAGTAATCCTAAGGCATAAAACCATTTATCTGTTCATCTTTTCGAATTAGGACTCTAAAGTCTAAATCGGATTCAAATGCATTTTGGAACCAACTTGGAAAAGGTGGCACCCCTAACTTAAAAACATATTGACTGATTTATTGATTACATTTTGAGTAATCGAGGATTTGTCCGACTTTCCCTCATAACTAAGCTTAAAATGTGCCTAACCCTAACCCTGATACATTTGTTGTTCTCACCAAGCTTCTGGATCTAAACATTTCACAAATATGCCTGGATGAATTTGCTGCAATTTTTCTGTAAACCTGAATGTTTCTAAAAAACTATTCAAAAATGAAGAGGAAGTCCTGAACTTTTTCACATTCAGCACCAAGTGTTTTCCCTTATTTACCTTCTAGAAGCACCCTGTAATGAAATAAGCAGAAATATACTTAGTTATGAGATTTAAGCTGTTTAGGCTTCTTCAAATAAAAATGTTTTGCATTGCCGATAATCAACGTGATTACTTTATATTGAAAGGAAACCACATTTTGATTAGACTTACTATGAGATAATTGATCAGTGTGTGTGCTTCGATCCCTAACCCGGATTCAAACCCGAAGTATCTTCACTAATCTGCATGAAGAAGAAATCTTTCTTTTTCATTTCTGCTGTAAGTGTCCCAAAACAAAGACCCGGTAGATGCTAATCTTCAGTCAGCCCCCCCACGACAGAACGCAGTCCATCAGAGTCTTTGTGTCCGATAGGTTTGTCTCCGGGCCGCCTTTCTCAGTCTGGGTGTTATTTCGAGGACATCTGGGTCCTCAGAGACTCGTGTCATGGTAAGAGCCCCCGAAACGATAGCTTCCCCGCCTGGCTGTTCTGAAGCTGCCTCGCTGCCCCGCTCCACGCTCTGCATCTGGACCCCACACACCGAGACATTTTAAACAACTATGATCTACCAAATGTGACCAATCTGGCCTCAAGTCACTTCACGTCACGTCTCTTTACATTATCTCCTGACACCTCATGTTGCTTTACATTATCATGATCATTACTTTACTTTACAATCTCTCATGTCACTAAAGATGACTTATTTCCCCCCACGTCACTTTACATGATCTTACTTCGCATGTAGTTAAAGGTCCCATGTCATGCTTTTCTGGTTATTACCCGTCCCCCTTGTGTGTTATGTAGCTTTTTCTGCATGTAAACGGTCTGCAAAGTCACAAACCCTCAAAGTACGCCCTGTAGCGAGTAAAACTCTAACACAGAAAAGACCTGTCTATGCTGCCCCAGAACGCCTCGTTGGGGATTTTTCTTTTTCCATTGTTTACTTCTTGGGTATAGTGACGTATTTCGGGTATAGTTACGTTACGTCTGCGCCGTTACGTTTGGACCAATCTGCGGACTTCCTCACACACACACACTCAGCGGGACGTTGCGAGGCTCGCTGCTGCGAGGAGCGGGACACTGTGAGCTGGCTCACTGGTGTGGGGTCGGCGAGACAGCGAGACACCGCGGAACTCAGCCTGGGCACACACACAAACTCCCTGCCAGGCTGCGGGTGTGTGTGTGTGTGCCCAGGCTGAGTTCTGCGGTGTCTCGCTGTCTCGCAGACGGCCACTGGGCTCACAGGGAGGGGGGGGGCAGGAGCTCCAACAAGCCGTTTAGGACAGAGAGTGAATACACATGCTATACAGAGATGCTGTAGGAGAAACCAATGTGAGTTTGGAAAATTGCACAATATAAATGTATTTTAGTAGACCTCAACAATGGAATTATGATGAGTAGAAATGGCCATGACATGGGACCTTTAATACATTATCTAATTTTATTATCACATTTTCTTACCGCGCTTCAAATTACTTAATGTTGCTTTACATTATATCACATCACTTTGCATGATTCTATACACCACCCCCCCAATGTCCCTTCACCTTATGTATTGTACTATTTCATGTTATCTCATGTCATTTCACATAATCTCAAGTTGCTCCATTTCACTAGATATCTCTTCACATTATCTCATGTCTCTTCACATTATCTCATGTCACTTCCCATTGTCTCATGTCACTTCACGTTAAATCATGTCACTTCACATTATATCGTATTGTTTCACATTATCTCATTTCACTTCACATTATCTCTTTTGCTTAACATAATCTCATGATGCTTCACATCATCTCTAGACTCTTCATATTGTTTTTTTTGCTTCACTATAACACACGTAGCTTCACATTATCTTCCATTGCTTCACATAATCTCTCATTTGCTTCACATTATCCAATTTTGCTTCACAATATCTCACATCTCTTCATATCATCTCGTATAATTTCACATTAAATCATGTCACTTTGCATTATCTCGTATCATTTGACATTAAATCATGTAACTTTGAATGAAGTCGTACTGTTTCACATTATCTCATGTCACTATACATTACCATATAGTCTTTTACATCTCACGTCGCTTCACATTTTCTGACATCGACTCACATTATCTCAAGTCTATTCACATTATCCCACCTAGCTTCACATTTCCCTTAACCTCCTGTTTTTTCACATTCAATCAGATCCCCTCACAACACTGAAGCAGTGTAAAATGATTTCCTGATGTTGCAGCATGACGTGCCATTTTGCCTTGTTTCATCTTACGTAGTCTCTTGTCACATCATGGACACATGCTAGAATGTATCTACTGAACATCATTATTGTCAAGTGCTTTATGAAACCTCTAGCAAGACTCGTTGACAACCCTCCTAACCTTAACTATTTGATGTAATTGAGTAACCCTTATCTTCATGCAAGGGTTTCGGAAGTCAAGGATCCAATATAAACACAGACTACTTTTGGTGGCACATTCTATCATTGACCTTCCTTATGGGCTAAATTAAACACAAACTCCCTGAAGGTGACGGTTTTAACACAAACACTACCGTGTGCTTGGTGTGTCGGGTCCAAACACTCTGAATGATTCAATGCTTCATGCTAAACCTGCCATCAGTGCGTCTGCTACCAGTAATCCCTGTTGTTGTATTAACTGGTGCCACTTAGCATTTCATCTAAACCCTCACATCGCAAAATGTTGAGAGCTCAGTAAGTGGCGAGGAAAGTTGAATCTTCTATGAGTTATTATCCATTATTAACGATGAATTATATTATTGTGCGTGTTCACCGAAGCAACTGCAACAAATGCTGATCCCTTCACATGTTCAGCATTCTACACTCCACTTTTAACCACTATGAGTTCAACATCCGGGTATTTAAAGTGCACTTTCACATACTTGTATCTGTGAAAGCACTCAAATGATCAAGGGTAAGGTCTCATGGTGGACACTAGAAGGGAAGGGACTTCACGTCTGTTTTTTAATAATAATAATGTTCTGTCTTTAAAGCGTTACTACACATTAATGGACTCGTGCCTGCAGCTGTGCTCCCCTGCTCAGCTTTTAGACCAGAAACTTGCATTTGCCCGGCACCCCCCTCCTCGCTCCTTTTCCCCTGCAGGCTTTTGACCCCGGCGAAGAGCATCTGCTGCTCCCCCCCACTCCCTTCTGGACATCAGGACTTTATTTTGTGTTTTGTTTTGCAGCTGGAGACAGGAACAGCGTCGGGAGCACCGGCAGTGTGGGCAGCACCCGGAGTGCCGGCAGCGGACAGAGCACGGAGAGCACCAACGCTCCAAACGGACTGCAGCACAATGCCGTTCATCACGACAACACCCACAAGGTACTAGCATAGATGACGTGCGACATTCTGGCAATTTCTTTTCTACAAGTGAGGAAAAATATATTCCCAGAAGCCTTGGCGATCAGATCATCATAAGAGCGTATGTCATGCAAGAAAGCCACAGTAAGAGAAGTGCAGGAAAGAGTCCTAACACCGAGAAGTTGGTTAGCAATCTAGCCCTTCCTGTTCGCTCATCTTGAAGTCAATGTTTTTTTTATCAGATTTTGTTTAGAAGCACAACAAAGATGGGTAAAGGATGATTTTAAAACAGTTAGTTACTGTAATACAAATATAAATAATAAAGACATTGTTTTAATGAAAGGGTTTCTATCATTATATCCTGCACTTTTTTATGAATAATTCTGCATATCTTACTATATACACAGACACATAGTTTAATAAATATTGTAACACAACAGCATTTGCACTGCAAAATGTTTCAAGGATAGAACCTGAGATAAAACGTTGCTAGAAGACAAAGAAAGTTGGAAAAAACATTAAAAAAGTAAATAATTAACAGACAAATATAACCACTCAGTATCTTATTTCAGGTGTTTCTCTTTTAATTAATGGGTAACATGTGTTTATATTGCAAGCAAATAAGATCAAAACTAAAAGTGTACGTATTTGAAATATCACAATATATTTGACCAAATTCATTGATATGGATATAGAGATAATATTGTACGGTTTACTTTGGGTGCTTTCATTAAAAAATGTGATTTGTGATTAACAATAATCCGCAATGTGAATGCAATGACTTAGATTGTAGGGTATGGGGTAAGTTGCCTCCAACAATGTGACATAAAATAGTGCAATAGACATAACCGTGTATGTAAAATGCAGGAATAACAAAATATATATGTGATAAAACTGAATGTGAAATTAAATACTGCACAGTAGAATGAAGTCCTTTATATTATACTATTATATAAAAAAATATGTTGACTCTAAACAGATAAATAAGACTAGCTTAGTGGCCTGTTTTACTCATCATATTATCACATTATTAAAGTGTCTGTTTCTTGTAGAAGGTACATTGTTCTTGTTATTTTGTTGTGTGCAGCCGGCGCCCCCTGCTGTGGACTCTGGACTCTCAGACGGCAGCAAACAGCCAGATCAGTCAGGTGTGTTTCAACAGTCCTGCCCTGAACCCAGAGGGCAGTGTGATGCAGGGATAATGAAGTGTTTCTGTTACTGAGGAGCTCCTGCTTACTCATTTCAGATTTTCTTTCCATTTCACATACTTGTTCGTTCTATGACATGTTTTTGAACAGGAATTAAGAATAAAAATGGGGTTATCATATACATTTTAGAATTGTATCAGCCCCTTTCTCTCTTGAAAGGTTTACCATCACATTCATATTTAGTGGGAAGACCTTTCATGCATATGATCATTTTCAGCATTACGTCAGGTAATACAACATTTGCAAAAGTAAAAAAATGCATTAATTACAAACTATTTAAAGCCTTTTCTGTTTTGTTTTTGTCACATTGGGGTGCAATATTCAAACCATTTATTTGTCAACATCTGTTACGAATTTGTTGAATTTTTGTGACATTTTGCGGTCTCTCGATGGCTGCAGGTGGGACCCCTCGCAGGCAGACGGTGACGGTGCAGAGACCGGCGGAGCAGGGCTTCACGCAGCAGTTCATCCGCCCTCAGCAGCTGCTGGAGGGGAAGGTACGGACACATTAATCATCTGAAAGATTCAAATGCACACAAGCTAGAGTAAAGAAATGAAATTAAAATCTTAAGTCCTGAGCTCCTCCAACACTGCAACATAGTTATATAGGACATAAAACAAATAAAAAAATAAGAATTGAATAAAAATAGTGCAAGCAGAAACAGAGTAGAATAAAATAGTGCAGATTATGTTGCAGCCCAATGTGCAAGTAATGCAGATGAAGTAAACTATATACATGTCAGGAAATAAATAAATACAATAAGCTGAATAACTGCAGAGAATGTTGAAAGTGACCAAGTAAATGCAGGAGTCTATATACATGTAAAGAGAATAAGATATATACAAGAACAGAACAGAACGTTTAATATTGTACAGTCAAATAGAATGAAATACTGTTTATTACAGTGAGAACTATTTTGATGAATAAATTGTCAGATGCAAACAGATGAATGCTTTAGGTAATGGAGGCACTTAAAGGTCCCATGACATGCTTTTCCGGTTATTACCCGTCCCCTTGTGTGTTATGTAGCTTGTAAACCAGGGCTATTCAATTGGCGGCCCGCGGGCCAAATCCGGCCCCCGGGTGATATTTACTGGCCCTTTGAGTATAATGTTAAAAAGTTTAATTTTTAAAAAAAAGTTAAACATTTTTTTAATTCTTTTTAAATTTTTCTTTTTTTGGGCCAGAGTGCCTTTATTCCAGAGAGGGTGTTAAATGGAGAGATAGAGGGGAAGACATTGCCTGAAAACTTTGGCGGGCTCGGGTTTCAAACCCACCTACTAGCTACTGTAATGACAACTCCTGTCATTTATTGCGTCTCTGCGCGCGTCCTCGCGGCTCGCGCTGCCCTTCACTACAAGCTTGCGCACCTTCGACGGTTTCGCGCCAATGGTACGATTCATCAAACCTGGTCAGCATAGTTGGATATCAAAATGTCTCTTTCTACGTTAAAAAAACGAAAGGTTGACACCGAAAACCAGCAATTCAACAGCGAGTGGAAAGAGAAGTACTTGTTTGTAAATGTCAGTGGGAGGCCCGTGTGTTTAATCTGCAATGAGTGTTTATGTGTGTAAAGAGTACAACTTGAGAAGGCATTTTAAGACAGCTCACGCCAACTTTGACATCACTTTTCCAGCGGGCTCTGATGCTCGCCGCCAGAAGATTTTGGGGCTAACTTCGTGCTATGACCAAAGACGTAGCTCCCTGTTTCGGGCTTGCACTGACCAAGAGAGAGCTACCGCAGCATCCCTACGAGTGGCCTGGATATTAGGCAAAAATAAAAGGCCTTTTACGGACGCAGAGACAGTCAAAGAGTGTATGCTTGCATCAATTGAGGAAGTGGTTGCAGATGAAAAAATCCGAAAAAGCGTTATTGACTCAATTAAGAACATTCCGTTTTCTGACACGTCAACATCAAGGAGAGTGGAGACCCTTGCATCGGACGTTTTTGAGATTCTCTTGGACAAACTGAGAAAGGCGGAGGTTATGTCGCTAGCTATTGATGAATCCACTGACAGCAGCGATGTTGCACAGCTGTGCCTCTATGTTAGATTTTTTGATGGTGAGTGCTTTCGGGAGGATCTACTTGGATTAATTCCTTTGGATGGACACACGACCGTGAGGTGATGTTCCACAAAGTGGTTTCGTTTTTCAAGGAGCACAAGTTGGGATTGGATCATATAACATGCTTGTAACGGATGGGGCACCTGCGATGTCGGGCCGAACACAGGGACTGTCCGCTAGGCTGGCAGATGTGGCTCCACAGCTGAGATCGCTTCATTGCCTCATCCACCAAAGCCTCCTGTGCGCAAAACTAAGTGGTGAGTTAAAAAAAACAATGGACTCTGTCATGGCGATTATTAACTTTATTCGTTGTAACTCCAGTTTACAGCACCGCCTTTTCCGCCAGATGTTGTCAGACATGTCAGCTCAATATAATGATTTGCTCATGCACAGTGACATTAGATGGCTAAGCAAAGGAAACGTCTTGAAACGATTTTGTGAACTTAAGGAGGAGATCATGGCGTTTCTCCGCAATTCAAAACATAAAAAAGCCAACGCCTTTCTGTTCTGATAGAGAATGATGAGTTTTACGCTGCCGTTTGCTTTTTGAGCGACATTTTCCAACATCTGAACCAACTCAATTTGGAGCTGCAGGGCAGAGATAAAATGGTCACACAACTTGTGGAGAGACTCCATGCGTTTCAAAAAAAGCTCACACTTTTTTCTACGGATTTATGTCCAGGCAAAATGCTCCATTTTCCAACACTGCGCACTGCAGGTTTACAAATCACCGAGGTGGATTTATGGACGCATTGAAAACCAACTTTGCCGCGAGGTTTGAACATTTCAGTCTCCCGACTGAAGTGATGAGATTTGTGAAGGACCCTTTCTCTGTGAATGTAGAGGGGGAGTTTGCACTGAAAGCAAAGGAGCTGATTGTGACATTAAATGAGGCGTCTTTACAACTCGAACTCATTGACATTCAGTCATCAGATGACCTGCGACAGTCATTTCAGCTGGCAGGTTCTGAAAAGTTCTGGACTCATGAAGTCAGCCACGAGAAATTCCCTCATTCAAGGGGTCTTGCACTTTTTGTCCTCACAACGTTTGGCTCGACTTACACGTGCGAATCGGCCTTCTCACACATGAATGCCATAAAAACTAATAATCGCGCATCCCTCACTGACCAGCATCTGCATCACTGTATGCGTATTGCCATGACAACGTATACTCCCGACTTCCCTGCCCTTGCTAAATCGAAAAAATGCCATTTCTCTCATTAGATGGCACATATCTGCCAAGTTGGTTGCATACTGTATGTCAGTTATCACTATGTTAATCAAAAAAGGTTTGAGTTTTAAAAGGCTGTGTGTTTGGTTTGGTAATTAATACAAGTCTTTTGATAATTGTTTTTGCTTTTAATTAAGCAATTGATGTGGTATGGCTCACATGTCTTTATTGTTATTATACCATAATATGCACTGTTGTTTGTGTATGGCCCTAAATTGCTATTTTGTGTGAATTATTAGATCATTTAATCTAAATCTAATGATGTTGATGGTTATATTAGCTTCACATGTACTGAGTTCTGAACTTGCCATTTATAAAGGCCTTGGGGCTATGTTTGATTTAATTAAACAAAATATATGCACTCCACTATGCTGTTGTAGTATTTACTGTATCTATGCTGGCCCAGAATGCCTCGTTGGAGATTTCTCTTTTTCCATTTTTTCCTTCCTGAGTACAGTGACGTAAGGGTCACAGTGACGTAACGGTTCCGCGGATTTGGACCAATCCGTGGACTTCCTCACACACACACTCACTCAATACACTCACTCTATGGGCTCAGAACAGTCTCATAATACACACATGCACACAGAAGGATTCACACTTGTATTTCCGGATCCACACTTGTGTTTTTCAATGCACACACAAATGTGTTCCGTTTCATATACATGTAAATAAAATCCAAATACAGAAAAAAGTTTTACATATGTATTTTTGATCCTCACATATTTGTTTTCCGTTTGAAACCTCTGAACCTGCAAACACAAACCGCTTTCTGTGCACGGATCGCTGTGCATTCGTGTGTGGGTTTTTTGAGACTCCCCTGACGGTCACCCGATTCATACTTGTAATTTCTTCTATCTATAGCCAATCAGATGTCTCCTTCATTCTAAGCCAATCACATGAGAACGCCCCCGCGAGGGTATGATTTCTTGCGTTCATGGCGTAGCGGTTCATGTACGCATTTTGCGCTGTCCGGAGTTGACAGGTCCATGGAGCCGGCCTGAAGGCGCTTTAGTCAGAGTTAATTGAAGGTCATTTATGTTGATGTTTTTCTCGCACAATTTATGACATTATATTCTCAAATATTAGAGTTTTTTTCTTGTAGATTTAACCCTATTAAATACTTTATACTCAGAGAATTACCACTTGTTTTGAAATACATTTCCTAATTTACTTTCAGATCTGTTTTTTGGATTTCTTTTCCCTTCCATGTCTTCCATTACATTTGTCTTTTCCATCATAGACTTAAGAGATGGTTATAAAACAGATAATAAACTGTTTCCCCCCCCCTCATCAGTGTGTTTGTCCCCTGTGTGTGTTGCAGGATGCAGAGGCCATCTATCAGTGGCTGAGTGACTTCCAGCTGGAGCAGTACATCGGGAACTTCATCAATAACGGTTATGATGTTCCCACCATCAGCAGGATGACTCCGGAGGTGAATAAGGATGCTCTCTGGTGCTTCACAGTATAATAGGACCTGGTTAGCTGTGCAGCCTTCATCAGATGTCCTTTGTGTTGTTTTTGTCCTCAGGATCTGACCGCCATCGGAGTGACCAAACCCGGACACCGCAAGAAAATCTCCATCGAGATCAACAACCTGAACATCCCCGAGTGGCTGCCGGAGTACATCCCAGTAAGAAACAAACAGCTTCCTGCTGCGTGACTTCCTCACCTTGTGACTGTATACTATGTATTATTAATGTTATAATGCTACTAAAGATCATTTTGAGGTAGTTGTACTTTACATGAGTATTTTCATTTGATGCTACTTTGTACTTCTACTCCACTTCATTTATCTGGCAGCTTTAGTTACTTTACAAATTCAGTTTATTAGTGATACAAAATATAAATCGACTTAAAAATAAACGTTGTTGAGGTTAAGTAATTCAGCAACAGCAAATTAAGTAATTCAAATAAGCTCCACCTGTAATACATACCCATTAATATATGATTCTGAAATGGGATATTACCCTTAAGTCATTTTACAATTTTAAATTGCTACTTTAACTTTATGAAAGATCTGAGTTATTCTTCCTCCACTTGTGTATACTGGTGTGTTCCTGATGCTGATACTGGCTGATCTGTTCCTCCTCTCAGTCGGACCTGGGTGAGTGGCTTAGTGCCATCGGCCTCCCCCAGTACCAAAGGAAGCTCTCTGAAAACGGCTACGACTCCATCAGCATCGTCAAAGACCTCACATGGGAGGATCTGCAGGAGATCGGCATCACCAAACTGGGTGAGGACACTTTTTATTCTTTCATGAACTCAATAGAGTATTTTTTGAGGTCTTATGGTCAGCAGGTACGTATGGTTGTTGAAAACAGTGTTTTCTTACTTTAATATGATGGTTGTATTTTCCCTCCAGGCCACCAAAAGAAACTGATGCTGGCGGTGAAGAAGCTGTGTGACATCCACCGAGCAATCCTCCAGGCGGAATCAGGCCAAGGCACGCTGCGTCGTAAAGGCCCCGGAGCCCTCCACCTGGTGGCCATCGAGCCGCCCGACTCTGCGGGGGAGTCTCCTCGCACCCCCAAGATGCTTACCTTCCAGGACAGCGAGCTGAGCGCCGAGCTGCAGAGCGCCATGTCCAGCCACTACGGAGGCTGCGAGGAAGGCCTGGCCTTCAAGAACGCAGTGGGGATGTCCCAGAGCCGGGAGAGCATGGATGCCCGGTCCAGAGGCTCCGGGCGCTCCCAGGAGCCCCCCACCGCCTCCATCAACCCCCACAGCTGGTCGCAGGAGAGCCTGGAGGGCAGCCCGGCCAGGGAGAGGAACCTCCCCGAGGGCTGGGACCAGCGGCCCCTGCAGCAGCAGACGCTGCCCAAGCAGGTTCCTCTGGGCACGGCCACCGTGTTCAAGTACCCGGCAATTCCAGCCAAGCCTAAACTGCCTGGGTCCCCTCGGGGCCCCTCCCCTCACGGCTCCCCAGCGCTGAAGGGTTTCAGCTACTTGCATTCTCACTGTGGCTCCACAGACTTGAGCTCAAGGCCGGAGAACTACAGCATGACATTGACACCCCCTAAAAAACGCGCCCAAACCCGCTACGCTCTTTCTGATGGGGAGCCAGACGAGGACGAGTACGAGCCGTCGAGTCGCTGTAGAAACCTGTCGTCCTACGCCACCTTGACCCGCAAACCGGGTCGCAGCCATCTGGCTCGATTGCAGTCGAGTCCAGAGAAGAACGGCAACGTGGGACGCAGCCAGTCCTTTGCGGTGCGCGCCCGTAAAAAAGGTCCTCCTCCTCCGCCTCCGAAGAGACTGAGCTCAGTGAGCAGCACCAACAGCGACGAGCTCAGCGACAGCAGCACCACGTCCTCTGTTGGCGGGGGGGTAACGGACAGCCCAGTGAGCGTGAGGAGCATCGCAGCCTCTCTGGAGGGCAGGACGGAGGGGAAAACCCCCAGCTCAGAGGAGGCTTCCCCTTCACACAGCGCTGCAGGGCAGGAGGCTGCGGGGGTGAGGAGGAGGGTGCAGAGCGAGTGTATTCCATCCCAGACCCGCAGCGTCCCGGTGCCGGATCGGGGGGTGAAGTCTGACACGGAGGAGGAAGACTCAAAAGGCTGCAGGCTGGAGGGCTCCTCCTCCCCTCAGAACAGCTCCAGTGAGTGCATCCCCTTCGCAGAGGAGGGTAACTTGACTATCAAACAGAGGCCTAAAGCCCCCGCTCCCCCCCGAGCTGAGGCGGTGCTGGAGCCCCCAGAGGCACAAGCAGCCAAGGACTCAGAGCTGCCAGAGTTTAATCTGAAGGAGTCGGACACGGTGAAGCGCCGGCACAAGCCAAAAGATAAGGAGCAGGGAGAAGGCTCCCCGAGCAGAGAGAGGCTGGATTCAGAGTCCTGCAGCAGCAGGCCCCCCTCCCAGTGCCAGGACCAGGACCAGCTCAGCCTGAGGATCAGTGAGGCCCGGCTGGAGAGGCCTGCCAGCCCGGCAACAGGATCCTCCATCAGACCTCCCCTCTCTCCCAGACCTGCCGTCGCCCCGAAGCCGGTCCGCCACAGTCTGCTGGCCGCACAGGGTAAGAGACTGACAATACAAACTAACGATAGGAATAAAGAATCCAAACGATTCTCAACAGTGGAAGGAACATTCCTCTTGAGTAAAGTAGATTCTCAAGTAAGGACCTCCTGCTCAACTGAACCAAACTCTAAACAAACACTATCAAACAGAGTTCAGTAAGCTTTTTGAATCCAACTTCATTTGACTTCATGATAATTCAATGCATCAACATCTCATTATTCCCCATATTTTGGAGGTTACATTTCTTGAATCATGGAAATCCCAACAATGTTTGGCTCTTTATGTTAGACTTGAATTGGGACTTGTTGCTCTTGATGTTGGACTTTTGGATTTCTGACTTTTGATTTAATTTGGGTTTGTTGCTTCTAAATAGTTGTATGACTTTACTGCTGTTGATGTTGGACTTTATTTGGTAGTAGTTACTCTGACTTGAGTTCGTACTTGTTGATCTTGAGTTCGTACTTGTTGATCTTGAGTTTGGACTTGATTTGGGAATGTGTTGTATTACACTTGATTTGGGACTCGTTGCTCTTGACGCTGGACTTGACTTGGGACATTATTGCTTTTGATGATAGACATCATTTGGGACTGGTTGCAGTTGACTTGATTTGGGACTATTGTTTTTGGCTTTGGACTTGATTTGCAACTTATAATATGGGACTTGACCTGGGACGTGTTGCACTTGACATTGGACATTATTCAGGAATATGTTTGTCCTGACTTAGAAATGTTAGGTCTTATTTTTGGAACTGTTGCTCTTGACATTGGACTTGATTTGGGAACTGTTGGTTTTGTCTTTGGACTAGTAAGATTTGTTAGGACTTGTTGCTCCTAACCTTGGACTTAATATGGAACCTTTTGGGTTGGACTTGTTTTTTGACTTGTTGCTCTTGATGTTAGACATAAGACTTTATTACTTTGACGTTGGGCTTAATTTGGGACTTGTGGAGTAAGACTCAACTTGGTACTTCTTGCACTTGACATTGGACATGATTCGGGACTCCATTTGTCTAGACTTGGGACTTGTAGGTTTGGAGTTAGGACTTGTTGCTCCTAATGTTGGACTTATATGGAACTTGTTTGGTTGGGGTTGATTTATGACTTGTTGCTCTTGGTGTTAGACTTGAATTTAAACTTCAGGTTCTTGACTTAGACTTTTTTGTGTAGAGGGATTGTTGCTTTTGATTTAGTACTTAATGATCTTGACTTAGGCTCAATTTGTGACTTTATTTCTCTTAATTTTGGACTTGTGTTGTACTGTTGAACATGTCAGTATTTGACCTGCCGTTGTCTCCTCAGCAGCGGGACTCTCCTCTCAATCTGTGACCGTCAGTGTGGTTCAGAGTGTGGCTTTCACCTCTCCGTGCTCCCCCTCTCACGGGTCCCTGGCTCCGCCCCCCCCCTCTCACGGGTCCCTGGCTCCGTGCTCCCCGGCCCGCCCGGCCCCTCAGAGCCCCTCTCTGGCAGCAGTGAGGCCTCAGGTGTGTGCGGTGGTTCCGGGTCCGGCCCCCGACTCGTCCTCTGGGACTGAGGTGGTTCAGCAGAGACTGGATCAGACCAGCACGTCGCTGGCAGCCGCTCTGAAGGCCGTGGAGAGAAAACTGAACCTGGAAGAAAACTCCGAAGGGTAAGAAAGAGTCACTCCTGGGACTATAAGGAAGGGATGAAGTGCAGCGAGCAGCTCATCATCGCAAAAGGAAACCTGTCATATTGATTTCAATATGAACTGATTTAAAGATGATTGTATTGCTTCCACCAAGAAACAGTGTCTGTTGTAGAAGGAATGGTTCAAACTGTGGTGAAAGCACTTATCAATGTTGTCTGCCCTTTAACTTTCAATAACATGAGTTTCTGTAGAAAATATCAAAATAAAGACTTCATATTTCCAAAAGAAGAATTAGTATCTCAAAATGAAGACTTGGTATCTCAAAATAAAGAGTAAGTCTCTCAAAATAAAGACTTAGTATTTCAAAATAAAGACTAAGGGCGCATTCCCACTACAGCGCGGTTTAAGCGTGCCGTGCCCGGCCCGTTTTTGGTTGCGTTTCCACTTGGCGTAGTTCCGGCTAGCGGGTACTATTTCACAGTTTTTCTAGCCCCATAAAATCGAGGTTCTTTGCGGGCCAAAAACCAGGCTGAGTCGGGCTGAGTATGCTAAACTAGAGAGAGAGAATCACTGGCAAGGGGGCTACAACTACAACAAGATGAACATATTTGACCGTGATTTAATTGTAATACACGTTTCAAAATGATGCCGAAGTAACAACATACTGATACCGGTTAGTAAAAACCATGAATTAATGCTTTGACAAGTCTGCAGACAGACGGCAGGCGAAAAACCTTTTAAAATGCGTGTTTTCTGAATGGAGATCGGCTAAGCTAACGCAGTATATGCTCCGACCGTCCACACTCACAACAACGGCCTACAGACATAAATAAAGCAGCGACTGTATTCGCCATGACACAGACAGTCTGTGGTTTGTTCATGTTTACCTTTTGTCTGGTTTCTGAACAGATATGAGGAGCTGTGAGCTCTGAGTGCTAACAGCTCACGGCTGATGTTGTTTTTCTGTGGTTCGCATTGAAGATGACGTCACGGCTCCGTCACGGCTCCGCTTAGATACTTAGTCTTTATTTATTACTATAGTTACTGCCCCAGCTACTAAACTGTAATGGAAACGCAGCATAAAGTGAGCCTGGCCTAACAAGGCCTAACAAGGCCTAACTATACCGTACTAAGCCGAGCGAGGCCCTGCAATGGAAATGCGCCATAAGTATCTCAAAATAAAGAATTAGGATCTCAAAATAAAGAATTAGTATTTCAAAATAAAGAATTAGTATCTCAAAATAAAGAATTAGTATCTCAAAATAAAGAATTAGTATTTCAAAATAAAGAATTAGAATTTCAAAAATAAAGACTAACTATCTAAAAATAAAGACCAAGTATCTCAAAACAATGAAATAATGTTATAGTATCATAAAATAATGACTTATTATCACAAAATGATGATTTAGCTTCTCAAAATAATGTATTTCTCAAAACAAAGACTTAATATCTCAATATGATGACCCCACTCTGTCATCATGCCCAGATGGTTAAGTGGGAAAACCAGAGAACCTCTGGCTTAGCGTAGAGTACGGTTGGTCAAAAGAATGTGGCTGCAGGCAGACAACGACGTGATGAATAACGCAGGGGCGGATCTACGGGGGGGCAAGGGGGGGCAGCTGCCCCCCCACTGTAGAGCCTTGGCCCCCCAGCTGCCCCCCTAACTTTTGTGTCCCTAAAACTGTACTTGTAGAAACAAACCTACACTATGTCCACAAGCTTCTCAAGCAACGAAACAAGCAGTTCATTAATAAAAAGTGAATCATTTTAAATATCATCTTAGGCCCGTTAAAAACGTAGCTACGGCCCTGCATTAAACTGCGGAGCAGAGTTCACAGACCACGGCTCACACCGCTGCAGAGAGACCGAGCTGTCCCAGCACCTGAAGGTGGATCAGCTTCCCCTGGGAGCATTTCCCCTTCCACTAGTTTTGTTTTTACTAAGGACGAGAGCTTGAAACAAAATATTAATAAAACTCTGCCGTTTGAATCGATAGCGTTTAACAGACGGTCGCTGTTTGGGACGTTACGTTACAAAATACTACACAGACAGCGCTAGCTGGGAGATCGATCACTTTATTTGCTAAACTGCGGTACTATTAAATCCACGTATATTACACATCACAGCAATGAGGCCAGATAAATTAAATCATACATCCTTTACCGTCAAACTGGATCTAAACGCAGCTGCCTGTGTGCGCTTGATAAGTACTTTCTGATTTTATATTTATTATAGGCTATGCTACTTATTAGCTACATGGCCCTAACGTGTAAGGTTATACAAGCATTTGCACCAGTGCTTTTCACAATTAGACTCTTGCAGGCCAGAGTAGCTGGAGTGATTCAACAAGAACAAAAAGACATATCTGAGAAGTGCAGAAAGAACAGAAAGAGGAAAAGGGAAAGAGAGTTCACTGAAGAGACCAGGAGGGTCAGAGCAGGAGGAAGCCAGGAGGAGATGAAGACATTAGTGAAGAAGAAGAAGAATAAATGTATGTGAGGAATAAAGATGAAGTGTCAGAAAGAGGACAGAGGCAGGGATCAGGAGGCAGATGAGACTCCAGCTGGACCACATGGTATGTTTTTATTCTTCTTGCATACATATTCCAATACAGCAGCACAATCTAGCGGCTCTTAGTATTGAGAAATATGTATTGAAATGTGTTGCTGCACAGGTCACCTTTAGCTCTCTTAAGAGATGGGTGATGTCATTTGTGTACTTCATTATAACTAAGTACTTTTACTGTACTTACAGTAAACAGAATTCTAGGGTATCATGAGTATTTTCTGCTGTTTTATACTATATTTTAGTTTGTTTGTCTGAACACCTTGTTTCTCTTGTGAATTAAGAACACTTGTGTTAGGGCATGATTTAACAATAAATAGGTTATATATGCCAGTCTGGCATGACCTCTTGCCCCCCCTTTGCCACCCCATGTAAAATGTTCTAGAACCGCCACTGGAATAACGTCATCTGCAGACCCTCGTGGATGCAGATAACATGAATTGGCCTGAAGGGGGCAGTAGAATGTAACGCTTCTTATATTTACATCTATTGTTTCTCACCAGGGGATCCAACCAGGTGAAGTCCGCTGGGACGATCCTGGACGACATCGGCAACATGTTCGACGACCTGGCCGACCAGCTGGACGCCATGTTGGACTGAAGACTTTCATCAAAGCCTCAACCTCAGGAAGTAAAGGAGTGTGGGTAAAAAGAACGTTTGACTCTGAACTACATGCTGAACGCAGTCCGAGGAGAACACCAGCACTCGATCTCTGCTGTGCGTCTTTTGACTACGTCCTCCGCTGTGTCTCACACAATCTGGACTCAAGACTTTTGTTATCGCTCGTGTCGTCGTGTTTTTTAACAGAAACTTTAACCAAGCAAAAGTTGGACCAGCGGTACTTCATCAGAAAGTCCGCCGCAAATGATTAAGGTTATTGTTAAACTAATGTTGTTACTCAAATATTTATCATTATGACATAATAGAGAGCTGAAGTCCCTTCTAGACTTTATTTAAAAAAGGTTTAAAGAGCAACTTGCAGGTTTTTTTTCACTAGATTTATGCTTAACCTTGCCTGAAAATTACAATTAAAAAAGTTAATGCAGGATTTGATATGTTTTACAAGACATAAGGGCAATAATTCAGAGGGGAAAGGAGCCGTTTTGAGCTCTGCTACTAAAAACTGCTTTTTTTTAACGTCATACGTCAAACGCGTCATATTACGTCACATGGGGGAGCAACTTTCTCGGACTCCTTCTCTGCCCAATCCGCGGTAGTAGTTTGTAGTTGGTTTGAGCGGTTGTGATTTAGTGAGCTGGTATTTTTTCGGTCATTTTACATTGCATTTCACCATTTGTAATCATGGGATCATGTAATCATCAGCGTGTCAGGACATCGAGTCCACCGTTTCCCTAACAGGAAAAGGACCGGGGCTAGCTTTCGTTCCTGGGTGCGTTGTGCGAGGTGCATCCACCTCCCTGCAGCACATACTCTCCACAGCTGAGGCCTATCAAACAAAACGTTTATCAGGAAACCGTATTACATCTCTCTCCCCCCCTTCGTTCCTCTCTCCCCCATTCGTTCCTCTCTCTCTCTCCCCTCCGGTACACAGCACCGTAAGACGTAGTGTGGAGTTGCATTAGGTAACGCTGTGGTGGCTGTACTCCTCCAGCCGTCTCCTTTGTGTTTGTTTGTTTTCCCCTGTCTGTGTTGTTTGTGTGGGCGTGGTGGCTGTCACTCCTGGCTCCCGGCTCAACCTCCACTCACCTGCTGCAATCAGCTGTGCACCCTCCCCGACTACACACCTGCTTTCCATCAAGCCATTTACAACGGCATATCAACGGAGGCTCCACAACCTTTCTCCGCCAGATCGTCCTGCCAGTAACGTTACTATATTATCAGTACTACTTTAGTTATAGCCTGATATATGATAGCTAACTTTACAATGTTGTGATGTGACCGACGTTAGCTAACATTAACTGTAGCTAACGCCGGTCACTCACCAAGACAGCTGCACTGTTCTCCACTGGTTCTCCTCACACCACAGCTCCATCTCTCGCCGATGGCCGTTATTTCTTCTAATCCTTGGCTGCTCCTAGTCTCTTGTAAGCCTAGCAGGCTCATAATTATAAGGTTGTGGTCCGTCATATGCATTCGAATATTTATTTTCAACCTCTTCTGTGTCAAAACTAGCATTGTGATCCATGTTTATTACTACGTTAGACCGGCCGCTCTCCCCCATGTGACGTCACATGCGGGAGGTCACATGGGGAGGCTTTTTTTATGCGGAAGTAAAAATGTCTTACAAAAACGACGCCAGATGTCACTGTAGTGTATATTTATGTATATTTTTTGGAAAATCTAGTGTATACATCATTTTCCTACACATTTATTCACTGGTGTCTCTAACCTGCAAGTTGCTCTTTAATAGAAAATAAAAATTAACTATGCACGCAAAGGAAAGAAAAAGGTTTATTATTATTATTATGATAATGGCACATTAACTTAAATATATATACAAATAAAATAGGGGAAAATAACAAAAAATAATTATAATAAACCTTAACAAGGATAAAAAAAATTGACATTAAAACAAAGTTAATAAATAAGTACACAAATACGGAAGAGGTTTAGGGTCATCTTTGGTTTAGTTCTGAGTTTAAAGTCAGAATTCTGAATTATTTTTTTTTACTGAAAATCTCAGAATTCTGTATTTTTCTTTGGTTTTTTTATTTAGAAAAAAAATCCCTTTTGGTCAACTCATAGGTGGCCTGAATCCTCTTCCTTACACAATTACTTAAAAATAATGGAACAAATAAAATCAATTGAATAATATTTTAAAAGAAACACACGCTTTCTGACTCGTGGAACACTTTGGCTCTCTATCCAACATGTCTGACCATTTCAAATTGTACCTTTTTGTAATATTTAAAAAACAAACATTTCTTTTATACCAAGTGATCTTAACCGTGTGCGTTCGTCGTCCGTTCGTTTGTGTCGTTCAAACTGAAACCTGTAAAAGTGCTCGACCATGTTCACACAAAGGGAAGCATGTTCAGTGATATACAGACTATTTTTTGATATTCATTATAGCCAAATTAGTATTTAAATTAGAGTTATCTAAATATGTATATTGTACACTAGAGTTATATACAGGAGCAGATATTCAACCAAAGTCTTTGTACATATTTTCCTCAAATATTTTCACCAAAAAACACAATACAGAATCCTGTTGAAGATGTTTATGAAGCGATATGTTCACGGTGCAGCCTGCAGCAGCGTCTGGATATTCAGCTCTATCATGTGAATGAATGTGTGTGAATGCGATGCTTTGTGTGTGTTTTTATCTCTCGAGGCTCAGGAACATCCAGCAATGGAAAAAACTACAATAAATCAAATAAAGAAGAAAATAAATGTTGGCAGAGTCTCTGCAGCCTCCACATTCCTAAAATATGAATTTATTGTCTTGATAACAAACCAGAAACTTCCTGCTGGTGTTGATCTGTGGACGGTTGAATGGAGCAACAAAAGGGAAAAAGAGCAATTATTTTTACTTTAATCATTTCTTTTAATTTTTCTTAATCATCCATAGCAATTTCTTAAAGGTATAATACATATCTTCCACATTTAAAATAACTAACAACGACTAAACACTTGAATTGTGTACTTCCATTATCCCATTATTATTTTTTTGAAATTTGTAATTTTAATAAAGGTAAGTTGTGTTTCATTCGACATATTAGGGCAACAAATAAATACATTACATTTCAGAGGGGAGAGAGGTCATATCTTGGGGCAAAAACAAGAAACGTCCTAGATTCAATTTGTCAATTTAACATTTCAGTGAAAAAAAACTCTAACTTCCGTAATAAAAATTGTCAATTTAATTATTCGTAAAATAAATGACACATTTCCTAAATCTTCAATATACTATTTTGGGGAAAGAAAATATACATTTCCAAGATTGAATCCTGAAATGTAATATTTGGGAGGAGGAATTACACATTTATTTTATAAAAATTGTAATTTTAATACAATTTTTTCTAAGATTAACTGAGGAAAAGTAATACCTTTATGTGAATTATTTATTATTTGAAATAGGCTTTTGAACCTGTCACAGCTCTACGGTAGCTTAAATATCAGACTGCATATTATTGGAGGTGTGTTTGTTTGGGTATGTGTGTGTGTGTTTTTTTATTTTGATATTCTCTGTCCTCCCTGGCTGTATTATGTTTAACCATTAAATGTCTATGATGTTAACCTGCTTGTCTGACTCTTTTTTTTCTTTATTGACAAAGAATAATGTACACATGCATATAAACAAGAGAAGAACATGGGATCAAGAACACAATATTTGTTTGCTTCACTATATCCAGTTTTGCAAAAATCAACAGATCTAAATGAAAAATGTAATGTGAAAAATGTATAAGATTAAAATAATTCTTTTTTATTTTGTGATTCTTCATCTTTATATTTTTTACTTATTCATTTATGTATTTATTGTTGTATTTCCACGTTTAATTTACATGGTTTTGTTTGTGTTTTTTTTTACTTTAAATAAAAAAGGAGTTTTAGTTATTATTTTATTTGTGTATTAGTTTCATCTTTCCATATTGGTTATTTACTTGATTATTTTTTTTATATATTTCTCTTAATATTTCAACTTTTTATTTATTTATTATTATATTTTTGGAAATCCTCATTTATTGTTTGATTTATTTATTTACTTATCTATTTGTATGTATTTGTTCCTATTGATATTTCCAAATGTCTTTTTACACTTTTTGTTGCAGACAGGTTATTAAGTTCAGTTATATTTTGACTCACTTTTGCACCATTCAATATAAATGCATCCCCATAATGAACTGTGCAGGTCCTGTGCATTAACAGAGTATCCATCTCCCTGCGTAATTCAAGCTTTGTGTGGAGTGTTTAGATCAAATAGTCAGCCCTCTACAGTGACGCACCTCTGCCTCCGCAGCAGTCAGTCGGTAAATCACGTGACTTTTCCGGTAAGCACACACCCACCGCTCTCAGCTGTCTCCATGTTGCTCAGGAAGTCTCTCCAGTCTCTACACTGTTGACGAGACTTTCAGGAGCAAGGTAAGAACACATCCCTATGTCGCGAGCAGAACTCCGCTCTAAAATCTCCTATTTTAAAACGTTCTTTCATATAGGCAAAGATAGATGCTTGATAGGAAATATTTTAAGATTTTTTCTAAAAGAGGAGAAACCTCACTACAGATCGGCATGCGTGTGATACTCCTAGCATAATTAAATTGAACAACATCTCAACTTTAACAACTGTTACTCTATTTCCCTGTCTCCTATAAAAATGACATAGGCTTCAAACAGTGAAGTTGAGCGTTTGTATACATTCAAATGCATATCTGATATTTTAGCTACTTTGTAGTTATTTATGTACGCCGTATGAAACAGAGCCTCCTATTTATTCATACATGGTTTTAATCCATGTGCTCAGGCGTAAACACTACCAAACACGGAAGTCAACGTTAAATGTAGAGGATTTGCAATGGAGGTTTGGTGACAATTAGTCAGGGCGTTGAAATGATTACCAGGAAGTTGCTTGACGCAGTTCCCAAGTTAGCTACATAGCTGTGATAGTACATGAATTTATATAAGGTGTGTATATATGGGAGTGGCTGTAAAATGAATTCCAGGCATATGTACTTTGTACTGTACAATGCAGTTTATGTTATGCAGAGTGGGCCCCCTCCCATCTGAGACATTTTCCATCTTTGTTCGTGACAGTCTCCTTGTAATGATACCAAGTTGGAAACATGACTCAGGCCCCTTACCTTAACCCTTTGTTACCTAATCTATCATTTAAACCATAATCCATAACACAATTGACAGTTACTCTCTAAAGTAAACATTGGCGAGCAGCCAAGCAGAACTTTACAATGAGCAATGAACATGTGCAATACTTACTCATTTTCCATTGTAGTTTATTCAACTTAATACAGTTTATATATATATATTACTCTATAGTTTGTATATGTTTCCCTATGGTGTTTCTCATCACAAGTCTTTTTTTTTTGTCAAAAATAAATCATCATATTGCAAAAGCTTTTGTAAGATGTTATCGACAACTAAAATACAGCAAAGTAAGTAATATATATATAATTAAATGCATAATCAATAAAATATATAAAATATGATACAATTCTTAATATTACATTATGATTAAAAAAAGTGTTAAGAAATAACAATAAAAGAAGGACATTTATACTACTAATAAAACAAAGAAAGTGATGAGAAAAAATTAAATAATACAACCTAAAAACAATTAAATCAATAAAAACTAAAAATGTTCAACTTAAAAACCATACATACACAATTATAAAAAATTGAATAAAACTATGTCTTCTACTATTTTTCATGTCTGTATATATTGCTTAACTTTTATTTATATATTGAAACAACCTAACTGACGTCAATGAAATTGCTGCAGAATCACAGTGAGTGTTATTCTAAGCTGTGTGTTCAGTGAACGCCTCATTGTGTGCCGCAGGCGTGTCTCTGTACCGGAGCTTCATGCCTGACGTTTGAATAGAAAACTAATTTTTCATTTCTTCTTTAAACTCACAAGGAGTTCTCTGTTCAGGTTTCTACAGTTGAACTCAGAAAGAACCCTAATCTCCAGCTCTTTTCTCCGAGTCGTGTTTAAACTTTGACCTATACTGATTACTGCAGAGTCATGAGAAGTGCTCAATACAGAGCAGATAAACAGAAGAGCTACAGATACCTGAATAATGCTCTTAACAAAAGAAAAATTATTATAACATAATCAAATATAATTAAATTATAAAAAGAATATACATTATAATTGTTGTAAAAAAATATATATATAATGGTACAACTTAAATTCAGTGGAAACACTTATTATTAAAATAACACAAAATAAAACATTAATAAAACAACAATGAAATAGAATAAAATCGTATGACTTAAATACGATAAATTAATAAAATGAAGAAATAAATTATTAATAAAAATAAAATTGTTCAACTGAAAAACAATGAGTGAGTGGAAAATTAAGCTGTATTTTTTCCAGATGTATGGAGCATTACAACTAAGCAGCTGAACACAAACTAATGAGAATACACTTTGAATGTCAGCACGAAATGAATTTTTACTCGCGTTTTGTAATTGTATGGCTATCTGAGTATTGATCCATAGCAGTGAGAAAGAGGTTATGCTCATGTAAATCCTGATAGTGTGTGCAGTGATCACTTTATCTTCTCAGAGCAGAGACACACTGATGTTATCCTCAATCACACAAAGGCTCTGCTGACAGACGAACAAAATGACGAACTCAATCTCAGTCCACAGGTTGTTTCGATAAACAAATGGTAAAAAGATAAATAAAATAATAATACAATAGAACAAAATGGTACAACTTAAGTTAAACAAAGTGACAGGTTTAAATACTGGTTTCTTGTCTGAAAAGTCTTTTTTTAAAGGTCACCTATCATGCTATTTTTAGGCAATAGCATAGGTTTCAGATATATTAAAATATATTAAAACATGTCTATGAAGTGTTTTGCTCAAAATACCAAACAGATCACCCACTCTAGCCATGCCTCATACCCCTCTATTTCACTTGTGTGCTGATTTTGGGTATAAAGCTTTAAAAAAAAAAAAATGGTAGTGTGTTTTATAGGTTTTAGTGCATGTAAATGGTTCGCAAAGTCTAAAATCCCTGTGTGGGAGTTTCTCCCCCTCCCCCCCCCCCTGCTTGAAACGCCTTCATTCCTTTGTTTACTTGTCACATGTCATGACATGTCACAGTAGAGACACTAAATACTAGGCGTGTGGTGCAGTGGATAGAGCCTTGGTGTTGGGATCAGGGGGTCACAGGTTCAGACCCCACTGCAGTCAGCATGTCGTTGTGTCCCTGGGCAAGACACTTCACCCCAAATTGCTCCTGTGGGGATTGTCCACAGTATTGAGTATGTAAGTCGCTTTGGATAAAAGCGACTGTAATGTAATGTAATATGAACCTGAAAATGAGCAGAATAAGGCCCCTTTAAAAACCAAAATACGATTCATTTAACATTTCAAATAAGTGAGATGTTAATATATCAAGAGCAGCTGAACCTCGTGTTAGAGAGCTGTGAACTGTTTTCCCTTTAACATTATTATCAACACTCCGCTCCTCTCTGCAGCATCTAGTTGGGATCATGTCTAAGAAGGGAGGAAACCAGAGGCCGGAGATGGAGGGTTCGGTGGAGGCGTCCATCATCCGCATCCCCCCCCATCACTACATCCACGTGCTGGACCAGAACACCAACATCGCCCGGGTGGAGATCGGACCGCTCACCTACATCCGCCAGGACAACGAGAGGTCAGATGACTACTGTCATCAAAACACAGCAAATAAAACAGAAACATAGTTATAATCCTTATTATAATTTAAAATATATATATATATATATTATTAATAGTTGTGACATTTATGAACAGAGAACATTGCAGAAATTTAAAAAAGTGAACCTTTTACAATAAAGAGTCTGAAACAATGGTGTAGCTATAATAATAATAATAATATAACTAATAATATAAATTATATTATTAATTCTACTACTAAAATTACAAATAATAACACAATAATAATACTAGAAAAATAAAACTGCATATTATACTAGTACAGTACAGTGAATAATACTTATACCACTAATACTTGTATTACTACTACTACTTATAATACAAATAATAATAATACAACTTATAATAATACGGATTCCAAAAACTGAATCCAATAAAAATATATATGATAAGCTTTTAAAATATGAAGTGAATAGAAATGTTAATCATCCATTAGTTTTAATGGCAGTTGTGTTTCCTGCTGTTTATAATGGATGTGTAGTAACGGTGCCCCCCCCCCTCCCCCTCTGCAGGGTGCTGTTCATGCCGGTGCGGATGGTGATGGTGCCGCCGCGTCACTACTGCGTGGTCCTCAACCCCGTCGCCCGGGACGATGATAAGCAGGCGCTCTTCGACCAATCAGGGCAGGCCAAGCTTCGCCACGCCGACCTGGAGATCCGCCTCACCCAGGACCCCTTCCCCCTGTACCCGGGGGAGGAGGTGCAGCAGGTCAGATACAATTGCTATGTAACAATTATGACATATTTCACCTATTTTACACATTTGACAAATGTAATATATTTAAAGAAATGTAATTATCTAACATATTTGACATGTGTAATATATATTATCTAAAATAATTGAAATATTTATCATTTTACATGCATTTACAACAAAATAAACGTATTTAAAATCTTTGAAATGTTAACATATTTGATGTGTTTAACATACCTGACACATTTATGGTATTTGATTTAATATATAAAAATGTTTAACATTTCTAAAATATGTTAAATATTGACCTTTTTAAGAATATTTAGAATGTATTACAAAATGAACAAATTATAAATATTGGACATATATAAGATATCTGGCCTGTTTTAGATTAAAAAAAAGTTTCCATGTTTCAAATACTAGACATGTTTTCCATGTTCAACACAAAATTTTAATTTTTTTTAAATAGTTAACATTTAAAGTATTTATTTAAGTATTAAAAATATATTACACACGTATGATGAGGTGTGTGTGTGTGTTCCAGGACGTGACCCCGCTGCAGATCGTGTTCCCCGACACGGCGCTGCGTCTGCAGGCTCTGCTCGACTTCGAGGAGGAGCGTGGGCAGAAGAGAGTGGCCGGAGACGAGTGGCTTTCGAAGGACCAGGTGGGGTTCAGCAAACACTATTAAACATTAAATACATAAACCTAATAATATTACAAAATAAGGAAATATTCTGTTCAGGTGTTGTATTCAGTGTCGCCGACGTGAGTTACAACATTTTTATACGACATTATCTGATGTTTGGTGACCGAGTGTGTTTTTGTGTGTGTGTGTGTGTGTGTGTGTGTGTGTGTGTGTGTGTGTGTGTGTGTGTGTGTGTGTGTGTGTGTGTGTGTGTGTGGTGTGTGTGGTGTGTGTGTGTGTGTGTGTGGGTGTGTGTGGTGTGGTGTGTGTGTGTGTGGTGTGTGTGTGTGTGTGTGTGTGTGTGTGTGTGGTGTGTGTGTGTGTGTGTGTGTGTGTGTGTGTGTGGTGTGTGTGGTGGTGTGTGTGTGGGTGGGGTGTGTGTGTGGTGGGTGGTGTGTGTGGTGTGTGTGGGTGTCAGGGACCTACATCCCCAGGAAGGAGGTGGCCGTGTTGGAGACCATCAAGGCGACGGTGATCCGGGAGAACCAGGCCATCAGACTGAGGGCCCGCAAGGAGGGCGTGGACCGCGGGGGGGTCCGCAGGGTCACAGGTGACTAAGACAGAACGTCCTATACCACACTCTTTGACTTCTTTCACAGTTAGCTTCAGCAAAGACTTTATTTGTGCCGAAAATCTTGGTGACAGACGCTATCAGAAACACATACTTTCAGTAGTTTAATGAATAAATACTTTATCACAGGTTTTTATTATTATTATTATATGTCTTTATTGAACAAGGATCATGCATACAAATCCGTTAATGATGCTATATGCCATTTCCTATCACACTAACAATTAAAACGGATCAAAAAACACATGTATAAAATATAAATACTGGTACATCCGTCAATTCAAATATAATTGTACAATTCATTTAGACTAACATCTCACATTAAAGTAAAGTTATTGTTTGTAAGACTGGTTGCCCAAAATGAAAATGTTTGCACTATGGGAGAAAAGATGTAAAAATGTGACACGGTGTGCAAATGTAGTGCGCCTTAGTGGGATGTTGTGGTAATGTTGCATCTCACTTTCACAAACATAAACAGTGATATAAACTGGTTTTAGATTTATTCAAAGTCATGTTTATTTTTGTATCATCATAATAATAATATAATAATAATAAGCTGTGTTCCAGGTGAGGAGTGGCTGGTCAGTAAGGTGGGGGCGTACCTGCCAGGAGCTCAGGAGGAGGTCCTCGACATCGTCAACGCTTTCATCCTGACCGACAAGGTGACGTCAAAATCTGCAGCTCTCACATTCACACTGACAAATCTAAATGTATTTGATTAAAAAAAAGTAAAGAACCAAAAAGTACTCTGCACAAAAATACATGTTTTAGTATTAGATATTTGAACTATTGATGCATTAACTTGTTTAACACTGTAATGTTGCAGCTGATAAAGTAGGAGCCTAATGTCATATATGATCTATAATAAAACATCACTTATCAATATTTTATATTAATAATCTGAATCATCAATGATATAAATATACTGGAGGAAAAATTAAAGTATAAAATAGGATTTACACACAATCAATAGACAGATTTGAACTGATTTGAAATCAGGCGTTTGTGATTTTGATATTAAATGTTGGGGATTTTTTTTAAATCAGGTGTTTGTGATTTTAAAATCAGGTGTTTGTAATTTTGGAATCAGTTGTTTTTTATTTTGAAATCAGGAATTGTGATTTTGAAATAAGCTGTTGGTGATTTTTAACATCAGGTGTATGTGATTTTCAAATCCAGTGTTAGTGATGTTGAAGTCAAGTGTTTGTGATTTTAACTCACCTGTGATAACTCTTCCCTGGTGGTGTGTTTGTGTGTCCTCAGAAAGCGCTCCATGTGCGCGCCCTGCGGCCCTTTAAGGACGCGGGGGGGCGGGACCGGCGCACGGGGGAGGAGTGGCTGGTGACCATAGCCGACAGGGAGGCCCACATCCCGTCCGTGGCGGAGGAGGTGGTGGGGGTGGTGGACGTGACCACTCTGAGCAGCAGGCACTACTGCGTCATCCTGGACCCCGTCGGCCATGACGGGAAACCCCAGCTGGGGCAGAAGAGAGTGGTCAAGGTGAGGAGGACCTCCACGGATTTCTCTGACAAATAATACAAAGTCTTTATCCATAAGTGTTACTAATTAGTTTCATAAATAACGTGGGTGTACACATGAATACAAACATTTTCAATATGATAAAAAGAAATTAGGATAATATAATTGATTGAATTAATGAACAATTAACAAAAAATATATTGCATAGGTCTATTTGTTTTATATACATTATAATAGTTGTATTCAGCCGTTATATATTTTAGACTGATTCTATAATTTAGGGTGCATTTCACATCAACAAAACAGTACAAAAAAAGTGTTCTTTCTCAATAAAACAATCAGTGGTTCAAGTTAGTATATTCCTCAGTGTAACATATCCACTAGTTGCAAAGCTTAAACATTTTTTTATGTTATCTATTTTAGATATTTTAAATTTGAAAAAATGAGGTGCAACATAGTTGACAATGAAACTCAAACATTTGATGCAAATAACATAGTTGACTGGACACATTATTAACCATCAGCACTATGTTCATTTCAAGGCAGAAGTGCACAATTCCATTGATAATGATGTGTGATGATGTCTACATGTCATACAAATTGTCAACTAGGTTACCTGTCAACTAAGTTACTACAGTTATTACATTACTGGGTAACTTAGTTGACAGGTAACCTAGTTGACAATTTCCCTATTTTGACCCATCATTTCAATGGTAGGCCTTGCCTGGATGACCACATGTCATTTTCTTGAACAGGTTAACATCACATTTGAACATATAATTGAATTAAAATCATTAAACAATTGTAAACCATAACAATGTACGTAACATTGTTGACGGTCAATTAATATACTCATTGACAATGTGCTATTATACATAAAATATTGTAAAACATTAGAGGACAATCACCACAGTGTGTTCAAAATGTCTGCCAAAGAGGAACATGGCATCATGTGATGCTGACATGGTATTGGGACAAACATTTTTGAGTTAAAGGGGGGAGTTCTGTTAGTAACATAGTTGACAGAACTTTTGCGGACATTCATATATTAAGATAATTAAATTATTTAAAGGAGGAAATCAATTTAAAAAATGTTATTATTCTTTAGTATTTAGACTTTTAAAATAAATGAATACTTTTTTTTATTTACTTTAATGGTTTTTATTCATTATTTTGAAACCAAGACACCCTCAACTGAAAAACGGACATAGCAAAAACTGACAATTTAAGAACATCATGACACATTTCAAGCTAAATAAAGCCTAGGATGCACATAATGTGTGTGTGATATTATAACATGCTTTCCAATAATAGGCAAAATATGATATTTTTGAAGAAAATAGTTAGAATAATTATAATTATCATCAATGGACATCAATGGACATGGAATGTACCCTAAATTGTAGAATCACTCGATTATTATTATGTATTTATTTAATTTAGCAAAAAGCACATACATTTTAGGAATATTAAAAAAACAATTATATAAATTATTTGCAAAGGTGATTAACTCAAGGTTTTTATTTTGTCTACCAAATTATAAAAATGATATCCCAGATCATGGCAAATGGGACAAAATGAATCAAAATACACATATAGAAAGGTTAGTTTGCTACGCGGTATATTTTCTGCAATAATCTCAAATCCAATAGCAAAATCCCATTTGAGCGATGCTAGCTTCAGGGTCGGAATACAACAACATGTAATCTCTACAGCTCTCTGTTCATTGGTCATTATCTGTGAAAATCGTCTTTCTTCTCCTCCATCAGGGTGAGCGCTCATTCTTCCTGCAGCCGGGCGAGCAACTTGAACTGGGCATCCAGGACGTGTATGTGCTGTCGGAGGAGGAGGGGCTGGTGCTGAGAGCGGTGGAGGCGTTCAATGACACCCTGGAGGTGAGGGCAGAAATCACTCGTATCCAGAAGTAGAACTGCAGTGTATAAATACTTGATTACAAGTCCTGCATTCAAAATGTTACTTCTGCAAAAGTATGAGCATCAACTATGTTCTTTAAGTAGCAAAGTAAAAATACTCTTAATGTAGTATGGCCATTTCATAATAGTGTATATTTTGTATTATTATATAATAATTACTGCTGCATTGATGTGCTTTCACTTTAATTTAGCAGCTGCTAAAAGTTGAGCTAACGTTAACAATTGTATTATATTAGTCGATAATTGTAATTAATTAGAATTCATTATAATTATTAAATAGAAATCATAATAATAACCTCCAAATTATCTAGAACCTAATATCATCAAATAAATTAAGTGGAGTCAAAAGTAAAATATTTGCCTATAACATTTTGTGGGGTAAAAGTAAAAAGTAACATGATGTGAAAATACTGATTTGAAGTACCTCACATTTGAACTTAAGTAAACGAGTTGAGTAAATGCACTTTTACACAAGCTTATATTCAAGCACTGCACTGTAATGATGCTTCAAATGACAAATAATAAATTGAAGTTCACATAGGTAGATGCGTTTGGTTGTTGGATTGATGATATTTAGTAGTGTATTAATATTAATAATGATGTTTATTCTGAAAACCAGATTATTGCTTAAAAAGTACAGTAATACTGTAGATCTAAATGATCCTAATCCACAGTAGAATAAATAGATAATGCAGTATTGAACATTTGAATGTAGTGTATGGGAGGTATCTACAGATATGTGTTCTTGAGCATTAGGTGTCATATATTTCACAAATGTGTTTCTTCAACTTGAGAATCACCTCCCCCGTGTCAGAAGTTTCTCTGAGGGCGTGCAGAGGAATGTAGGGAGGGGGTCTGAGGGTTTGTGAAGCTTGTCTTGTGCAACCGGTTGATTTCAGAAAAGCGATAAGAAAAACAAACACAGAGGTATGTCGGGATTAGAGACTTACTGCAGATGCTTTCAGCTGGTACGAGGTGAAGAGTCAGAGGTGTGTCTCTGCCCGCCGTGGTTCAAGGTTCAAAGTCTTTTGCAGCTTGCCTCACATCACTGATTGGTGTATTAGGGGTGTGTGTAAAAGAGAGGTGAAGAAACACCAGGATTACATTTATTGTTGAGCAGGTAGATATTTGCTTTGGCCTATAATGGTGCATAAACACATCAAAAGGAAAAGAGTGGTGCAGTTCTGACATACTACTGTAGGCTAACCCTGAAGTTAGCATCTCCATGGTTCCCTTCACAGAATGCTAATAGGGTTTATGATACTTACACGTGTTGCTCAGCAGGATCATCTCCACATATAACACCCCTTTTTAGATTTTCTTTAAGCGTCAATGCGATATCGAGAAGTAAAAAAGCGAACTAGCTAAACGCTAATAGGCTATAAAGGAACTACAACGAGGCTGCATGAGGTCACCACCAACTCTGCTAAGCTAAAGGCGGCATTTAGACACTTCTTGTCATCTTTTTTCAGACACTTCATATACTAACCAGTGAGGTATTTACTGATGCATTTGATGTCGTATTTCCACAGCATTAACCCTTTGCAAGTATGTTTTCACTTCTTTATTTACTCAAGTACTTGAGCACCATTTTGAGATACTTACCTTACTTGAGTATTTACATTTTTCACTACTCCACTACAATTCAGAGGTAAATGGTGTACTTTTACTCCACTACATTTATTGAAGATTTTGATGATTGATGTGAAATATAATCAAGTGTTAAATCAGACTTGAGTTCCACCTGGAGTAAATTCACAGCTACCCTGCAGTATACAAAGTCATTCAAACTAGCTGCACCTTTACCAGCTTTGAGAACACTTTAATGATCAATCATTATAAAACATATCATATATTATTCTGAAATGGACCAATCTGCACAATGACTACTTTACTTTTGGTACTTAAGTATATTTTGATGATAATACTTTTCTACTTTTACTTGAGTAACATTTTGAATGCAGGACTTTTACTTGTAACAGAGTATTCCTATTCTCTGGTACTTCTACTTTTACTCAAGTAGAAGATCTGAGTACTTCTTCCAGCTCTGCCTCTACTGCACCATCTCCCCCTCCTAACCTTTATACCCCCACTCTCTTCTTCTTCTCTCTTCTCTTTGTTTTAAATCAAACCCTACCATTCCACTTTCTCCAACCTTTACGTTTTCCTCCACCTTTCGAAATATTTTGCACTTTGGGTTTCTCTCAGTGCCCCTCTCCCGTCCCTTCCTCTCCTCTTCATCCTCCCTCTCCTCCTCATCCTCCCTCTCCTCCAACTCCCCCACCACTCCAATGCATCGCCACGTTAACCCTTCTCTCCCTCCTCCACCTCTCTCTCCCCCGTTCTCTCTGCCAGCGCGATGAGGAACAAGAAGAGGAGGAGGAGGAGGAGCAGGAAGAGAGGGCGAAGCGCTCACGGAGGAGCGCCATGCTCCGCCGCCCCGGGGACCGCTGGATGCTGCGGGGCCCCATCGAGTACGTCCCCCCCGCCACGGTGGAGGTGATGGTGAGACGACAGGCCATCCCATTGGACGAGAACGAGGGCATCTACGTCCGGGACATCAAGACCGGAAAGGTACGAGTCTTTAAAGGAGCAGACCGCCGTTTATTAAGGTTTTTTTCTCTTCATTGAGTCACAATTATTAAGATAATATTAGATGATCTTTATGAATCCCCGTATGGTCATCTGTTCACCCGTCAGGTGTCAGAGCAGCAACAGCAATAAGAATGAAAGACAGATAGTAAGAATAGTATGAATAAAACAACAGATGATTGAACCTATTATGTAGTTATGAATAAATATATATACATTTTTTGGCTTCAGATGAACCCTGAACTGGAAGGCAGGAAATCAATACAGAACATTTCAATTATCCTAATTTCAATATCCCAACTAAACTGCGCAATTTTTTCTTAGGTTAATCAATTATTGATTTGTTATTTTCCTAAGGTTTATTAGGAGATATGAAATTATTCAGTTTTGCTGACAAACCATACAAAAACATTAAGTGTATTGTCAAAGCTAGTAGGGAGTGCAGACCTCCGTAAATTAAAACAATGAATTTGTCCGCATCACAATTTGGATCCTCTAGACTTTTTAATGGCTTCTTTCTGAGCCTAAAATTATATTTTAAAATTCACACTTGATTAACACACTTGAGATTTAAAACATATGCTGGTGTGTCATTTTCTCCTTTTATTCAAGATTACCTTAAACTTTTTTTAAACAGAAAGCAAAGATCTTGGATGGATAATGATTAGTATACATATGAAACAATATTTAAATCATGCCATCTTAACTGAAAGAACATCAGGTGTGAATTGAAATCAAACACTTCTACACAAGATATTAAGTCAAATCTGATCTATAGGAGCAAACCAAAAAGTGAGTCTTTCACCAATTCCATGTGAATCAGGTCACAAGTTCTTTGTATTCCTGCGACAGATAACAAACTAATTGAAACATCACCTGATGAATTTACTGACTCGTTGCCGTGTGTGTTGCTGCCTCTCAGGTGCGTGCAGTGATTGGTCAGACCTACATGCTGACTCAGGATGAGGAGCTGTGGCAGAAGGAGCTTCCTGCCAACGTGGAGGTCCTGCTGGCATCTCCTCTGGACCCGGTGGCCGACCGCTCGGACCGCAGCAAGATGGGAGTCAGCCGGCCCCGGGACAAGACCCGGGTGGTGTCCTTCAGGGTGCCCCACAACGCCGCCGTGCAGGTCTACGACTACAGGGAGAAGAAGGCCAGGTGGGACTTCCTGACATCCTGATTTGTTATGATTTATGAAATATGTGATTTTAATTTCAAATAATATTTGAATTCTCCTAATCAATTTAACACTTTATCGTCAGAGAATATTTAAGTTTTTTCTTGTTAATTTACAACTTAAATCTCAGAGAATACCAATTTGTTCTTGTAACTGTACTACATTATATTTAGAGAATATTTGAGTTTTACTTACAAAATTAAGATTTTATTTCTTAACAGATTTAAATACATTTTTCCTCGTAAATTAACACTTTAATCTAAGAGAATATTCAAGGTTTTTCACATTAATTAACCACTTTAATCTTGGAGAATATCCAATTTAATCTCGTAATTTTTTTTGTTTAATTTCTGAGAATACATTTTGGCTTTATGAGAATATCCTTTTTTCATGATTTTATGTAACAAATAAAATATTTGTTTCTGTGCAAAGAGGTTAAAATCCCACAAAATTCAGTCGAAATCTTGAGTTTAAACTGGGATGTGCTATGTCTAAAAGTATACGAAATGTGCTCAATCCATATTGTAGTTCATTTTTTAAATATCACTGCCATCCCACATCCCTAATCTCCTCCCTAAGTAATGTGGTGATCTGACGTGGTGTCGGTGTTGTGTTCAGGGTGCTGTTCGGACCGGAGATGGTGATGTTGGGACCTGACGAGCAGTTCACGGTGCTGTCGCTGTCCGGAGACAAACCGAAGAGGGCCAACGTCATCAAGGCCATCTGCCTGCTGCTGGGGCCCGACTTCTTCACCGACATCATCACCATCGAGACGGCCGACCACGCCCGCCTGCAGCTGCAGCTCTCCTACAACTGGTAACCGCAACACGCCCATTAGTTCTGCACTGATACAGAGGTAGCATCTCTCCGCTTCCATCCACAAAAAAAACATTGGTTTTTGGATTATTGTAGAAAATAAAAGATGTGGTAAACAACAATTTATGATATGATATATTTTCTTCGGCAGCCTAATCTCCACGTATTCACACCACTTTATGGTTTTTGAAGCATGAATGCAAACTCCAGAAGTAAAAAGCTACTGTTAGCCTATAAAGGAACTACAGCACGGTCACATGACTTCATGTCCCCACCGCTAAGCTAAAGGTGGCTAAGTAATTAGAGAATATTTAAGTTTTTACTAATTCATTTACCACTTAAATCTCATAGAATATGATACGTTTTTCATTTTTTTAATCTAATAATATCCAAATATCCCAGTGTTAAGAGGATATTTTTAGGGTTTAGAAGTAGTTGAGGTTATTTTATTCCTTGCATTTTTAACTGTCATCTCAAAATATCCAAGTTTTTTCCTCATTAATCTACCATATTCTTCATCTCAAAGAATATGCTTGGTTTTCTGTGAATTAATGACTTTATTCTCAGAATATCAAAAAATGGGCTCTAAAATGTACAAATGTAATCTCCTAGAAGGATTTAGATGTTGTCTTAATTGGTATATTAAATTCCCCTCCTGTTGTCCCTCTTCAGGAACTTTGATGTGAAGCGCCCGGTGAGCCTTGAGGATTCAGTCGCTCTGTTTTCTGTCCCTGATTTTGTCGGAGATTCCTGCAAAGCCATCGCCTCCCGCGTCAGAGGAGCCGTTGCCTCCGTGCAGTTCGATGATTTCCACAAGGTTCCTATTTCACCAGCTCAAATGAAAATGATTGCCATTATTCCTGTCAACATCGGTTTTTTTTGGGAGGGATGAAACCCTCTTTAATGGTCACACATTTAGAGCACACAGCACACACAGTGAAATGAGTTCTCTGCATTTAACCCATCCTAGTGCCTAACATTACTAATATTAATTAAAATGATCAACATCATTATACATACATTAACAATATTAACATAATTATTAACATTATTACTAATACAAGTATAGTTTGAACTTTAATATAAATACATTAACTTTATTGAATTATTATTAAAAATACCATTACATTCAAGTTTTTTGAAATATTTAAAGAGAAAAATGAAAATCTGGATTGAGCAAATTGAGTTGAGTTTAATTTATAACAAAATAAAATATTTTGATGAATTCTTTATATCATTTTATTCAAAAATATTCATTTGTAAAGTACCTAAAGTTGTCTGACATGAAATCCCCAAATTACCCCAGATGTTTACTGAAGTACAGTGTTTAGTTCACTTTAATTATTTGAATTCAGAGATCTTTTAAATCTTCGTTGTCAATCTAAACTCTTACTCTTGTCTGCAGAACTCCAACCGGATCATCTGCTCGGCGGTGTTTGGTTTCGATGAGAAGATGGCGGTGCGCTCCACCCTCCGCTTCCCGCAGAACAAGCTGGTGATCAGCAGCGTGGACATCCAGTCCGTGGAGCCGGTGGACCAGAGGACCCGCGACTCGCTGCAGAAGAGCGTCCAGCTCGCCATCGAGATCACCACCAACTCCCAGGAGGCGGCCGCACGGTCAGCCAGATCCTGAATACACATTTTAAATCTAAATTCAATTAAAAAAATATATATTAAAAAAATTAGGCTACTCAAAATAATTAAACAGATTAAAGGGATAATATAATGTTTATATTTATTTAGTACATTTAATGTATGTTATTTTATTTATTTATTTTAACAGCTTCCCTTTTCCTGGTTGTTTTGAGATGGCTTTTAGTGTTCAGAGAAGTTTGCTATAAGATTAGATGCCATAACTGTGCTTAATTTGAAAATATGTTCATCATTTTTATTTTTGAAAGATGAATTTAAACTTTCTTTTTTTTTAACTAGCACAAATTGGACATAGTAAGGCGAAATAATCTAGAGTATATTAACTATATAAAAAGGCCTTCAAAGCAGTTTATTGCAAAATTCATAATTTGTTTTCACACTACAGGTTAATAAGGTAAAACATATACCTCAGAGATATCACCATTAAACCCCAGGAGGATACATTTCACATAAAACAATATCTTTTTTTGTATTACAAGTTTTCACAAGTGAATTTAGGAGAAATCTATAGACACAAATACACAGTTTGTAAAATAAACTCCTAGATGTGTATTTGAGATACTTTCTTTCCTTTGGTCTGACCTGTGTGTGTGTGTGTGTGTGTGTGTGTGTGTGTGTGTGTGTGTGTGTGTGTGTGTGTGTGTGTGTGTGTGTGTGTGTGTGTGTGTGTGGTGTGTGTGTGTGTGTGTGTGTGTGTGTGTGTTGTGTGTGTGTGTGGTGGTGTGTGTGGTGTGTGTGTGTGTGTGTGTGTGTGTGTGTGTGTGTGTGTGTGTGTGTGTGTGTGTGTGTGTGTGTGTGTGTGTGTGTGTGTGTGCGCGCAGCCACGAGGCGGAGCGGCTGGAGCAGGAGGCCCGTGGTAAGCTGGAGAGGCAGAGGATCACCGACCAGGCCCAGGCGGAGAGAGCCAGGAGGGAGCTGCTGGAGCTGGAGGCCCTCAGGTATTATTCTAGTTATGACACAGAAAGTACAATCAAGCAAATTAGAAAAGTTGTCAAGAGCAGTGAAGGGAAGACATATTTTTCAAGTCCAACCCTGAAGTTAGCATCTTCCTGGTTCCCTCCAAAAAAAGCCAATGGGATTTTTGGATTATTTCAGAAAACAATCTTTCCGAGAAACACACTTTTAATATACTTACACGTTTTGTTCATCAGGATAATCTCCCCATTTTAACACAACGTTTCACATTTTTGATAAAGATTAGAGAATAAAGGAACTACAGCAAGGTCACATCACCTTCGCTAAGCTAAAGGTGGCTAATGTTCTGCGTGATGAGTTTTAGTTGTCTCTTTTAGCTAGTGTTAGCTACCGCCGTTTTTAAGAAGCATATAATCTTCAGGAATGTATGTGGTTTTAACTGACCTATTTTTATGTTGTGGGATGAAATGTTAAAATCTCATAAGCTTGCGTTAACAACAGAGCTTATTTGCGGCATCTTACCAAAAACCCATTCAAAAAACCCATTGACTTCTAGAAAAGGAAACAGGAAGTGCTTATATACTAACTCATTTCTGGGTTTACAGTTATAGAATAACAGTAATACTACTAATAATATTACTACAGGATAGGACTATTACAGAAATAGTACTATCTTGTTTTTAAATCTCCTTATACTTTTAGGCTTAATACCTGGGTTATTGATTTGTTTGTGTTGTAAAGCACACTGAGCTGCATCTTATTTTATGAAAGCTGCTATAAAAATACAGTTTTCTTATATGCCTGTAATGTAGTATTTCTACACTGTGGTATTACAGGAGTAAAGTACTCTGATTACTTGTTGTTAACCCTGTGGTTGTGTTTCAGTGCTGCGGTGGAGAGCACCGGCGCTGCGAAGGCGGAGGCTCAGTCCCGGGCGGAGGCGGCCCGCATCCACGGCGAGGCAGCAGTCAACGAGGCCAAACTGAAGGCGGAGGCTCAGACCATCGAGGCGGTGCGCACTCACTTCCTGTCTCCCCTTTCACAATAAAACTCACCACACAACAGTGGAGGAATAAGTACTCACTTCACAAAGTGTTTCACAACTATGAAAATACAATGTAGAAGTACTCTTTACTTTGCGTATTTACTACTCTTTCTGCGTTCCACTTATACGGAGGAGGTTTGGGGCCACATGTGTTTTTTTAGTGCTATGGCAGTTAGTAGATAGTATTCTGAGGGAAATGTCAGAAAAAATAGATCTGAATTTTGACTTTTTTCTCAGAATTCTGAGATTAAAGTCAGAATTTCGATAAATAATAAATAATTATAAATGTATTATTATAGGTTAAGATGAAAGACAGACACAAATATCAAGCCAGAAGTTAATACAAACAAAAATCTTCACTAGTCATTCAAAGAAGTCATGTTATGGATGTGAAATCAGTGCATGAAAAAAACATGTTTTCCCCCGAAGTGTCTGGCCTTAACATAATGAAGAAATGTCTGACTGCATCTACAACCAGAACACTGGTCATTTACCACAGAAAGAAACATTAATCTGTGTGTGTGTTGTGTGTATGTGTAGGAGGCGGAGCTGCAGCGGCTGTCCCATGCCCGTGAGCAGGAGCTGAACTACAAGAAGCAGATGGATGCTCTGGAGGTGGACAAGCAGAAGAGTATGGCTAACATCGAGAGCGAGCGCTTCAGTCAGTTGGTGCAGAGTCTGGGCAGCGACACGCTCAAGGAGATGGCCAGGGCCGGGCCAGAGCTGCAGGTACTACTACTGCTACTACTGCTACTACTGCTACTAATACTACTGCTACTACTGCTACTACTGCTACTACTGCTACTAATACTACTGCTACTACTGCTACTAATACTACTGCTACTTCTGCTACTAATACTACTGCTACTACTGCTACTAATACTACTGCTACTACTGCTACTACTGCTACTAATACTACTGCTACTACTATATCAGAATTCCTTTTTATTTGTCCCACAACGAGGACATTAACATTATTGCAACAGCAGAAGTATAGTGCAGATAAAGTAAAGAGAATAGACACAAAAATTAAATAACAAAGTAGGCACATGTTATTAATAATAACCAACCCAATAAGTAAAAATAGCATATAAATACACGATGGTAAAAACCTAAGTTGCAGTGAAGTGAACAAATTAAATTAAACGGGTAGCTGGTACTGTTGACACACATGTGAATTACACATGTGTGTATATTGCAACAAGTTTTTTGTACACCACAAAACGTTATCATGCTCCACAACCAAAGCTTCACCCCCACGTAAAGACACATTCAATTCCACCGCAAATGTATTGCGTGTGTATAACATGCCTTTTTTATATAAAGATACACTCCATGTCTTTGTTAAGGCTCCCACTAAACCTGCACCGTATGTGTGCCCTATGTAGCTCTGTAGCAACACCAGGCAACTACTTGCACGCATAGATTTATATCATTATTTACTATATTTATTTATAATATGAGTGCTATTTTGAATGCACTTAGTATTATCTGAGGACCTTCAGTAAGTTCTAAGGAGTCATCTGTGATCTTAATGCGAGTAAAAAGTAAAGGTTTCACAACAAATGACCTCTCATATTTCTCCGAACGTAGAGTTCATGTGTAATGTTAGTCCTGTGCAAATCGGCGTCCCTTTCATTACATTTTTCCCAAGGTTTTTTGTTTTTTTGAAGCCTTTTTCTCTGTCCAGAATTATTTTTGGCTGCTTTAGTAAACATAAAGGAAGTGTCTGATAGCATTTTGTAAGTACATTTAGGCGAATTTAGACACCTTTCATAACCTATATCGTATCATAACATTTTTCTTTTCTGCTGATTCTACTACAATAAGGAAAGCACTTTATTCCATTTCCTTGAAATCAAATGCCAGTTTCCTTCACTATTTCAGCCTTTGCCAGTACTAGTTTGACATTTTGTTTCACTAGTTATCGGTTTCTTCTACTCGAACATGTGGGGTTGTTTTGATCTTCCCAGTCTTTGCACACACTTTCTTTGTAGCTAACGAGTGACATTTTGCTTCCATTGTTCTGGTTAAGTTAGTGTCCCCCTTTTTAAGTTTATAGATATTAGTATAAATCTTTTTACTTGCATCACAGCCACTCGTAAGAATCTGAATTCAGTTCAATCTCATTATCTTTGGGCATTTAATACTTTATTTCATTAAAAAGGGACCGAAAACTTCTTTCCAATTCACAACATGACATCTTTACGGAGCCCCTAAGCCTAAGGAGACATGAAAAAAAAAAAAAGTATCTTTGCACACAAGAAACTATCATGAGCACGAGATATATATTTTTTTTTTCGTCCATGTCCCCTTAGGAGCTCCGTAAATCAACAGTCAAAAACTCAAACATGTTAAACTCAGAGCTGAAGCTCCTGTGGTTCCAGCTCTCTGTGTGAACGTATTCTAATGTTTTGTTCTTCTTCTGTGGTGGTACATTTGCAGATTTAGTGGTTTTTGGACGTTAGTCAGATAAAACTCGATATTTGAAGACATGAGCATGGTCAACTACGACATTTCTAACTCGTGGGGCGCTTGTTTGTTTTCACCTCTCTTTTTTTTGAAATGCTGGAATCGTCTGTTTGCCTTTTCCTCCAGGTGAAGATGCTGCAGGCTCTGGGGCTGAAGTCCACCCTCATCACCGACGGCTCGTCTCCCATCAACCTCTTCGCCACCGCCAACGGCCTGCTGGGGGCGCTGCCGGGACAGGGCCAGTGAGGAGGAGGAGGAGGAGGAGGAGGAGGAGGAGGAGGAAGAAGGGGAAGAAGGGAGGGGGGGACAGATTGTCCAAAAGTAAACCTCAACAGATGCTCCTCTTTCTGACACTTTTTCTGCCGACTTAGCAATATAATGTGCCTTTTTGATTTAAAGATGCACTTCATGAGTTTGATAAAGCTTTCCCCAAATCTCCTCTAAACCTGCACCTTACTGTAAGTGTCCTCTGTTACAAAATCAGGTGGTGCATCTTTAAACTCAACCGTTTCCATGTTGAGATTTGCGCAAACTCTTGAGTTTCCCCCAGGGGATCATAATGAATGATCATAAAATGACCAGAATTTAAGTAAAAATTCCACCGCAAACAACCTACAGTATTCAGACACATCTCCACATAATTCATCACAACTTAATTCTTTCCAAAAAACGTGTCAATATTACATTTTTCGTGGCCAAAAATAATTGTATGATAATAAATGGAGATATTGATGAAAATAAAAAAAATTATGCTTTTCGTAAAATGTATGTTTGACTTAGTTTATTGTGCATCAAGCAAGAACAGAAATAACCCAAAATGATCTGTCAAGTACTACGTTATTTACATTATATAATATTATGTGTATCACTATAATGATAGAAATACTTCATCTTTAAAATATCACAGTTATTCTCCAGAGCGACACATGGTATCCTCTCTTTTTCAAGCAGTCATTTCATCATCGTCCATTAGACTGTAGGAACCCAAAGATCCCTCCTGCCATGACTCTACTTCCTAACTGATAACGTTCTACGTTTTTATAAGTGTGTTTCTGCTGACATTTAAGATGTTCCTGTGCTGTGATGAGTGAGACTCAATCTAAGTATCCCACCACACAACTTTTGCCTTTTCGAAGCTCTGTTAAAATAAAATGTGAGGATTACTTTCGGACAGAAACCAGCATGACGACATGTTGTGTGTCTTGGTGAAAAGCTGTGCTGCGAATGAAGAAGAAATGTGCCTACAAACAACTGACAGCCAATATTCCTGCTTTGCACCTTTTAGAAAAATAAGTGAAATGCTGAAGTTTACATAGTCCATATAATAAACTGCTGAAGAATAACCGGGTATGAAATAAGAATAGGATAGTGTGACTGTCTATGTTTCTCCTTAAAAAGTGATGTAGTTTCTACAATAAAATGCTGCTTCTGCCACTTCTGCTTCGTCTCTGCTCCTCATTTACATCAAACCCTGACCAAAGCTCTTAGACACCTACACTGTATGTAGGTGTGTATATATGTACACAGATAAGAAAAGATAACTGTAAAGATAATATTTAAAAAATGACAGTTACAAATTCAAATTGAAATATGTGAGAACATGAAGCAAACAAGAAAGTGTGTGTTCTGTATGTGTGCTGTATGTATGTAAGGTGTGTGTTGTGTATGTATCTGGGTATATTTGTTCAAAGATTACTTAACAAAATCGAGAAACTGCAGTACAATCTTTAAATCTTAACTCAATGTATATTTTGTGTGTACAATGTTTGTTCTCAATGTAAAGTGTATGTTCTGACTGTACACTGTGTGTCTTGTATATATGTTAATATGTTCTGTATATATAAATTGCGGGGTACTTTAGCCGGAGGCAGGAGGTGGGGGAAGACCTTAATGTTAAGCATGCCTCTGTGTGAACAGGATGAAGTCCAGACAGCTGATTGATTTTAGGTTTTAACAGGATATTTGGACACAACAGCAAGAATGGGGTACCAAGATGGTCCTCAGTAAAATAAATAAAATCATATTTGGAGATGTTCCCATCTAAATGAATCAGTGGTGCAAAGTAACTAAGTACATTAACTCAAGTGTACTTAACCCTTTCATGCATATAGGTCACTACAGTGGACAGATATTCAAATGACGTTTTCTTGTATATGCATGGGTTTTTATAGCATAGTTGCACATTAGCCACTACAGTGGACGCTAAGGCATCATCCAATACACTGCGACTCAGTGGCAAGTCGTTGTAAGTGCAGGATACATTTGACCAAACCAAGATGGTCGACAGACAGCCAGATGGACCCAGTCACTCATCAACATCTTGCCAATCCTTCTATAGAAAGCGACCCTTGGAGGTATAAAAATGTTGGTGACATCAATTAACAACTAAGGAATTATATAATGCATACATTGTCAAAGTAGTGGACATCATGCGTCACCGGCTATATTTGAACTACAATTCATATTGTTACTGCTACTGTTGTTCTTGAAATTAATTCATCTGAAGTAACTTTTTGGGCCGTAAATCAATATACTTATATTATTAGAATGTAATTTGAAGATTTTATATATATATATATATATATATAAATGCAGAGGGAGTTGAGGCGGAGGAAGCTGAGGATGCTGATGGAGATGAGGTTGAGGATGCAAATGATGCTGATGATGTATTACTCCACTACAGCTCAGAGGTAAATGGTGTACTTTTACTCCACTACATTTATTGTATACCTTTAGTTACTTTACAGATTTGGATGAATGATGTGAAATATAATCAAGTCTTGAATCAGACTTTAGTTCCACCTGGAGTAAATTCACAAGCTACCCTGCACTATGCAAAGTCATTCAAACTAGCTGCACCTTTACCAGCTTTGATAACACTTTAATGATCAATCATTATAATAAAACACATACTATTTGTTATTCTGAAATGAAACAATCTGAGTACTGTTACTTTTGGTAGGGGAGACCAGGGACAGTTGTAACACTTTTTAGGTTTTCCCCAGTAAGTAAAAAAACATTTACACTAGGATAGCCATTTTGTTGTATTATACATTCTCAATGTGTCAACTACTGAAACAATGTATTTAAGTGTTTTTATGAAATAAGTACAGGTTGGAAAATGTATTTAAATACAGTCACTCAACTGTTACAACCATCCCAGTGTACAGAGACAGTTGTAACACATGCCAGGGACGGTTGTAACATGTTAATAACGGTTACCTTTTTCCACACTATGACAAAAAAGAGGGAAAGCTGTCAAATTCTGAGGCAACAAGATTTTTATGGGATTTCACACATCCTCCAACAAACAATGAACAATGAACAGAACTTAAAACAGAACACCAGATGGAACTAGAAAATGCATTTCCTGCTGAAAATGTGTGCGAATGCTGTAAACCAGGGGTCTCAGACTCCATTACCTGGGGGCCGCTGGACGTAGAGTCTGGGCAAGTCTGGGCCGCTTCAAGTATTCCACAAAAAAAGTATTAAAAATACAACATTAACAGTTCTTCAACATCTTCTTAACATGAACGGTTCCTCACAACATAACTATTCACAGTTGCTCTTGCCTACTCCTTGCTGGTAGAGACCTGGCAGCGCTTCCTCTCACACAGCTGAGCCACATTTGGTTTGAGGGAGGAAGCAGTTGAAACCCTTAGTATGGCTTGAAGATGTTCATCAGTAAGTCTGGACCTGTACTTTGACTTATTGAAGTTCATGGTGGAGAAGAGCTGTTCACACATATATGTGCTCCCAAAAAGGCACATGGTCCGCTTGAACATCCTGGAAAGCTCAGGGAAGGAGGGGGGCAATTCTCTCATGAACTGTCCAAGCTTGTCTGCTTTCCCATTCACTTCCCTGAACTTGGCTTTGAGCTCAGAATTGCACTGCAGGTCAATGAGCTCCATTTGAAGCACACCAGGGGCATTTTCCACATCAAAGGAGAAGGGGTCTGCAAAAATTTGGAAAGTGGCTCTGTGTGTCTTGAAGTCTGCAAACCGCTGATCAAATTCCTCCTGTAGCTTCACAATGGCATCAACATACTTCTCACCACTGAATGCTGTGCCCCTGTCCATGAAAGCCTTGCATGCTGGGAAATGGCAGAGGTTTTTCTGAGGGAGCTGGGCTTTCCATAACACCAGTTTTGTAGAGAATGCTTTGACATTGTCATATGCTGCACTGACAAGCTGGCCCTGGCCCTGCAACTTCTTATTCAGTGCATTCAGCTCCTGCGTGATGTCAACAAGAAAAGCTAAGTCCATGAGCCATTTGGGATCACTCAGCTCGGGAACAGCCATCCCTCCCTTCTCCAGCATGAATACTTTCAGTTCTGTTCTCAACTCAAAAACCTCTTCAGGACGTTTCCCCTGCTGAGCCAACGTACCTCTGTGAAGTAGAGCACATCCTCATATTCTGACTCAATTTCCTCCAAAAAAGCACGGAACTGGCGGTGCTTTAAGCCCCTGGATCTGATATGGTTGATGCATTTCACAACGACAGACATTACATTGTCAAACTCCAAGCATTTGCTGCAAAGGGCCTGCTGATGGATAATGCAGTGCAGAGCAATAGCCTCCTCCACACCCTCCTCCTCCAGTTTTCTTTGAACAAGTGCCACCAGCCCATTTTTCCTCCCTGTCATTGATGGCGCTCCGTCGTTCGTAATTCCAACAAACCTCTTCCATGGCAGACCGATATCCGCAATGGCATCACACAGTTGCTGGAATATCTCCTGAGCGGTGGTCTGGCCATGCATTGGTTTCACTGTCAGCAACTCCTCTGTCACTTCAAACTTGTCATCAACACCACGGACATACATTGTGAGCTGAGCGGTGTCAGTGATGTCCGTGCTCTCATCAAGAGCCACAGAGTATGCACAGAAAAGTTTGGCTTTGTCGCACAGCTGATCATATATGTCACTTGATAAGTCAGAAATGCGCTCTGCCACTGTGTTAGCTGACAGGCTGATGTTGTTAAACTGACCCTTCTTTTCTGGACAGACTATACTTGCATCCTGCAACATGCACTTTTTTACAAACTCGCCTTCCGTAAATGGCTTTCCCGCCTTAGCAATCATCTCACTCACCACATAGCTAGCTTCGACTGCTAAATCAGCCTCATTGCTTCCTTTCTTGAATAGATTTTGTTGCTTCCATAGACATTTTTTTAGCTCTGTGACTCTTTTCTTGTATTTTGCATACTCTGCATGTTTAGTTGAGTAGTGACGTTTGACGTTATACTCCTTGTATACAGCGATTTTCTCTGTGCATATAAGGCACGTTGCGTTTCCCCTGTACTCGACAAAAAAATATTCAGTCTCCCACTTCTCCTGAAATTTTGGTCATCATCGACTTTTCTTTTCCCTGAAAGTTTTGATTAAGACATGACTGGGCGATATATTTTCCTTCCACTCTGTGTCACTTTTGGATCACTCTGTGATTGATTCCGCTGCGCGCATTTGATTGACGTGTGGCGGAGTTCCCTCGGAGGGGGGAGGGGCGAGGGAACTGTGCGCAGCAGTTCCCTGCCAGCAGCGGGATCAATCCAAAAATAAAATTAAAATCTAACACTATTACGTGATATCAACAACCGGGCCATGAGAAACTGTCTCGCGGGCCGCGTCTGGCCCGCGGGCCTGGAGTCTGAGACACCTGCTGTAAACTGTGTACATTTGTTGCTGAATTTAGCTGAAAATGCATAAAAAGCTGAATATGTTATTAGTTGAATGGTCTCTGTAGCTGCTTTTAGCTACAAAAACCAAGTAAGTGTGTTGCTGAACTTAGCGGAAAAATGCAGAAAAGTGAAATGATTTTAATCAAAATTGTTACACACCTCAAATGCATTGCAATTACTTTGTTGAAAACTTGAAAGTGATCAGCCAAGGAGTTAAAGAGCTTGTAGGAAACCAGGCCGAGCTCCAGGATTCCGTCTCTACCCAGATACAACAGCTGACGGATCATGTGCAGCAATTCTTCGCTCACCTACAGACTACTCCGCCGATGACGTCATTCACAGCTGACTGCTTTCCTGTCGACGCTGTCAAACCGATCCAGGCTGTTTCTTCCTCACTACGGCTGGCTCTTCCGGAGAGGTTCCCCGGAGATTCCATGAACTGCAGAGCCTTCCTGGTTCAGTGCGATCTGCATTTCCAGCACAACCCAGGGGCTTTCTCATCAGACCATGGTAAAGTGGCGTTTATTGTGTCCCATTTAAGGGGAAGAGCTGCAGCCTGGGCTACTGCAGAATGGTCCAGAGTCTCTGAGCTTTGTTACTCATTAGCCGACTTCACAGACACTATGAGTCGCATTTTTGACCACTCGTCACCTGCTACAGAGGCCAGCAGAAGGCTTCTTCAGATGCGCCAGCACAACCGTCAGGTGGTTGATTATGCCATCGAGTTTCGCACGGCAGCAGCGGACAGCGGGTGGAATGTTCCGGCTCTTCGACACTTTCCTGACTGGACTTTCGGATCCAATAAAGGACCAGCTGGCTCCTCTGGAGGTGCCACGGGACCTGGAGTCTCTCATCGCTGTGTCCATCCGGATCGACAACCGACTTCGGGAGAGGGAGAGAGAACGCCGGCGCACCCGTGACGGACATCCCAGTTTCCAGGGCTTTCCTCGGAGAGCCGCTCTGCCAGGGGAAGTTTTCCTGCCCGCGGCTTTGGACCGTCAGAGGACAGCGCCTCCGCCTGACTCAGACGAATCCATGCAGTTGGGTAGGACCAGGCTTTCTTTGGAGGAGAGGCAGCGCCGTCTTCGGGAGGGTTGATGTTTCTACTGTGGCCAGTCGGATCACCAACTCGGTTCATGTCCGGGAAAAGACCGAGCTTACCAGCCAAGAGGAGGGCGCTGGTGAGCAAGCTTTCCACAGACTTTCCTCCTCGACCCGTTACCCAGGTAAACATTTTTATTAACAATCAGGCCATTGACCAAGGGGTGCTAATAGACTCAGGGGCTGGCGAAAGTCTTATGGACTGGGGCATAGTCAAACAGCTAAAAATAAAAACTGTTCCACTATCTCGCCCTATTAACGCCAGTGCTTTAGACGGTCGTCTTTTGTTCACAGTTACCCACTGCACAGAGCCTATTCAGATCACTGTGAATAAGGACCATACAGAAAGTATGCAGTTTCACATTTTCGAATCTGCTCAGCACCCGATTATTTTGGGTTTTCCGTGGTTAAAAATCCACAACCCAGTCATTGACTGGCACTCAGGGAAAATTAAGGAGTGGGGAGAGGATTGTATTAACAGGTGTAAACATTCACACTCTGTTAAAGCACCAACAGACCCTGATAGGATCATTATAGATCACCCTGACTCTCCTGATCTACAGAAAATACCTCCTTGTTACCACGATTTAAAGGAAGCCTTTAACAAATCGAAAGCCATGTCACTACCTCCTCACCGATCTTTTGATTGTCCCATTGACCTCTTACCGGGAGCTCCTATTCCCAAGGGAAGATTTATATATATTCCATCTCAAGACCAGAGAGAGCAGCAATGGACGACTACATCTCTTCTTCACTCAAATCAGGGATTATCCGTCCTTCATCTTCACCAGCCGGAGCAGGATTTCTCTTCGTAGGGAAGAAAGACGGGTCTCTGAGACCTTGCATAGACTACAGTCCTCTTAATGACATTACGGTAAAGAGCCGCTATCCTCTGCCACTCATGTCCTCTGCTTTCGAACTACTTCAGACTGCCAAGATATTCATCAAGTTGGATTTAAGAAATGCATATCACTTGGTTAGAATAAGGAAGGGGGATGAGTGGAAGACAGGATTCAACACTCAGAGTGGCCACTATGAGTATTTTGTAATGCCTTTTGGACTGTGTAATGCACCGGCTGTGTTTCAGGGTTTTGTGAATGAGGTTTTGCAGGAGTTTTTGAATGTGTCTGTGTTTGTGTACCTCGATGACATTTTGATTTTCTCACCAGACACTAAGTCCCATGTTAACCATGTCCGTCAGGTTCTGCAGAAACTGCTTGAGAATCAATTATATGTCAAGGCAGAAAAATGTGAGTTCCATGCAGAAACGGTGTCTTTCTTAGGATACATAATATCTCCTAACCAGATACAAATGGATCCTGCCAAAGTCAGTGCAGTTTCCGATTGGCCAACACCAGACTCCAGGAAAAAGGTTCAGCAGTTTCTGGGGTTTGCAAACTTCTACAGGAAGTTTATTAGAAACTTCAGTTCTCTTGCTGCTCCTCTGCATGTTCTCACTTCTCCTAAGGTTCCCTTCAAATGGACTCCCCAGGCTGACGTCGCCTTCCAGCGCCTCAGGGAAAGGTTCACCACAGCTCCCATACTCACCATTCCGGATCCCCAGCGCCAGTTTGTGGTCGAGGTCGATGCTTCCAATGAAGGGATTGGAGGGGTGTTGTCTCAAAGATCCGGTGAAGACAACAAGATGCACCCGTGTGCTTACCTGTCGCGTAAGTTGACAACAGCTGAGAAGAACTACGATGTGGGAAATAAAGAACTGTTAGCAGTTAAAGCGGCCCTCGAGGAATGGAGACACTGGTAAGAGGGGGCAGAGCAGCCTTTCTTAGTCTGGACAGACCATACAAATCTGGAGTACATCAGAAAAGCTAAACGCCATAACTCTCGCCAGGCCAGGAGGACACAATTTTTTAGTAGGTTCCACTTCACACTCTCTTTTCGTCCCGGATCCCAGAATCGAAAACCTGATGCTTTGTCTCGCCTTTATTACCCAGACCCACTTGCCATAGAGCCCAAGACCATCCTTCCACTAAACCGTGTGGTCGGAGCGTTTTTCTGGCAAGTAGAGTCGGACGTAAAACAGGCAAATGTTTTGAACCCGGCACCTAGCGAGTGTCCAAACAACCTGTCGTTTGTCCCTGTGTCTCTCCACTCCAAGGTCATCCACTGGGCCCACACGTCTGTGCTCTCGTGCCATCCTGGTGTTAAAAGGACCATGTTTAGGATCAAGCAGCGGTTCTGGTGGCCAGCCATGAAGAAGGATGTGGCGGAGTATGTAGCAGCTTGCCCTGTGTGTTCTCGGGATAAAACCTCGGCCCAGGTCAAGATGGGCTTGCTTCAGCCGTTGCCGGTTCCCCAACGTCCCTGGTCACACATTTCCATGGACTTTGTGAAAGGACTCCCATCATCCAGAGGCAAAAATACGGTCCTGACAGTGGTGGACCGGTTCTCCAAGATGGCTAATTTCCTTGCCCTAACCAAGCTACCCTCTGCCAAGGGTACCGCAGAGGTCATGATGAACCAGATATTTAGGATCCATGGATTCCCTAGTGACATTGTTTCCGACAGGGGTCCACAATTCATTTCCGCCTTCTGGAAGGAGTTTTGCAGGCTCATAGGCGCCACTGTCAGCTTGTCATCAGGTTATCATCCTCAATCAAATGGACAGTCGGAGCGTCTGAACCAGAAACTGGAGACTACGCTACGTTGTCTCGTCTCCCAGAACCAGACCACCTGGAGCGACCACCTCACATGGGTCGAGTTTGCCAACAATACTCTTCCCACGGCGGCCACTGGTCTCTCTCCTTTCCATTGTGCCAATGGCTACCAGCCTCCGCTGTTTTCAGCCAACGAAGGAGAAGTAACGGTACCATCGGCTCATGCCATTATCAGACGCTGTCGCCGAACCTGGGCAGGTGCTCGCCAGTCTTTGGCTTTCTACCAAGGAACTACCTCTTCATGTCGCCTCCAAGAAATTGGCTCCGAGGTTTGTGGGTCCATTCCCGGTGTCTAAGGTCATCAACCCTGTATCTGTACGCCTTCCCAGGACTATGAGAGTACATCCCACCTTACATGTCAGCAAGATCAAACCCGTGCATGAGAGCACACTCGTTCCCACCTCCAAGCCCCCTCCACCGCCCCAGCTTTTTGAAGGTGGTCAAATTTATAAGGTCCGTAAACTGCTGGGGTCGCGGCAAGCAATTTCTGGTGGACTGGAAAGGTTACGGTCCCGAGGCAAGATGCTGGGTAGCTGCATCTTTCTTTGTAGACAAGACCCTCATTCAGGACCTTTATGATCAACCTGGGACATCAGGAGTCGGCCCTAGAGGGGGGGGTACCAGAGGTGTGGACTCGAGTCACATGACTTGGACTCGAGTCAGACTCGAGTCACCAATTTGATGACTTTGGACTCGACTTGACAAAATCACAAAACACTTGCGACTCGACTTGGACTTGAACACCAATGACTCGGGACTTGACTTGGACTTGAGCCTTCTGACTTGAGGTGACTTGATCAATTAATTCAGAGGTCTCCAACACGCCGATCGCGAGATGCCGCTAGAAGAGCAGACTCCCGTCGGGGAGAGCAGAATCTTCAGCCGCTTCTACTCTTGCTGAGAATCCTTGCAGGCAGGGGCGGGTCTTTATTTTGCTGGGCCACCATGCGGCCAATCATATGCGAAGACACACTAGGATCATACCATTATGTGAAAGAAGGGTGGGGGGCAGACGCACCAAAGACAGCAGGTGTAGTGGTACAGGCCAGCTACACAGAGCGACGGGGAGACGGGGAGCCAGATTTAAATGCAAGTGCGTCGGAAAAAGTCAAGAAATTAGCGAAAACCGAAAAAAGAAGCAGCATCCTGCTGCATTTCAGTGATATTGGAGAAAGAAAAGCTGAGTGCAGGATTTGTAAAATGAAAATAACCTTCAGAGCAGGGTTTTTTTTTGGTAACACTCAGGATTTATTGTCAGAGGTGGGAGAAGTTCAGATCTTGTACTTGAGTAAAAGTACCAGAGTGTAGGAATACTCGGTTACAATAAAAAGTCCTGCATTCAAAATGTTACTCAAGTAAAAGTACAAAAGTATTAGCATCAAAATATACTTAAAGTACCACCTGCAGAGGGATCTAGATTCAGGTGTTCTTTTCCCCATAGAGACCGCCTCACTGCACATTATCCCTTGCATAAAGATAGATTGTGGGTCCCTTATAACATGTTGTAGCCTACACAGTGGAAATAAACATTCTGGTCACCTTAACATCAGGGATCTTATACATTAAACTCCTCTGAATCAAACCGTCACGGTAGCATTACCTTACTGATCCCTCTTAAAATAGAAAAAAACATGTTACTTTACCAGCAGAGAGAAAATTGATTATTAAAGTATTAATGTGACTAATAAAGAGCAGTTTAATTATTAAGTATTATTCTGTTGATCGATGTCATTACATTTGGTGAAAAGCACATAATGACTTGTTTAAGACTCGTTTTGTCAAAGTTTAGGACTTGGACTTGACTTGAACTTGCTCATCCTGAATTGAGACTTGACTTGGACTTGAGCTCAAAGACTTGAGACTTGACTCGGACTTGAGCGCAAAGACTTGAGACTTGACTCGGACCTGCAAAACAATGACTTGGTCCCACCTCTGGGGGGTACTGTTGTGTCCCGTCAAAAGTGTTAAGTCCAGTCATGTTTCATGTTTTTGTTTAATCATTTTCTGTCTTGTCTCCCACTTCCTATCCTGGTGTGTCTCTCCCGCCCTCATCAGCGTCAGCCCCGCCTCTGATTGTTTCCACCTGTGTCCAGTTACCTTTTGTTTATAGTCCCCAGCTTCCATTTGTTCTTTGTCAGTTCGTCTTGTCCTGTCCCCATGCCAGTACTCTGCTCACCAGCGGATTATTATCCTGTCTCATAGCCTAATTTATGTTCCTGAAACTCTTTTGTAAGTTTTGTTCCTCATTTGTTGATCATTTTAAAGTTGGAATGAAGTCTCTAGCTGAAAGTATGTGGAAGGAGTAGCATTTGGCGCAAGGTGTAGGTAAAAGAGGATTTGAAGGTTCCTCCCATTGAGTTACATGTTAAAAAAAGAGTTTAAAAAGCTGAATATTTCAAAAAGTATAAAATATTTTGAAAAAGATGAAAGTTTCACATCATGTGTTGAAAAGGCTGAATATTTTTGATATTTGAATGGTTTCTGTAGCTGAAAGTAGGCTGAAGTTATCGGACGGCAAAATATTGGTTGAAATAATAAGAAGAAGAAAGAAGAAGAAGAATTATAGTGGAATGCTGTTGCAAAGCATTCGCACTAATAATAATAAGAAGAAGATTAAAGAGAAACAGAAGAACTATAGTGGAATGCTGTTGCTAGTGGATCGCCGGAGCTGTTAGATTAACATTAACATGCTTACTGTAGTTGTAAGTGCAATACCTTGCTGCATGTAGCACCATCCTTGATGGAGCATATGTGTGGGCTGGACCTGTATCTTACAGGAAAGGAGTGAGCAGAGGGTAGAGTTGTCGATTCTTGTTCAGTTTTCTGTGACTACCCAGCTAGCGGGGAACGTTCTCACAACTTTGGCTAACGTTACCTACAGGTTTTAAAGAAATGTTTTAATCTGATGTTCAAAGAAACTTTTTAGGATGTTTATTATTTCAAATAATGTTCCTATTAGGTTTAAGGTTAACTAAGACATAACGTTTTAACTGCAACATTCAGAGGATGTTTTGAGGATGTTATTAAGGCCTGAGATGACAGAAAGTTTTTTTTATAAAACGTTCCTTCAATGTGATATGTTAACAAAGGTGGAACGTTTTACCTGCAACATTCTAAGGATGTGTTTTGGACGTTGTTGGGGTAACACATTACATATGTTCTTTATAAAACATTCCCTCAATGTTACATGATAACAAATGAAGAACATTCTCCAAGAAACATTCTGAAAATGTTTTCAGGATGTTATTCTTTTTTTATAAAACGTTCCTGCACTGTTAAAAAGGATATTGGTTTTTAGTCAGATGGGCAAATGTTATCATGCTGAGTGAACTCACTGCCCATTACAACAAATCAAGACGAGTTACAAAAATGTCAACTTGAAAAATATTTGTAAACTCTGAATATTACGTTGCATTAAATTTATAACATGCGTCAGCCTCGGCATTGTATGTAACACGCATGCGCCCGCAATATGACGTCACACGCAGTGTCCCAAAACTGAAATGAATTTGAAATCCGAGTTGGCTGCCATCTTTCTTCCTCGCTCAGAGCCCGGACTGGAGTTATCAAGTAAGTACATAAATGTAATCTAGTTCATCAGCAGACAATGCGAATGAATCCCCTAACGTTAGTGTCTGTCGCCACAATTTTTTATGCATATTTCATATTTAACGTTAGTTAGTTTTAGGAAAAACTTTAGCATGTTAGCGAGCTAGCTAGCTTTCCAACCCACGGCTAGCTAGCTAGCCGTGGGTTGGAAATTAAGAGCTGCCCGAGTGAAATAACGAGTATTTGAAGGAGGTGAGCCTAAAACTCCGCTGAAATGAGTATCCGGTACGGATAATGTACTTTTCACGAGTAAAAGTATTTTTTACGAGTAAAAAGTCGAAAGCGTAAGCACACACACGTGCAGTGATGCCAATTTAGCACTTTTGTTGCTAGCCCGATTGCCCCCGGACACGCGGGCTGACGCAGCATCTTGTAACAAACACCGTTCCAGGGCTTGTTAACATTTAACAACCTATTAATGTGTCATACCCACTTAACGGGAAGAAACTCAGCTAAAAGACGATAATAACCATTTTTACCGCACTCATACGGCAAATCACCCAAATGAACCCAGAGGTGAGTCCGCCTGGACCTACTTTTTCTAAACCTCTTTAAAAAGGTCATATTTCACTTTTTTTGCATCAATCTTGATACAGGGTACTTATTATATGTTATAGTTTGGATTCCTAAAGGTTTTTCTCTACTATCCCATCATTCAAGGGTGGTTTTCACTATAAGTATTGGTTTATTTTAGACGGAAACTATCATTTACTTTTTTTTTTTACTATGTTCAATCTGAATTTACTTTAAAATAAAAACATCGATATTGATTCTGACACTTCTACAGCCAAAACTAAAAATAATTGACAAAAATGGAGGTGAAAAGAATGCATGTGAATTGAAAAATAGAGGGGTATAACGGATGTTAATTGGAAAAGTGATTAGATTAATCTAAAGCCGACTTGATTAAAACAGTTGTAATATGATGAAAACAGAGCAATGTTACATCATTTTCCCCGTCTTACATTTCATCATTCATAACACAAAATTGTCGTTTATCATTTAAGTGTCCTCAAGAGTGGATGTAACACAAATAAAGAATGGAGGTGATGAAAATGCATGTGATGTGAAAAATAGTGATAAATTGACAATTGATTTGATAAACTTGATTGTCTACCAGACATTTATCGTTTACAGCAATCAATTTTCAATGTATTTATTTCCACTTTGTAATAACAGTGTTTACATGTCTGGATACATTAAAATCTGGATTGCAAAAACATTTTTAGAGAAGAGTATGTGTGGACTTATTTTACTGTGTTGTGTGCTGATAACTCAGTAATATAACATGTTTTTCTTTCTTTTTTCTGTACAGGATAACTTCAGTGGAGGCTGTGCAGTTTGGAGCAATTCCCCTTCAATGAGGTGGTCCTGCAAGTGTTGTCATTACTCCTCACAGAGCCAACGCACACTAATTGTCCATTACAAACTGAAGCACTGTAATCAGGCAAGGAACTGTCCTCTTCCCTGTGTTTATGCAGACTGTGGCCGTGTCTCAATTCAGGGGCTGCATCCTTCGGAGGACCCAGCCTACGCGGTCGACCCAGGATGCGGCTGACGTAGACCGCGTAGGCTGGAGCGAGCGGCCAGCGAAATGAGACGGTCTAGTCTACGTCTTTACGTCACCAGCAGTTCCCGCCCCTACGTTTTGCCGCCTCCGTTGCCTAGCAACCAGTTATATTGAAGACAGAATTCCTTTGAAGTTCTTTTGAAGAAAGAATTCACAAACATGGAGAACGAAGTTGCCAGAGAAGTTACTTTGCTGCTGTTAATTATGTTCATGGAACATGTGGTTCCAAGAAAAAAGTACAGGCGAGTCCTGTACTCCAGGCTTAGAGAAGACCATTTCCAGGTAAGAAAAATATAGCTTAAGCCCTGTACTTTGTTGTTAATATTGGCTTCAGAAAACTATAGTCAAGTATGCTAACTGTAGTTCATATGGCTAATCCCATTTAATTTTGACAATATAATACATGTTTAAAATGGCATTAATAAGATTCATAATGTGGAATAACCTCAGCTATGTATCTAATATATTATATATAATGTGGAACTAACCCACCAAAATACATGATTGCTCCCATCTCACCATGTTCAAATCACATATCAAAACTCCACTCTTCATAACTGCTTTATTGTCAATAAACTTGTGTTTTATGTATTTAAAGTGGTTTGCTTTAATTATGTCTTGTGAAAAGTGTTGAGTATGTTAAAACGCTATACAAATCATATGTATTATTTTAGATTTAACATATATTATAAACACTGACAAATAAGCAATTTACACAGAATTCTCTATTGCCCTTTTTCCTCCACCTTTTCTTATAGCCAAGACTCCTGTACTGCAGGATAAATCTGACCGTCCCTGTCCTGGACAGTTTCTTTAATGACCAGGACACACGGCCAGATTTTCGGCTGAGCAGGGAGTCCCTGAACGCGCTGCTGGACCTCCTGGGTCAGGAACGGAGACACGGCTGGGGTGCCACCATCGAGACCCTGGTGTTCCTCTTCTGGCTGGCATGTGGGACATCCTACAGGGTGGTCTCCAGAGCGTTTGGGATGCCTCGATCCACTGTTCACCGGATTGTCCACAGGGTCACTGAGGAGGTGGTGGCCATTCGCCACCAGGTTATCTACCTCCCCAGGACAGCAGAAGACCTGGAGGCTGTGTCGCGTGGGTTCGCAGGACTGGCCAGACACAGAGCCTTCAGAAAAGCTGCTGGAGCAATTGACGGCTGCCATGTCCGCATCGTGCCACCAAGCGGCCCTGATGGTCACTGTTATAGAAATAGGAAGCTTTTCCCTTCAATAATTCTGCAGGCAGTTTGTGACCATCAGGGCCGCTTCATTGACACGTACGTGGGCTGGCCTGGGTCGGTCCACGACTGCAGAGTGCTCCGCCACAGTCCACTGTACCGGCGGGCACTCTACCCTCCTCCAGGGCAGTACATCCTCGCAGACGGGGGTACCCCTGCCTCCAACATCCACTCCCCCTCATCACTCCGTACAGACAGCCGCTGCAAGGTGTGGGACCCCAGCGCTTTAACAGCCATCGGTCCCGGGCACGCTCTATCATCGAGCGTGCCTTCGGGATGATGAAGACCCGCTTTCGCAGCATCTTCCTCAAAGCGCTGGAGGTGCACCACACCTTCGTTCCTCAAGTAAGTATTCACTCAACAGGATTTTGTATAATACTGAAAGACAGTTGAATGACCTAACATGCCTTATTTTCCGGGGTTATAACATATTGCCACTTTTCTATTTCAGGTCATAACAGCATGTGCTGTAATGCACAATATCTGCATCGGAGCCGGTGACATCATGGCCCCCGATGCAGATATTGTTGAGGATGTGGCGGAGGATGAGGGGGAGGATGTGCTGGAGGCGGTCAGTGGTGCCCCTTGGCGGGACCAACTGTGTGCAGAGGTGTCTGCCCTGGAGGAGGTTCCCATGGACCACCAATATATATAAGGTATTTAAAACAATTGTAGAGCAGAGACGTTATGGTGAAAATCATTTAGCAAATGTGTCTTTATTCATCTTTTGTTATTCTCTGTTTATGAAAACATCTTAGTGACATGGCAGCCGTCGATTGCGTCCGCCCTGCAAACCCACGCAATGGACAATTCGGTGGACAGTGGAGAGAAGTAGCTCTGGAGACCTCCCAAGAGGATGCCCCACCATCAGAGGACACCAGGGTCCTAACTGTGGCAGCCCATCCAGGTCCAGCAGCACCACCTGGGACTCCCTGCTCAGCCTGAGCTAACATGTATATAGTTAAACTGTTGTGTTTTATGCTGTTGTGTTTATGCTGTTGTGTTTGTATTGTAGTGTTTTATGCTGTTGTGTTTGTGCTGTTATGTTATATATATGTAGTGAATAAAAAATAGTAATCATCATATTTTTCAGTTGATTACATTATTTATTGTTGTGATAAACATTTATTTGTCCACAATTTTCTCCAGTATGGAAAACAGTCGGTCCATCCTCTCCCTATTCTCTTGGGCTCTCCTCTCCTCTGCCTCTCTCTGGTACCTCATATCCTCTTTTATGAGATCCACTAGTTCATCTCTCCCTTTCCTCTTTCTCCCCTGTGATGGCCCTGGCTGGCTATCTGCATCCGCCACTTCCTGGTCACCCACTGCTGCACTTGGCTGTGGTGTGTCCTCTGGGATGGAGGAAATTAGGACAGGAGGTCTGATGGAGGGCCCCTGTCCTAGTACCTCATCCATTTGGACAAACCACGGCCAAGATGCAGCGGTGGGTTTCCCACTGACTCCCTCTCCTGATCCTGGGTACTTGCAATCCTAAGGCAGAGTAAAACAATCATGGCAGTAAAATAACAGCAGCAGCTAAACTAATGTCGACAAATGTGTTTATTAATTTCACACAGACACACACAGACACACGCACACATACTTTATACTTCTTCTTAAGGTTGTCCCACTTTTTCTTCGCTTGCAGGGGAGTCACCTTCCCCTACTAAAGTATTTGAGTGGGATGAAACACTTTACTCACATTTATAAACGAAATCACTCGCTACTGCCTCGGTTGGGATGGTTGACGCCATTTTCTGAAGAAACGTAACTCGTCACAAGCGCGCATTGCAACCTGGGATATGGTAGACCGCGGAGTGTCCATCAGATGTATCCTTCAAATTGGGGAAAAGTAGGCCGCATTTGTGGGCCGCATTCGGAGGACTCTCGTCTTTTTTTTGAATTGGGACACCCTTCTTTCGGCGGAAGTGACGTATGCGGTCTACAAATGCAGCCTCCGAAGGGCGCAGCCCCTGAATTGAGACACGGCCTGTGTGTGCTCCTTCAGGACCGAATCATCTCTGAAAAAACATTTAACTAGAGACCATAGTCAAGCACGTTCAACGCAGGTGACCTCAAGGTTAAATTGTGAACTGTGCAATTTCTCAAGACTTGTAGTGATACACAGTATTTTGCACATCTAAAAATACACATACACAATAAGGAAACTGTGAAATGTCCCTTCAAAGACTAGTTTTCAGTCCAGCGTGTACAATACTTTTCGTGCACATAAGAGCAAGAAACATCACCTCTGTACTGTTGACGATTTCCGTACAAACTTGTATCAAATTTGTGCTCAAGTCACTTCAAACTCTGAAAGTACAGGATTTGAAGAGACAAATTCGGACCATCTAGATTTAACAACAGATTACATAGAGGATCAAGACCTGCATGATTTGTTACAACAAAAAGTTGCATCTCTTACTGCGTATGCAAACGATTTCGCATGTGTCTAAGACAACAACTCAGGAAATTATAAACGAGCTATGTAGTATTAGCTCAGTTGTGGAAGAGTGCACACCAAAAATAATTTAAAGTGTACTGATCAACCACAATTGTGCAGTCACCACTGCTATAACAGAGATAGTTAAAAAAGCAAACCCCCTAAGTTTCCTGTCAAAGGGCGGACCTTTTGGCTCTGAATACAAAAGAGAAACTTTTTACAAGAATATTAAAGTGATTGAGCCGATTGAATATGTTTTTAGATGCATCTTCCAGACGTAAATTTGTTTATATTCCAATTATGAAAGTCTTGACAGAGCTGTTAAATCGTAACGATGTGTTAGATAAAGTCTTGGAGACAGAACACAGGGAAACTGTTGAACACTCAACTCAGTATAAAACATACAGAGACGGTCTATATTGCAAAGAGAATATTTTGCTCTCATCAGAAGATCTAAGCATTGCCCTAGGACTGTATATAGATGACTTTGAGGTTTGCAACCCATTAGGAACATCAAGAAAAAAACACAAGGTCTGTGCAGTCTATTGGGTCATTTCAAATTTACCAATACGGTATAGGTCATCTGTACAGTCAATCTATCTTGCATGTCTGTGTAATAGCAACGATGTGAAGAACTACGGGTATGGTGCCATTCTTGAACCACTCCTAAAAGACCTTGCCGTATTTGAGCAGCAAGGATTGTATGTCCAGAAATTGGGAACAACTGTTAGAGGTACTGTGCTGTACGTGTCTGCAGACAACTTGGGGGCCCATTCTCTTGCTGGATTCCAAGAGAATTTTAATGTTAATAAATTTTGCCGGTTTTGTTTAGCTAGTCAGCAAGATATTGACATTCACGAGGTGAAGGAGGGAGTGTTTCCACTGCGGACAGTTGAAGCTCACAATCACGACCTTCTGGAATTGAACAGACAGCAGTTAGTTTCCCTGAATGGAGTAAAGAGAGACTGTGTTCTCAATAGACTTTCTCATTTCCACACAATCCAGGGCTTCCCCCCAGATTTTATGCATGACCTTTTTGAAGGAATAGTGCCAAGGGAGTTGAGTCTTTGTATAAAGTCTCTTGTATCCAAAAAATATTTTACAGTAGATTATCTGAATTCCATCATTGAATCCTTCCCTTTCAAGTTTACGGACAAAACCAACAGACCTCAACCAATTTCAAAGTACTTTGCAAAGACAAATTCTATTGGTGGGAATTGCCAGGAAAACTGGACGCTATTGAGACTACTGCCGTTAATGATCGGTCATGTTATACCAGAAGATGACAAAACTTGGCAAATCTTATTAGATTTAAAAGAAATAGTTGAAATACTGGCTAGTGGGCATTTTTCAGATGAGACATTGTCATACTTGGAGTGTAAAATCTCTGATCACAGGTGCCTATTGAAAGAGGTGTTTCCCGATTTCCACCTCCTGCCCAAGCACCACTTCCTGGAACATTATCCGGAACTGATTCGGAGATTTGGGCCTGTGATAGATTTCTGGACTATTAGGTTTGAAGCAAAGCACAGCTTTTTTAAAAGGGTGGTGCATGATTCTCACAACTTCAGAAACATCTTGCTCACTTTAGCGAAAAAACACCAGCTTTCTCAGTGTGCGAAAAAGCACACGTCCCACCGTCCGGGACGTGTTATTTACAATATCGGACAAGTAGATCTTTCAATTGACTTGTCCGGCGGACAAGTGACGTTTTTCGCCCTCATTTATTGACAAATTATTGATAAATTCAGTTTACAAAAGGCAGAACTAATTCGCAAATTGTCCGTGTCCGCCATTGTTCGTTTAGAAATGTTAGTTTCAGTTCTGCTTGTCGATTCCTAAGGAAATGCATCTCGCCGCTTTCTGTACTGTTAGACGGGGGCGGGGCGGGATGTGTAGCACAGTGGCAGGGTTGGGAAGCAAAACTCGGTTCCGAGTGTGGAACAAATAAGAATTGTCCGGTACCGGGATTAATAAGAGTTGTGAGGACAGGAGGCGAGGCCGAGCCCCGCGGACCGCAGCTCTCTCTCTATGCTCCGTATCAGCTGATCGCTGCACGGTGCAGCTCAGCGTCTCTCTCTCTCCCTCTCTCTTTTCTACACACAGCGGATCCGCTGCCCGTTTAACAGCCTCATCTTTGTCAAACTTTCTTATGTTCTTTCTCTTAACACGTAATGAAGGTTATTAAGCGTTTTAGCTCCTATGTTGTTAATATTGACCGCCATTTCCTTTATGAAGTAAAGCAGCCTCCCTGTCTGTGTCCTCGCGCTGTCCTCACATCCCCGGACCCCCAGACTCGGAGGAGCAGAGGGACAGGGGCCCTGTAAGGGGGTGATAAGTTAGGACGATTCGAAGGGCCCGTGACTGACAGGGGCCCAAACAATTTTAGAACATTAAGAAAAAAATGTTTAAGTAACCAATGTGATTATCTTTTCATGGGGCCCAAAATCCCTGGCGGCGCCCCTGCACAGGGATGTCAGTATTGTTTATGAAGCAGGGTATAGAAAGTACATTATTGAAATGAAAATACTATTTATTTACTTTTACAAACAGTGAGCAGCTGGGCAGCTGCAGCATGTGTATTGCAGGACATGTGTAAGCGTGCAAGCGTCTTTGAGTTGTAGAAAAGTGCTACGCCTATAGGCTATAAATATAATGTATTATTATTATTATTAGGCCTATGTGTTGGACATGTGTGGTTGGACTCTGTCTCACAGGCAGGTTGCAGTGTAACATCAGGAGACTGGGCCAATTGTATTCTCAAACTGCACCACTGTGCAGAGATTATTTTTATATAATTGTATTCAATAACCGTAACAAAATTAAACAGTATGAAGTGATTTGTAAATAGGAATACAGATTTGACTTAATGTTTTCATAAATATATTTTTCTCCCAGTTTGTCATTATTTTTACCCTCTCAAAGAACCGGAATCGAGAACCGAAAATAACCGGAATCGAAAAGCAGAACCGGAATCGTTCAAATCCAAACGATACCCAACCCTATGTGTGATGCAGTAAAATCTTACCGCTCACTTACGTTAGCGGTGTCGTAAAAACCGTGGGAAAATGTAAAATACAATGGCGAAGAAGAAGATTCCAGATGCCCCAATTTTTGTCCATTCTGGACAAGTGAAAAATGTATTCGGACAAGTAAATTGCAAAACTCACTTGTCCATGGACAAGTACTCTCTAAAAACTTTTTCTCACACTGTTTCTTTAGCTTACCATCTAGACTTGCCAAGTCTTTTCAGACCTGATTTGGAAGTTGGACACATTGCTATTGTTTCACCTAATACACTTGAGCACCCCATGAAGCAGGCTATAGAGCTGAAATATGGAAACACAACTCATGTATCTCTTGCAACCCATGCCTGCCTCTATGGCACCAAGTATTCGAAGGGTATGATTCTGTCCTTGGGGCACACCAGTGGCTTGCCTAACTTTGGGAAGCTAGTTAAAATTGTAGTTGCGTCCAGCAAAGTGTCTTTCATCATAAAACCATATCAAGCATGGTACATAGGGCACCTGCGGAGTTATGAGCTGAAAGAAAAACAGTCTTATGAACTGGAGATTGTGGAATCCCATGAACTAAATGGATATCAACCCCTGTATCCATACACAAGAGCAGGCAAACTGATGGTGACACCAGTAGTTTTCTTGCTTCACTAAGGTATGGTTTAACTGTTATTTTACTTGAAATGGTGTATTCCTCTCATCCAATGCAAAAACTAATGAATTAATGTTAATTGGCTTTTTTGTTCATTTTTTTCTTTTCTCAGGGTGTTTCTTCTCCATCTCCAGAAAAGTCCTGAGAGTTTCTCAATCAAAGGAAGATGCTGTTGCGCGTGATCATTTCACCACAGGACATAAGGAAGCTCCGATTGGACTCGGTTCCCGATTCAGTTCATGGCCTGAAACTTGTGTTGAAAAAAAGTTTCCAGCTATGCTCCTTGTTTGACCTTCAATATGAAGATGAGGACTTCAAAGACTTCTGTAACCTCACGTGTATTAACGATCTACCAAAGGAGAAGGTTACATTGAAAGTACATTTTTGCTCCGTCTCCTCAGACTCCAGTTTGGACACTTTAAGTGCAGGGTGTCCATCATCTCCTTCAACGTCCTCTGCATCGAGCAGCCATACAGAGTCCTTTGCAGGTCGTTCGCAGCCGTGGCCAACTCTCTTTTCCCCTTCCCATCTTCACAAAGTAAAGAAACCAAGACGGTCTGAAACAAACTTCTTTCCAGATCTCCCCCAGGGAAGAGACCGACAAGATCTTGAAGAAGAGCGAGAAAAGATGGCCCAGGAGATGAGAAAAACAACCCCAAACCTGGCCTTCATTGATGATGCAATGAACGCCACATATGCATTGAGAAGACAGGAGCTTGTTGAAGAGGAGCCACCTGTGGCCGAAATGAAAGTCAGATGGCCCGCGCTGTTTACTGAAAGACAGGTAAAGTGCGTACGTTTTTGCTGGCTTTGAGTGCTTTCAATTTTACCAACGCAAAATCTTGGGCTTCGAAGATGACTGTAGCAACAGGCATGACAAAGTAATAATGTTCTTCTATTTCATATTGCATGTTCAACATTTGTATATGGTTTGAAATCTATATGCTTATGCAATACCAAATATTACATCTGGGCAGCTTGTGAAATGTGAAAACGTAGGTCACTTTTAACTTGGACTAAAATGATGTATAGTAATGCCACTGCACTAAAAATGATGTAATGTCACTTCTTCATATAGATCGTCAAGGAATTCACCAGGCTGATGTCGATGGACCTCAATTCGCTCTATGAGGGTCTGGACAGCCACCTGCAGAAATTCCTTCAGTTGTTCAGGTCAAAGCGCTTTGAGGGGATCAAAGAAATGACATCCTTAATGGAGAGCCTCGACAAGGATGTAAGTACAGTTCTTTACTTTAAAGTACTTTGAGGCAATAGAGCTGCCTTTCCACATTCATTCTATGTTCTCGTGTAAACTCAATGTAATTGTTACGACGGGATACAGGGGAAGGACCCAAAAGCAGGTGCCTGAGGCAGAGCTTGATGCAGTTCAATGATTTAATAAACAACATGGTGGTACAAAGGCTTAAGGGATAGTGAGGCAGGCAAGGGTCAGAGAAGGCAGGCCACACACACACACACACACACACACCACACACACACACACACACACACACACACACACACACACACAGACACACAGACACACGGAATATGAAGGAATCTATTAAGTTAGCTGTGAACTTAGTGCAAATAACCAGAATGTCTTGTGCAGTGAGGGGGTTATATAATTCTGATAGCATCGAGCAATATTCATTTATCATGTGTTTTGGCAGGCATCGAACCAAAGGAAGAGGGCAGCAGTGTTGCAGGGCCTACCATGGTACATGAGGGAGAATCCTTCAACTATCATGAAGATGTGTGAGGTAAGCGCTGAAATGTCGTTCAAGATGATACAAAAACGAGTTCACAATGAACAGGGTTACACTAGTCGTTTCAGGCGTCGTCTGTGTATGCACATATGGCAAAGCATCTCTAAAGCACTTTTGTTGTTGTTTTGTGTTTCTTTTTGCATGAAGCCAACGGATCCCGAAGAGGACGTCATCAAGGGAATGGTGATTGGAATCCTTTTAGTCGTTGAAGATGTGAAGGAACCTCTTCCAGCTTCATTCAACGATGTCGCCCTCGTGATCGAGGAAAGGATAGTCATACGTCACCTTGGTGATGTACCCAATGCTTTTGTGAACCTGATGGGATTGCAGTACATGCTGAACCTTGACTATCCAAAAGACTTGAAATATACCTTTGAGGTGATTCAGCGCCTGTTCATGGGAATTGGGTTGGACACTCTCTAAAGAATAAATTGCTCAGTTAGAGAGATGGCCTAGGAAGATGTCTCTGCATCTGTCCCAAAGGATGCATTTTCTTTTTTTGTCATTTGTCCACTGTTCTAAGAGGAAAACAAATGACTCTGCGGCAGTGGCGGTTCTAGACCAATTTGACTGGGCGGGCCAGGCTGGGGCCAGTTATTTTCTGAGGGGGGGACATTAATAAATGCAGAACGAAAAAGACAAAGACAGTATGAAGTAATTGCGCATAAGAAAACAATGCAATACAGTTATTGGTATTTGTTTCATTACACATTTATTTCAGATAGATCTTATAGTTACAGTTTTTAGTTTCAGTAACAGAACCATTCCAATGACAGTATTTGTTTCAGCAACTTTGTTACAATTTAACATTCAATAACACAAAATAAAACACATTACTGTTAGCTTCAGCTTAATTTATAGTACAATTTTTGGAATAACACCATATCATATTTATATCAAAATAAAGGCAATGAACAGTTACATCTCTACTTTACATAAGGGTGTCTGCATCCCAGGCTGTAGTTTCCTTCCCAAAATGTCACATTACAGCAACAAAATCCTGCGTTTTTTGTGATTTTTTGGCAAACCGATCAACAAATAAGTCAAGATTCAAAGCCTTTGACCTCCTTGACTCAATACTAAGCACACCCAGATTGCTCAGTCTCTCATCAGTTATGGTGGATCTGAGAAAAGTTTTGACCAGCTTCAATGTAGAGAAACTACGCTCACAGGAAGCAGAACTGACTGGGATTGCGACTGCTATTTTGCAGAGTCTGAAGAGCTCAAAAAACACTCCTTTATAAGGCTCAATGAACTGAACAAGCTCAACTGTACTATCAGGTCTCTGCATCCCAGTCTTTATTTTCCTATCTAAAATTCTGCTGAACTGATGTAGTTCATGCCCCAAGTCCTCAATATTTGCATCATACAACTGAGCAAATGAAAACAGAGTTGTCTCCTTCAAAAATTCTTTGCTTTTGGGGTTAAGAGCTTGGATGCTATTCATCATGTCACAGTTTGTGTTTGAAAACCGTCTATTAAGCTCATTGAGCATCTGATCAATGACAGGGTAGAAAAAGGCTGTACGAAACCCGTGTTTATCTTGTTCTGTCTCTCTCTGTCCAACAGTAGTCAGTACGAAGCTTTCAGCAAGTTTAGAGCTCAGTCTTTTTTGTCGTTTTGCTGCTGGCTGTATTGCAGTATCACATTGCTCAGAAATGTTCAACACTTCATCCCACAAGTTATCAAAAAATGACTCCTGCCTGAAGTCATTCAATGTCTGAACTAAAGATCCAACTAAGTCAACAGCCTTTGAAAGGTCAAGGGATGAAGACTGCAACATGTCAGAGAGAAATTTAGTTTCTCCAAACACTTTACGGAGTGTTACAAGATGCACAATGAATTCTAGATCCAACTGTGCCAGCAGACCACGTGCCTCAATAGATCTCTCACCATTGCGTTCTTGGGCTATGTCTTGCAGTACTCGCTTGAGGGCCGGTAATCTATCCATAATGTTACGAAGAGATATAAATCTGCATGCCCATCTAGTGTCACTCAATCGCTGGAGTTCTCTTGGGGCACCTTCGTACATCTCTCTTTGGATATCTAGCCATTTGGGGTGGACATACGACCCAGATGTGAAGACGTATAGCTTTTCTAGTAAGGAGAAGAACTGCTCTGCTTCTGGGACAGCTTTGACTGTATCTACTAAAACTAGATTTAGACAGTGAGCATTGCAATGAACATAAAAAGCATATTTAGCTTGCTCTCTGATTCTAGCCTGGACCCCTGAGTGCTTACCGCTCATGACAGCAGCACCATCATATGCTTGGCCTACGAGGTTGTTTTTGTATTCCAGACCATTACTTTCCAATATGTGAATTATTTTTTCAGTAAGCCCTGCTGCATCTAGCCTCTCTGCTGACTCAAAATGGAGAAAACTCTCCTGGATAGCACCATTGAAGTAGTACCTGACTACAAGAGAAATCTGTTCTTTTTTTTTAACATCTTTTGTTTCATCTGCCATGATGCTAAAGACTTCACTGTTTTTCACTTCCTCTGTTATTTCAGATCGAACCATGTCTGCAAGACAACCCAGAACTTCATTCTGAATGGTTTTGCTTGTGTACTTTGCATTATGAATGGAAGTCAACCTTTTTTTAACAGCTTTGTCATGGTTAGCAATTGTCTCTAGAATTGTCATGAAGTTCCCTTTATTATCTGAGCCTGCAGACTCATTGTGTCCTCTTTGGGCAATGTTTTGTGTCGCAGTAAGTAGCAGCACTTCGGCTATGGTTTTTATATATTCCCGATTTTCTTGAACCAGTTTGTTATGTTCTTTGTTAAGTACATTTGCCAATGTTGCATTAGATGTCACAGCTCTCTGGTAGTCTTTCCATGCAATCATTGCGTGCGTGTGCCGCTCAGATTTGGCATGGATTGCAAATCCCCCCTCTTTGTATGTTGCCTTCTTCCAGTTTTTGAAACCTGAAGGTGAATCAAATACAGTGTCTGTGCTATTCGGAGGGCTAAAATGTCTGCAGGCGTAACAATGAGCAGAGTCTGACATTTTGGAGTACTCAAGCCAGGGGTGAATCTTGTACCAGTCAGCCTTGAAACTCCTTCTCCGGTCACCCATCAAGGTCCTTGGAAACAATTTCATGTGTGGTTGCATTGGTGGCTCTCCTTTGCATTTGCTGATATCTGTGGAGAAAGATAACGCAAATAATTAGTTTATTATTACTATAATTGAAACAGATAATTATAAATTATATATGCACATTTACCAGAGCAATGAAGAACCACAAATTAGATATCTATATTAATAGATTTATGACATGAAGCTGCTTTCTCCCTGTTATATTTGGTTAAGCCAGATTATAGTTATGATATTTATTATTGGCAGCCGAGATGGTTTGAGTCCAGGAAAGCCCTTATCTTATCCCAAAGCCAACAGGCTTTGGGATAAGATATAAGATAAGATTATATAAGATATAAGATAAGACATCTCGGCTGCCAATAATAAATATCATAACTATAATAATATTAATAAATAAATATAAATAAGCTATGAAGAAACAGAAAAATAATGGTAATAATAATGAAAGAAGTGAAATTAAATGGGAAATGGATGAATAGGTGAATTAATCAGAAAAGGAAGAGATATATATATATATATATATATGTGTATATATATATATATATATATATATGTGTATATATATATATATATGTGTGTATATATATATGTATATATGCGCATATATATATATATATATGCGCATATATATATATATGCACATATATATATATATATATATATATATATATGTATATATATATATATATATAGTATATATGTATATATATATATATGTGTATATATATATGTGTGTATATATATATATATATGTGTGTATGTATATATATATATGTGTATATATATATATATGTGTGTATGTATATATATATATATATATATATGTGTGTATATATATATATATGTGTATGTATATATATATATATGTGTGTATATATATATATATATATATGTGCATATATATGTGCATATATTTATGTGCATATATTTATTTATTTATTTTGTTTTATAATAAAAAAGAGGAAACAATGAAGTATATCTATATTATGAAGCAAATCATGTATAAATACACTGTATTCCCCCTACCCTCACCCTTCATGTTATTGTCCTGTCCTATTGTGATGTGTGTGAGCCATGTCCTTGTCCGTATGTTTTTGTCTTTGAAAATGTTTAATAAAATATAAATGTTAAAAAAAAGATTTATGACATGAGGGAAAATGTAATGAATTAGTATCACACACACTCCTACATGAGACAAACCATTTGAACTGTAACTAAATTAAAGCAGGCACATTGTTTTTCAAATCACAAACCTGATGTTCCAGAACTTGTGGATGCATCCTCAGCCTCACTCTGCGACTCCTCATCTTTCTCTCCCTGCTCTGCCTCTGAACCCTCACTTTCAAGCTCAGTCTCTCCTGAAAAGTCCTCAGGTTCTCCCTCTGTGGCAATCTGCACTTCCTGCTGTGTCTGACTCTCTGTGTTATTGTCTGCCTCATCATTTATTTTCTTTGGGGCGAAAAAAGACATGTCCTGTTTTCGCTTCATTTTGAAGAACTATAGAGCAAACACAAAGGGGGAGGACAACACTTCAGTGTATATATATGTATATAAAATATATATACATATAATGTATAACCGCTAGTTACATTTCACAACTACATAGCTAGGGTGACCAGGTGTCCCGCTTAAAATAGAACGAAATGGCGGGATAAACTTTTGGTGGTGTAAAATGGAGCCTGGGACAAAGAAAATGCAGCTACAAAAAAGCCTGGGAAGGTACTTATTATTGGGTGAAACCGGTGGAGGGAGATTCCCAGAGCGTGTTCTGGCTCGGTTCGCTGACGGCCGGCACCACCCTTTATTATTTATTTATTTTAAACGGCATCATTTAAGGGGGCACTGACAGGCGACAGATGATGAAAGCAAACTGTTTGCTGTCGCTGATTACGTCGCCCACTAAGTTAACTAACGTTAGTCAACAACAACACTTACTGACCTAAAGTCTTACCTTGTAACAATTACACGGATACAATAGTTTAACTCACCTTCAATTATCGTGGTACTGGTAGGTTTCAATCTCGATGCAACAGCCTCTGATCCGAGATGAAAAGTGGTTTTTTTTCGCGCGCTTCAGCCGGACAGTGAAAGTGTCATTTGGGGTGGACATACGACCCATACATACATACGACCCGCTCTAATGGGTCCGACTAGAATGACGAATAACGTTAGTTCCGCCTATTCCATCATTGAATAAATCGTGTAATAAATCATAAATTTTTCATTTTTTTCACTTTTCATTTTCAGGGGGGTCAGAGGTCAGTGTTAGGGGGGCACTTTTCATTTTCTATTGCTCTATTTTGAGGAAGTGTCAGAGACACTAGTGTGTATTTTATGTTGTACAGCAACCATGAACAGAGTGGATATTTCAGTACTGTTCGAATGTTTTAATTTTCTAACTGACAGTTACATTTCTCAGTTAGAGATACCATTTTCTATGTATGTTTTACTGCATTTTACTGCAGCAACCCTGAACACTTACTCAGAATGGACTCTGTTTAACAAGTCACTCAATTATAGTTTTATCAATGGGACAGTGTAATTTCAGTTTTTGAGCAGCCCAGAGCAAAAACAATGGTGTGTTAGAGGGTGTTTTTTGTTTGGTCTACATGTCCCAAGGAAGGTCTTTATGATATGTTGACATCCATTGACACACTTATTTGAATTAAAAAGCAACACTGAACAGTTAATGAGTGTGGGTTGGAGTTCTTCATTTCTTCAGTTATTGATATTGTAATAACAGTCCTGATTGAAATGTCTTTTCAGCAATTTTTTCATGTGTTAATATTTAGGTTAGACTAAGCTAGTTCTCATGTTGATTTATAGTATAACTTTGTAGCTATTAGTTTGCTTGTCCTGGTAAGCTAACTTGGTAATAGAAGTTGAACAAACAAAGTTGTACATGTTGAGCCAACTTCATTAACACATTTTTAAGAACTCAATAAAATAAGTTTAACCAACATCTTCTTAAGTTATCTTAACTAATATTTTCTAGTCCAAATAACTTGACACATGAAGTTGTGTCAACAGACTACAAGTTGTATCAACTATTTTATTGAAGTGTAATAGACTTGACACTAAATGTTGAATCAACTTGACACAACTTAACTCAGTCAAAGCAAAAAGATGACTTGACTTAGTCAAGTTGAGTCAACAAATCATTTTTAACAGTGTGTGATGGCAAATATTAACACGGTCATGGTCAACGTCAAATTTATTTCTAGAGCGCTTTAAAAAACAAACTTGTTGCATTTGTTTGAAAAGCACGTAATTCATGATAAGCTGTAAGCAGATATCGCATGTTTGCGGTGGCATGTGTTCCCAGCTAGACATTTTTGGTTCTCAAAAAATTCGGAGAATGTGGGACGTTTTATTTTGGTTCCCAGAATATTCTTCTGAAAGGTAGGATAATGTTCTCTAAAAACATTCTTAAAATGTCTGGTGATAACCTTAAGATGTTTTTGATAACATTGTTAGAACATTATGCCCTACTGTTCTTAAAACGTTTTCAGCGGGACGTTTTATTTTGGTTCCCAGAATGTTCTTCTGAAAGGTAGGATAACATTCTTTAAAAACATTCTTAACATTTTTGGTGATAACTTTCTTAGATGTATGAGCGCATTGAGACAATGAATAGGACGTATAAAAACTAATTTGCATGCCAATATTCACTCACATGCACTTATAATCACACTAAGGTATGTAGGCCCACAGTATTCATAATATCATATGTGTAAAATATCAGAAAATAATCACACTTTTTTTCTGACTATAAAGGTTGTGTCTCGTATGTAGGTTCTAACTGTTAGATAAGCTATCTGGCCGTGTGTGGTTTGTGAGGGCTGTGTATAAACAGTGTCCGCTGTTTATGCATATTGGATAAAAATCGCTATTGCACCCTTTAGATTTGAGACCGACAGACATATGTTAGTGTTTCTACTGTGTGTGTCTCTCTCCCCCCCCCCCGCCTCACACTCATTTTTGTGTCTCTCCCAGGAGGAATCCAAGGCCTTCCACACTCCCAAGACCAGCCAGGCCTCTCCACCCTGGAACAACTGTTTCCCACTGCTGCCATAACCAACCTCCACTCCCAGCTCCCCTTTTCTAATAAACAAATGTTACTTTCACCAGCTGATTCCGAGTCATCCTTTTACATGTGTTAATAGTCAAATTCCAATAGTTAAGTAATCTATCAAAATCATCCTAATGACCACAGTGGTCAGTCCACTTACCCAGGAATTTTGAGTTGAACAATTACAGGAATATTATGTCTTTATGTTCTAATAATGTAAAAATATTTGAGTAAATTGTTACCATAGAACATTTGCATAATGTTTTAAACATAAAGCATGTTATCCTTCTCTAAAATAATAACATTCTGGCAACATAAACAAATCTAACTTGCAGCTGAAAACGTTTTAAGAACAGTAGGGCATAATGTTCTAACAATGTTATCAAAAACATTTTAAGAATGTTTTTAGAGAACGTTATCCTACCTTTCAGAAGAACATTCTGGGAACCAAAATAAAAGCTTCTGCTGAAAACGTTTTAAGAATAGGAGGGCATTATGTTCTAACAATGTTATCAAAAACATTTTAAGAATGTTTTCAGAGAACGTTATCCTACCTTTCAGAATAACGTTCTGGGAACCAAAAGAAAACTTCCCACTGAAAACATTCCTAGAACAATGAATGTAACATTCTCAGAATGTTTTTAGAACCAAACATTTCTCGCTGGGGACTTTGTGTTTGGATATAATGATAAGTCCTGGAGTCTGGAGTGCTCTGATGATGATGGTTACTGTGTCTGGCACAATAACCAAAGAACACCCATCTCTTTCTCCCCCTCCGCCTCCTCCTCTGTCTCTGGTAGAGTAGCAGTGTATGTGGATTATCCTGCTGGCACTCAGTCGTTCTACAGAGTCTCTTCTGACACACTGGTCCACCTCCACACCTTCAGCACCACATTCACTGAACCTCTTTATCCTGGGTTTGCTGTCTGGTGTCTTGGTTCCTCAGTTTCTATCTGCTTGGAATAAATTATTATTTCTAGTTTGAGGTAAAACATTTGTTTATTTGATCAGTTACAGTGTCATTATTTGACACTTCAACTGGCTGGCGTTTACCTTTGTAACAAGGTGGCACCCGCCCTTTGAGATGATCAAATTACAGCAGTGTTTGGTGCCCCGTGTGAGTGACATAACTGTTGGCACTGATGTCAGTGATAATCAGTGTTGGGGTAGTTACTCTAAAAAAAGGCAATGCATTACCCATTACTAGTTACTTTTTTTTGGTTTTACTTCACTAAATTACTCACTGCTGAAATAAATGAGTTACACTACTTGTTACATTACTTTTGTATTACTCTGTAAGATCACCTGAGACGCACCATAAATCAAATGTAAATACAAATATAAAGTCTCCTCACCAGTGTAGCGCCTTACTACCCCCAACACTGGTGATAACCCAATGTTTTTTTACTTTTCTAAACTAGCCAAAATCGTTTTATTAAGAAGAAGATAAACCTTTATTGAAGTGAAATTCAGTTTTCCACTCAGTTTTTTTTATACATGCACATGCTTCTTATATAGGTACAGGCATATGCACACATAGACATCAAAGTGGGCTTGAGCCCCTGCCCTTTTTCTTCCTCCAGAGAAAGTGCCCTTTTTTTTTCCCCTTTTTTTATTTTTTTATAAATTAATATATATCTACTGCTGTTTGCGCACAGTTTCCCTTTCCAAAAATATATTGATTGAATACAAAATTAAAATATCAGGTCGGGAGATTAGACTGTGAAGTTCCGTAGCTCTCCCTCCCTCCCTCCGTCCACGTCTCCTGCACAGCGGTGCGGACAGTCATCGGCAGTCACTTCAGACAGACAGGTAGCAGCACCTCCCACTTTACAGTCCCCATGTTATGCCGGCTTTTCTTGGTTTATTTTGAGGTGAGTGGTGATGAACAAATTACTAAACTGCCAGTGCCTCAAGTTTACAGCTAATTAGCTAAAAGACAATAACAAATATAGTTAACTAAGGTAGGCTACTAGCTAATGGATAACTTAGCTCAAGGTTTAGCTAAGGCAATTCATCATGGGCATACAGGCTAATGTACTGTACTTAAGGGGAGACACTTAAAGACCCTGTGAAGTGTGCCGGTGCATGATCTGTTATGCTAATACGTATAGTAATGACCAAAATTGTCCATTGGAACCCATATCAAAGATGTTGGAATAGCAACGAATTTGACGAGTTGGAATTTTCCGCTGGGAAATCCGCAGTCGACCTCCGCCTTCGTGGGCGTGGCTTGCGATCTACTGCGTGACGTCAGAAGATGGGCTCAGCCGAAGTGTTTACATTCACCACCGTTCATTTTGTCTCTGTTTCAAAGTCGAATTTACCAACGTTTTTGAGCGAGAATTTTATTGGAAAGTGTTTCGCAGTCGACTGGAAGTGATTGCCAATCGAGGAAACCTGACAATGGAGGCGACAGTGAAGAAAAAGGGAGGAAAAACACACGGGAAGCGATGCATTGCCGCTGGCTGTGGTAATGTCAATTCTGCCGAAGTGGCGATGTTTCTGTTCCCAAAAGATGAAGGTGAGTGGCTGGTGTCATTGTTTCGTAGATTCGTAGATTGTTTATGAAAAATAAAGGCCACTGTGTTTGTGTTTACTAACAAGACTATCATGGCGGCGGCAGAGCTCAAGTCGAGTTTCTCCGCCTGGAGATATTCTCACTATTTCACTTTTGTCGAGCACAAAGAAAAGAACGTTTTAGTTAAATGTAAGTTGTGTCTTGGCGGGTCAAAGATCCTATCGACTGCCCAAAACAGCAATTAAAATCTGTTGAAACATCTGCAGAAACAACATGCTGGGACGAAGCTAGTAGCTAAGACCACAGACCCAGACTCATCCGACGCCACTCCACCTCCACCTAAGCAACAGCGGCTGGATTGGCACTTTGAAACATATCTTTGTGTTTGTGTTTGTATAGACCACATTGCTTAGCAGAGTTCAGTGATGCAAATGCATGTCAAGTTGATCAACAGGTTGTATTATTCTCCGATGCAATAACAGTACTGAAATGAAGGCTACAGTATAAGGGCATTAATGGGTGCCCTTTTTTAAGTAACTAAAAAGTTACTTTTCACAGTAACGCATTACTTTTTGGTGTAAGTAGTGAAGTAACTAGTAATTGTAACTAGTTACTGGTTTTCAGTAACTAGCACAACACTGCATGTGAACATGAATGTTGCATCATGCTATGAACAGATGAATGTATGATCAGGTGATGGCCAATCCTGTGTGTAGATCTACTCTAGATCTATGACAAAATATTGTCCTCAACTAAATTGACTTCCATGGCCACTTTCCTCATCTATCCTGTCCGAAAAGCTGTCAAAATCACTCATTTCTCTCGCACCAGTATCACTTTCCGAAGTCTCCGCCATGTTTACAATCACAACTGGGCCCATCTTGTGACGTCACAGCCGCTATCGTCTGCAGCAGCGGTAGGCTCAGACGGCCGTTCACGGGATGAAACATTTGCGATGTTTATCTCGTCCCTCGCACTTCCTAAAAAATTATTTTAGCCATGAACAGGTACAATTATATGTAAGAAATGAAACTGCCATTTCATTTTGGCGCAAAAAATGCACTTCACTGGCACTTTAAAGTGAATACAGTAAAATGTGTATCTAATAACGTCATCACAATCGCCACATTGATATGCAAATTAGGCGTTAACTATAGGCCTAATTAAAACGCGCTAATTTGCATGCAGTTACCAAGGCATTGCAGGTGGAAAGGATAAAACAAAAAAACACATCACCTCACAACTTCCCCAGATAGTTACTTACGTCAAGTTAAGTAACTGTTATGTTTAAATGCAGATTAGCTTTAAATCTATAGATGAATTCAGACATGGTAGTAAGACGAACACCATTTATATGTGTTTCTTGGAAGTTTTATTTCCATTAGAGTGAAAGAAAACATGGAAGCAAAATAGACCAAATTAACAAGTACATGAAAAAACGATCTTTTTGCCTGTAATGGTCCTTAAACAGTAACTTCATCATTTTGATTGTTGGCTGCTCATTTAATAACTATTAATGTTACTAGTTTGTTGTCTGCTCTTGTGCATTGTGAATACTAAAGAAGACCATTGTCTCTGTGTTAGCTGATTATTTTTGTAGAATTCTGTTGAGTATTAAACAATGAATTGCGTGAGTGTGAGGGTATTCAAATACATTGGTCAGTAAGTCAGAGATGTGCAACTATATTTAACTTTTTGTTTTAAAACATTTTTTTATAAATGATTATGGGAAGTGCCCTTTTTCTCACTTGAGCACCCGCCCCCCAAAATGTCTGTGCACGTCCCTGTATAGGTACATACAAATACACACAGTAATGTTTTTTGTGCACACATGCACATACAGATACAAATACACACAGTGATATACACACGAGAGGATCCAGAGCGGCGATGTCACGGTAGAGTAAAGCAGGCAGGACCCAAATGCAGATTACACAGAAAATACCTTTATTTCAAGGCTCAAATGATCATACAGAATTCCTCACCGTGAACACAGTCAAAGACTAACAAGGATCTAATAATGACAGACAGAAAAACGATAGTTACGTATGTAACTACGGTTCTATGAATCCTGGATGACCGCCAGAGGCGGTGCTTAGCACTGAATATCTTCTGTCTCGCGCATGCGCAGGTCGAATATTTATATCAACAAAGTCACGTGTGACCTCGTATGACCCCGGAAGGCATAAGTTCCGGTGCTGTCAACGAGTTCAGTCCTATGGACTCTTCTCGCGGAAACACGAGATTCCGAGTGACCAAGAACTCTGGCGGTCATCCAGGATTCATAGAACCGTAGTTACATACGTAACTATCGTTCTATTTCATCCTTACTGACCGCCAGAGGCGGTGCTTAGCACTGGATGACTTATACCAACAGAGTCACGAGGAAGTCTGAATACTTACCCTATAGGGATGGCCTAGGTGGACTCTGCAGGAGGACCACACCCAGCGGGTGAGGGGCGGCAACATTCACCCTGTAGTATCTGGCGAATGTGCTCGGGGATGCCCATGTGGCCGCGGCACATATGTCCTCCAGGGGCACACCTCTCAAGCTCGCCCATGACGTTGAGACACTCCTGGTAGAGTGGCACTTTACTCTGGGTGGCAAGGGACGGTCATTCGCCTTGTATGCCTGGGCAATGACGTCCACAATCCAGTGGGACAAGCGCTGTTTTGAGAGCGCACAGCCCCTTCTAGGACCACCGTAACACAGAAAGAGCTGTTCAGACTGACGTATGCCTGCGGTAGTCTGGACATAAGCTCTAAGGGCCCGCACCGGGCATAAGAGTCTTGACCTCTCTTCCCCCTCTCATGGGGGTCACACCGTGCCAGCTGGATAGGCCGATTAAAATGAGAGCGTGCCAGCACCTTAGGGAGGAACGCTGTGTTCGGCCATAAGGTGACACCTGAGCCATCTGAGTTCCACCTCAGACACGAGCTGTTCACGGACAAGGCCTGAAGCTCGCTTACACGCTTTGCTGAGGTGATGGCAAGAAGGAAAGCAGTCTTAGCTGAGAGCCACCTCAGTTCTGCCTGTAACAAGGGTTCAAAGGGAGGCGAGCATAGGGCCTCCAGCACCAAGGGCAGGTCCCATGTAGGAGCCCTTGGGATGTTCGGGGGGCGAAGCCTCAGAGCCCCTCAAAAAGAGGGATACCAGCCTATGGCTCCCCACTGTGTTGTTGTCAACCCTTGCGTGTTGAGCTGATATAGCAGCCACATACACCCTGACGGTAGCGGGACACCGGCCGTCGTCCAGGAGGGACTGCAGGAACTCAAGGGTAGTAGGCACCGAGCAATGTACTGGGTCCTCATTTCGCCCTTGGCACCAGTCAGAAAACAGTTTCCACCTGTTTTCGTACTGCCTACGAGTAGATGGTGCCCTAGCATTGAGAATAGTCCTCCTGACAGGCTCTATGCAGTCGCTCAGCAGCGGGTCGGGCCCTCCAGTGGCCAGACCCACAGCTGGAGGCGGCAGGGGTCGGGGTGCCATATCCGAGCCTCCAGCTGAGACAAGAGGTCCTTCCTGTTGGGGAGACGCCAAGGCGTCCCGCAACAGAGTCTGTGCAGCAGGGAGAACCAAGTCCTGGCTGGCCAGAAGGGGGCCACCAGAAGAAGCCTGTGGCCCTGATGAAGCACTCTGAGGAGTGTTGGTAGGATCAGAGGAAGGGGTGGATAGGCATAGAGAAGACACCCTGGCCATGAATGAGCCAGGGCGTCCTGACCCAAAGGGCTGGTCTTCTCCGTCAAGGAGAACCATAGGGGGCAGTGGGTCGACATCTTCGAGGCAAAGAGATCTACCTCTGCCCTGCCGAAGAGACCCCAGATGCTGGTCACCACCTCTGGATGGAGCCGCCACTCCCCCGGTGGAGGCTTGTGAGGAAGTCGGCGACTTGGTTCTGCTCTCCGGGCAGATACAGTGACCGTAGGCTGGCCAGGCAAGGAGCTGCCCAGGTCAGGAGAGCCTGGGACACCTCTAGCAAGCGTGCAGATTTGGTGCCCCCCTGGTGGTTCACGTGATACACCGTTGTAGTGTTGTCCGAGCGGACAAGCACATGCCTCCCCCTCAGGTATGGCAGGAAGTGCCTGAGTGCTAGGTGCACAGCTCGCAGCTCTAGTACGTTGATGTGTTCTGTGCAGTCCTGAGCAGACCACTGCCCACAGGCTGTCCTGTTTTTCCACACCGCACCCCATCCCGAGAGGCTGGCATCCGTCGTAACGGTCTCTCTGCGGAAAGGGACGGAGCCCATGGCCACGCCCCTCGACATATACGACCTCTCCCTCCATGGGGATAGAGTGGAGAGGCACTGTTGTGACACCCTGATTTTTCTGTGCCTGTGCAACTTGGGGTCTAAGTGGAGGCCGTTCAGCCATCTCTGCAGGGGGCGCAGTGACAACAAGCCCAAGGGAACGACAGCTGAGGCAGCTGTCAGCTTGCCCAAGAGGCGGAGAAACAGGATATACGCCAGAGACCTGCCCCTTTTGAAGAAGGGAAGAAGCTGGAGGATGTCGTCCAGGCGCTGAGCAGATGAACAGGCCCGCATAGTGACTGTGTCCAGAGCCACCCCAATGAAGGTTAGGCTCTGAGAGGGGTTCAGACAACTCTTCTCCATGTTCACCTTGAGGCCTAGCCGGGCGACATGAGAGAGAGAAGGTGTCCTGGGTCGACTGCAACCGGGATGGTGCACAGATTAACCAGTCGTCTAAGTATGGCAGAATCTTCATACCCTGAGACTGCAGGGGCGAGAGGGCTGCCGCGACACACCTGGTGAACACCCTTGGGGAGAGGGAGAGTCCGAATGGGAGCACCCTGAACTGGAAATGACGGCCTCTGAAGGCAAAGCGAAGAAACTGCCTGTGATGAGGCACAATAGGCACATGAAAATAAGCGTCCTTCAAGTCGACGGACGTGAACCATTCCCCCCTGGCAACGGTACGAAGAACGTCCGCTGTGCTCAGCATATGGAAAGGTAAAATCTTTAGGAACTTGTTGAGTCCCCTCAGATCGAGGATTGGGCGAAGTCCACCGCCTTTCTTCCTTACCAGGAAGTAGGTTGAGTAGAAGCCCCCGGGCTGTGAGATGGGGTCCACAGGCTCGATTGCACCCTTGGCAAGGAGGACTGACAGCTCCTGGTTTAGGGCGATCTCTTTTGCCGGGTCGCTTATGGTGGTCATTTTGACCCGGCTGAAGGCTGGGGGCCGGCGTCGGAACTGAAGCTTGTACCCTTGGGTTAAGGTGGAAACCACCCAGGGGTCTGAAGCTTGAGCTACCCAGTAGTTGAGCTGCTGCTGGGAGAAATAACCGACCGCCGGCCCCAGACCCTCAGTACCTTGCCCCCCGGCCTCTGGAGGCTCTGGGGGGGCGACGGTTAGGCACCGGATACCGAGGCTGCCTTGGGGGCGAGTTAACAGGACCGTAGCGGGCCGGCCCCCTCGTGGGACGCTGAGGCCCATGGCGGACACCGGGGTGAGCCGGTGGATGGGAGCGGCCTGGGAGGCAGACGCAGGACCTCTAGGCCTACCGGGGGGGGGCATGTCTCTGCGAAGAGCTGAGAACTGTTGCCTGGTCTGACTAGCTTGGACAGTCCGTTCGAGCACCTGTACGGCAGCTGAACCGAACAGCTCCCCCGGCTCCACTGGGACAGCACGGAGAGTCCTCCTACATGCCTCTGATAAGGGTGACTGTGCCAGCCAAACCTGGCGACGAGTTGGACGAGAGTGGACATCAGGCGCCCAAGCTCCCTAGACATCAGAGCAAACGCCTGTAATGAGGCGTCACTGAGGCTGGTAGAGGAAGCGCTGAGAGCCTCCTGCTGCAGGGAAGCTGAGAGGGCGAGCATGAGGTGAGAGAGGGAATTGCCTATACGGCCCATGCGCGCCGCTGCATCGTAAGCCTTAGTGAGCAGGTCATCAGTGACCCGACATTGGGGTCGAGGGCACCTGGCCTCCGACCTCAGAGCTTCGTCAGGGGAAACTATGAGGGAAGCAATGGTAGGCTCAACAGCCGGCATGTGGTCAAGGCCGACTCTTGCCGCATCCTGCATGGCTGCCAGGGCTCGGCCATCGGACGTAAGACGGGAAAGAGCCTTAGTGTCCCTCCAGCATGCATGTAACTCCCTCAGATACTCACAAGAGGGAGGAACGGAAAAGGTGGCGGGTGCCAGAGTGCGCCTGAAGAACGCACTGGCAGGCGCTGTTTCGGGCTGCTGTACATCCAGCTGCTGGCGAGCCAGTGCCATGCGAATGACGGTACCCATGGAGCTGTCATCTGCCCCCTCCGAGGATCCCTGAGCTGAGGTACAGGAGCCAGGCCCAGAAGCATGGGATGGGCCCTCCCCGTCATACTCATTAAATTGAGTGGCTGAAGCTGCCATCGAGAACACATCGTCATCTGGAACCAGCTCAGCCGTGGGTGGATTGGGTGCAGCGGCGTGCTCTGTACGGGCACCAGAATGGAGAGCCAAGAGGAGTGACTTCATCTGGGCTAGCTCAGTAGTGAGTAGGTCCACCCTGGCGGACAGCCTATCAGGCTTAATCCTCTTCTTGGGCGGGGCACCCGCAGCCTCTGCGGCCCAACGCCTAGGATGGGTAGGATGGGCTGGGGTCGCCTGCGCAGGGGGAAGGCCACCCTCAGTCAGTAGTAAAATCGATGAACCGCTCCATTGTTGTGGTTTCTGTGTTGCTGAACTGACCAGGAAGGACATTGAGCTAAATGAAAAGTTTTGCGATATCTCGCAAAAGTACTGCGAGATCTCGCAAATGTTTTGCGATATCTCGCAAAACATTTTTTTTTGTTCAAATAACTTTTTTTTCTTCTCCATGTCCCCTAGGGGGCTCTGTAGGAACCAATTGTGCGCCATGAGAGGGGAGCGGAGACACTCTCTTCACTAGCGCCGTAACGAGTTAGCCTTGAGCGAGAGCACTCAGCTAACTGGACCAATTATGCGCCGTGAGAGGGGAGCGGAGAACTCTCTTCACTAGCGCCGTAACGAGTTAGCCTTGAGCGAGAGCACTCAGCTAACTGAAGGATGGAACAGGAACCAAATGTGTGCAGTGAGAGGGGAGCGGAGACGCTCTCTTCACTAGTGGAGTAACAATTTAGCTTGAGCGAGAGCACTCGGCTAACTTGCGATCTCACCGACTGACGTGCAGGAGCGTCCGCTCTTTACCGGTCCGGAGCTCCTGGGGTCCGAGCGGTGGACACCGCGGTACCCTCCCTTGGGAGGGCGACAGCTCGTCGCAGCCTTTGGAGGGCGAGTGTTTTTTCTAGCCCGCAGCTCCGATCGAGACGATCACAAGGCTACAGGTAGCGATGAGCTAGAATCGAATTTTTCAACAAGCTAGCTTGGCTTCTACTCATAAAGTAGTAACCTGTGCAGCGAGAAGATAAAAAAGGACTGAACTCGTTGACAGCACCGGAACTTATGCCTTCCGGGGTCATACGAGGTCACACGTGACTTTGTTAATATTCGACCTGCGCATGCGCAAGACAGAAGATATTCAGTGCTAAGCACCACCTCTGGCGGTCAGGAGGGATGAAATAGAACCAGAACTTAAATGCACACAAGACTAATCACACAAACAAGACACAGGTGAGGAGGGAGGAGAAAACACAGGGGCACAAGTTGAACACAATCAGGTAAATCAGGTAGGAGGGAACACAGAGACAGGAAGCAACACAGGAAGAAGGACCAGACACAAGGAGGAAAACATTTAAAAATAAAATGGAAAATGAAAACCACAAACCATGACAGGAGAGGCAGCCAGTCTAGCCGGAGCCAGGAACAGTTGGGGGTTTGGTGCCTTGCTCAAGGACACCTCAGCAGTGGCCCAGGAGGTGAACTGGCTCCTCTCCAATACAAGTCCACACTCCGTATTTTTTTGGTCTGACCGTCCCTACAAACTGAACCACTGCTGCCCTACTAGTCTGCCACAAGAGTACCCCAACTGTCCTCAGAAATGTGATAGACGTAGAAACTGATTTATCTACAAATGGACTCAATCTTGACTCCAATGTTGTGAACAGTCATTTATACATTGTATGAGTGATTAGCAGACTTAATGTAAAATGAATATGTAACAATTTTAATCGATCAAATAGAACCTGATAAATGTCTTCCCTACATAGGCTACAAACAAAGTATAAATTAGTTGTATGTCATTTATGTGTCTAAATAAATGACACTAACAATCACAAATGGTGCTTTAAATATAGGTAGAATGTAGGTATCTGAAATAAATATCTAATTTACCAAATATTGTTATATTTACTATAAAAAAAACAGACTGAATAGATATATTTTAAACAAATAATTGCTTAAGCTCTTTCATTTAAAATGTTGTATTGTTTTACTGTGAAATGATTACGTATTATTCGACGTACCAACTTCCAGAAGATGGCAGTACAAAAAAACACGCTCATGACGGTTATTTAAAACCTCAGAGAAGAAGAACTAGCCTACCCACAATCCCTTGCCTTGTTCCGGTTCCAACCATTCGAGATCTAAGATGGCGGACCGGCGGCGAAGGAGGAGGCGCGCGTCCCAGGACAGCGAGGACGACGACGAGTCCGGTTCGGGTTCGGACAGCGGGAAGTCCGGCTCCCCGACCACCAAGAGCCGTGTGAGAGAACCCGAACCGCCGGAGGTGACAGCAACCCGACCAGAGCCGAAACCCGTAGTGGAGTCGGAGTGTGTGAGTAGCTAACCCGCGTTAGCTTCCCAAGCTGACTGTGACGTTTACCGCTGCCTTAAACAACTTTTCCCCGGGGGGCGAGCGCTGAGTTCAGCTGGGTGATTTGAAAATGCTGCGATAAATGAATTGCTTATAACCAATTTACACCTTACACAAAGGTCTTAGGGCTCCTTCAGTAGACTGCGTTAGCTGGAAGGAGCCCACACGTTAGCTGTTAGACCGTCATCAGAGAGTTTGTGTATAGGCTATATTCACTTTAATTAAGTGTGATAAATAAGCAGTTTTAGCATCAACAGTTGAGGTAGTTAGCCCAACTTTACTGTAATGTTGTCCTCCGCTGTGAGGCGTTAAAGCGCCGGTTAAAACGCATTTACAGAGGGTACATTCAGCCATAACCCCGGCTTTCCCTTGACACTTTGCCTTGCTCGAGATGGGTTAATTTGTTCCTCAATATAAGAAGCTCCGGTTGGTTTTGCTAATAAGACAGTTTCCACCCTGGTGTTGGTAAGCATTTTTTTCGGTTAGCACCCGGCTAGGCCCCGCTAATGCTTCCGCCGTGCCACGTCCAGCGGGAGAATTCACTCCCAATGACCCGGGGGTAGAGGATATAATACGATAGTAATACTTTATTGTCAGATCAAGTCTTAATGTTTTCTTGCATCACAGCAGCTTCCTTTGCAACATCAAACAAATACAAATATTAAGACACGAAACAAGGAAACAGACAATTACAATCACTGAAGACAACATGTTCAAAACCCTTTAACGTACATCTGACCTGGGATTTGACTCTGGGTTCATTTCAAGATTGTGTTGTGCTCAAAGGAGTGCTTTAGTCTAACTTTATTTAATCGTTGAACCCTGTATCTTTGATGGTAACAATTCAAATTCACTGTTCAGGAAATGTTGTTGGTCACCCTCACTATGTTGTTATGATTCATAGAGTTTCTCACAGGGTTGTCCTACAGAAGAGTTGTTGTCGTTTTTGAGAGTAAACAATACAATGCTGATTTGAGTTTTTGTGTTTTGCAGGAGAGTGAAGATGGTGTAGGTGAAGGTAAGACATTTATTAGTTCACAACATCTCAAACCTATCCTTAAGCCTTGTAAAATTGAACCAGCTCACGCTAGAAATGGGAGATTTGGCTATAAAGTTTCCATCATAGAAGCAAATCTCCACAATAAGTGTTTTTCCTTTTTGTGATTTTTATGTTTATTAACATTGCACAGACTTAAATCAGGCTCTTTATGTTTCCCCGGTTAACATAACATTTAACATAATGTATGAGGATTTGAAACCATTTATTAAGGAATTTACATAACAATTACTGTATTGTAATATATAGTCAAAAGGATATACCGTGATAAAAGTTTTTGGCCATATCCCTTAAGGCCTCTACACACCGGCCCGACTTTGGGAGTCAGAGGCCGTCCGAAGCCGTCAGAGGCAGTCGGGCATTCGCGTCGCACTACTCAGGTTGGTGTGTCGTCTCTTTACGGCACATTTTCAACCCTCCCGCCTCCTCCCGCCGCGGGAGACCAAAGAACGTCGGGACAAATCAATCACTCTGATTGGCTGTTCAGCTTAGCGAATCAGTGCATCAGAAGTGAAGCGGAAGTGAGGGACCAAAACAAACGATAAGAAGGCACACACAGACGGCTAATCTTCCTCATTTTCATCTCACCCGGACGCAAGAGTTTCTTTTTTATCATGACGGCATGGAATGAAGAAAGTGAAGACCAACTGATCAACTGCTTATATTACTAAGTCTGTTCTTCTTCTCTCGGTGTATAAAACGCAGTCTGTCTTCCGGTTGTTGCCTCTTTTGAATGACGAATACACACTACCGCCGCCTGCTGGTAAGGAGAGTTATTGCCACTCGTCGGCTGAAGTATTTGCGGTGTGTTCGTAGGCGGGCGGCTTTATCCGACGAAGCCAACGAAGCCTGACGTAGCTGACGTAAAAGTCGGGACGCCTTCGGTACGCGTTCTTTGGTCTCAGGTTGGTGTGTAGAGACCTTTAAACCAAGAACACAAAGGGTATCAAAAGACAGTAATTACAGTTTTTTTTTTGTATAGGATTATAGCCAACTGGGGCTCATACCCAGCTTTTGAAACATGTTTGAGCCAGAATTGAATTACATGAAAAAAATGATCTAATGTTCTCTTTCCGTGTGTTTTGTGCAGCTGTCCTCTCAGACTATGACAGTGCTGATCCGGAGGAAAACGGCTCCCATTCAGAGGTAAAACACTGCAGCGGTATGCAACTGGTTTAACTGGCATTCATTATGGAACTTCAGTAGTGTAAAGTCAAACGTATAGCCTATAATTCCAGTATGAAACGTTGAAGAAAATCAGGAAACATGAACACGAAAAGCAGTGTTGCTGTTAAAACAGTGGTGCAGGGCTGACATTTTTTTGTAGGCCGACCGGAAGTTATCATCACAAGGACTCCTCCATAAAAAAAAAAAAAAAATGGAATTATTTTTATTGGATTTTGGAATGTTGCAGAAAATAATTTCAGTGGCAAACATGACACTTTATGACACTTACACGTTTTGTTTGGCAGAATAATCTCCATATATTAACGCCACTGATTTATATGAAGTATAAATGTAATCAACAGAAGTAAAAAGATAACTATAGGCTATAACAAACTACTTGACCTCACAGCTGCTAAGCTAAAGGCGGCTAATGTTTGGCGTGATGATGCTTGGTCTCATTTAGACACTTTATAACAGGTAGAAGCTTACGCCATTCACTAATGTCTTGTCGGTGTTAACCACAGACCTAATTTGAGGCATCTCACCCGAAAACGATGTTGACTATGTGGTTAGTGAGTTGGAATTGGGAAAGTGAGTCCTGAAAGTCATTACCGTCTTTAAACACAGCAGAAGTCCATACCATCTTTTTCTGTTTTCCGTCGTCCGGCTTACGAAGTCTTTTAACCTTCTGTTTAGCCACAGCTAGCTTAAGTATCTTATCAGACTTCTTTCTGCAAAGTGATATGCATGGATGTGGTCCTATTTGATCCAACATAAATACTATAATTAATGTTAAACTACACGTTCCTGTGTTCCCTCAGGGAGTGGAGGAGGAAGAGGAGGCAGAGCAGTTCAGCGATGAAGAAGCTCCAGCAGCATCAACCGAGCCCAAACCGTCCACCACAGCCGAAGGCCCGGCAACAGTAGAGGAAGTCGTGGATGTGGAGGAGGTGCAGGAGGGGGTGGAGGAGGAGGAGGAGGAGGAGGTAGATAGAAGAAGAAGAAGAAGAAGAAGAGGAGGAGGAGAGGAGGAGGAGGAGGAGGATAAGAATGAAGAGAAAGAGGCAGAGGAAGGAGGACAGAGTAAAGAGGAGAGCAAAGCCGAGGAGAAGGGCGACCTGGCCGGAGAGAGACAGAGCGGGGACGGGCAGGTGAGACTCCCTGCACCTCTGGAACTATTTATTATTATGGAAATAATTTCCATAAGGATTTCCTCTACAAATGCAACAGCAGTATACCTAACATACAGAGAAAGTAAAATAGTGCAATTGACACAATGGTGCAAAGATAATGCAGGAATGAGTAAAGTATATACATGTAAAATAGAATAAAAAAAGCAGGATGTACTTTAGACTGGAATAACATGCTGCTTATTGTATTAATAAATGAATATGTGGAATGTAAAACGATTGGTCAAAACAGTAGTCTGAAATCTGTCGTTGAGCTGTTTCTGCCGTCATGTTTTCTGTTCTGACTGAAACTCTACCCCCCCGCAGGAGTCTACGGACGACCCAGAGACGAAGGCGGGAGGGATACCTGGACAGAAGCTGGACGACGACGAGGACCGGAAGAACCCGGCCTACATCCCGAGGAAGGGCCTGTTCTTCGAGCACGACGTCAGAGGACACGCTCAGGAGGAGGAGAGGTGAGTTATTGGGATTTATTATTATTATTTTGGTCTTTGTCGGCATTATTAATATTTTTAACTTTTTATTTTTGATAAGTTGCTCTGATGTCAAAATAACCGTCATACATTTTATATGTTAATATTATTTTCCACTAAATCTTTTTACAAACTTCACTGCTGATCATAACTACAATACGGAAGAGGATTAGGGCCACATGATTTTTTTTTTTTGAGGATTTGAAGAAACAAAAAGCGTTCTGAGAAAGAAAGTCAGAATTCTGAGATTAAAGTCAGAATTCTGTCTTTTTTCTATCTATCTATCTGCCCTCACAGGCCTAAAGGTCGGAACAGGAAGTTGTGGAAGGACGAGGGTCGCTGGGACCACGACAGGTTCAGGGAGGAGGAGCAGGCGCCCAAAAGCCGCGAGGAGCTCATCGCCATCTACGGCTACGACATCAGGAACGGCGGCGGCTCCGGAGAGCGGCCGTACCGGCAGCGCAGGCCGAGGTGAGCGAGAATAATAATCCATCATTTGGAATGTATTTCAGTGATCCTTAGTAAAGTGCTGCAGGGATGATGTATTTGTACAGTCTGACCCTGAAGGTAACATCTCGCTGGTTCCCTCCACAAATAACTGTCTCTTTATCCTGTTATTATGATAATGTCCTTCTCAGTTTCTCCGACCAACTGATCAACAGTGTGCAATAACAGATAATCAATGTAAAATAAAACAAATGAATCATTCCTTTCTTTAAAGAAAGAGAAAATAGTTGTGGTTGAATAGTCAAAGAAATCCCCGACCTGCCCTTAGTTACTTCTGGGTAATTTTCCTCAGATAATAACCTTCCTCAGTAAAATAGACTATTCAACCTCAACCAAATAGTTTGTATCCGTTTCCTTTTTCTAAAATCTACTGTGGATTCTCTCTAATGTTTCCCTGCAGACAGAGTTTGTCTCCAGGCAGAGACAAGCGCTGGGGGGACGGAGGAGAGCGACCCGTCCGATCCTGGTACAGCGGAGGAGGAGGCCGAGGAGGAGCTCCACCCTCCTCCACATCCCCTTCCAATCTTCCCCTCACTTCCAATCAGCGGAGCAGCAACGCCTCCAGACAGCCTCCCCCCCGCAGCAGACCATCCCACCCCCAGCAGAATCAAATGCAACATCCGCCTCAGTCAGTACAGGAATAATGAATTAAACGCACCTCAGATGCACCCCAGAGAACGACCGGGCCCTAAAGCTCAGTGCGAGCCTACAGGAGACAGGGGAGTGGTCAGCAGGGGGGGACGTGGTGGTGGGAGGGCGCCCTCTGTGCTGGTTGAGGACATTACATTCAGCCAAGGAGGCTCTAAGGAAGCGGACCCCGGGGTTGTAACAACGTCACAGCAGGGTGGTTACCCGTCTGCGTCTCCAAGACGACAGCAGCAGGAACAACGAGGGAGTGGCGACATGTCTTCCTCTTCCTCCGACCCCCCCCAACAGTCGGCACAGACCAATCGGGAAGCCTCCCCCCCTGCAGAGCGGCCGGTGGAACGAAATCTTACTCGGCGGCCCGCAGGACTCGCTCTCGGCCCTCCGACCTGGGCAGTAAACAGCCGTCTGTGGAGGATTCTGCAGCAGGAGGGAACTCCTCCTCCCCCGGAGACGTGGGGGGGAAGAGCTGGTCGGGGGAAGGCAACGGGCCGAGTCAGGCGGGAGGAGGTGGTGGGCTGGGGGAGCAGGAAAAGGAATTGGCTCGGCTCAGTCTGGTAGGACAGAGCTGGAGCCCCAACCCAACGTCGTACTTCCGCTCCGAAATGAGGGGTGAGTGGTGTGCTTTGATTATCCCCTTAATGTTTTATTATTAAGGTCTCAGGGAAATGTGCGTTTCATCTGGTCACCTGGTATGGCATCGTCATAAACTGACTTTTTAAAGGGAATACTTACAGACAAACATTTCTGTTTAAAGATAACATTGCCTGAATGGGGATGGTCTTCATTATAATCAAACGATACATTGTGTTAATTCCTCCTTTATTTGTCATTACCTTAACCATTTTCCCCAGCTTTGAGAAATGTATCTTTCACAACTTGTATGTGAGTTTCTCAATGATCAGATATCACCAATAACGTTCAGCCATTGTCTGTAATCTATGCATCGATCTTAGGCCAGTTCGTAGTGATAGCCTTTTTTATGCCACTTTTTAACCAGGGGGCAGGACGACGACTCCTTCAGGGGGCTGCGCTCTCAACTCTATTACTGTTACTGAAACACTCTCTGAGAGGACTCTTTCTGTCTCATCTGAAACATGTGTGTAGACTTTTAAAGGGCAAGTTGTCAATATCATACATGATTTATTTTCCTTACTAACTATCTTAGACTTCTAGAACATAAGATTCAAGGACTTTTTGAAGCATAATTCCTTCAAATTCAGAACTCGAGGTTAATCACCAACATTTTTTCTTGAAGCAGGTGGTGCGTAAAACTGTGAGACGCACATGCAGACAGCGGACGACATAGCCTACTATGTTAAGTTAAAATCCAAAAGAACTTCAATTTCTCCTCTTGCACAAAATAAATAAATTCAAGCACTTTCAAGTATGTATACAAAAACTTTGAGGGGCTTGGAGGAACCATGTTTTATGTTTTAGATCTTGGTGTATTTTGGTGCTTGGATATTGAGGTATCAGAGAAACAATATGAGAAAATGTTAGCGGCAGCCGAACAGCGTGCAGGAAGGAACTCAACTAGCACTTTATCAGATGAGAGGGGACACTGAAGAAATCTTAACCATGAGAAACTGACTAAAACTCCCATGATCCAACGCTGTTTCATCACCACACCAATATCCAGCTTTCACAAATGTTTCAATGGAGACCCAGAAAAAAATGAAGAATTAATATATGAACTAGAATACTGTTTCCTGTTCACAGGCCTCCCCAACACCATGCACATCCCGGGCAGCCCGCCTCAGTTCTCCAACATCGAGGAATCGGTGTTGGCTCAAACAGGGCCAAGCGATACTCGTCCCAACGTCAGAGGACCGTGCCAGAGCCGGCGCCGCCCATTCACCTGGGCGTGATGGAGGGACACTACTATGAACCCAGTAAGACGTTAACGTGGTGGAAAATAACTCAACCCTTCAAAGCATCAATTATTCAGTCAATGACGCACTTCCTCCTGCTCACCAGCAGAGAGCATAAAGATCAAGCATAAACAAATGTCTGTTGTTTACTCATTTCTTTATATAGAGATGTATTAAGAGTGTCGCAGCACTGGTTTGATTCAAGATTTGTTTACACTTTGAATCCAGCCGAAACGTCCTGCTGACCAGTGAGTGTAGTTCACTCGGGAAAAGACATGTTTCTGTCGATATTTAGGAGTACCTACACAGAGGACCAATAGATATGATTATGAATGAAAACTGGCTTGTTTAAATTTGTACATTATTTTGGCTCTTCCTTAGCCTCACAAGAACAGGAACATTTAGGTTTTCTAACTTTTATTTTTTGTAAATAAACTATTTCTGCAATCACTAACTCCAGCTGGAAGTTAATGTGCAAAACAAGAAAGCCAGTTTTCCCTGTTTTCTTGTTTTAAAAAATTATCAAAAACGTAGATATCAAGAGTTTTTTGGATATCAAAGTATATAATAGTTTTTGTAAATTGTTTATGAGTATGCAGGGATTTATTTAAATTATTTTAAAGTGTAATATTTAGTTTAATTTCCCTTGTAAAATGTAAGCCTTGTGCATGTAAACATATTCAATACTGTGGTAACATTCTTTTTGAGTGTATGGTGTTTTACAGCTATTGTGTTTGAAAGTAGAAATAGGAACAAAAAGGAGTACAGTACTTGAGTAAATGTTTGGTTTATTGTTAATAACCTCTCTCCGCCTGTCTCTCAGTGTCGTACCAGGGACCAATATATGCCCACGGGGATGGCCCCGCCCCCATCCCGCCGCAGAGCATGCTGGTCCAGCCTGAGATGCACATGCCCCACCCCGGTCAGTCTGTTGCCCTCTGCAGTTTTAAAGATAAAGAACTTGTAGCTTCCTGTCACTCATCTCCTCCTCCATCTTCCCAGGTCTCCATCCCCACCAATCAGGCGGCCCGATTGCTAACCCCGCTCTCTATGGAGGCCCACCAGTTTCTCTGCCGCCGCCGCCAGGGCAACCTCAGCAGCTGCTGCCTCCGCCGTTTTACCCACCGCCGGGGGTCATGACCTTCCCGTACCCCACCATGTACCCGACTCAACAGGTAGGAACTGATCATTTAAACCTCATCATTATAAGATAAATAAAGCTTTATTAATCAAAGATATTCACGTGTCAGAGCATCAATAAGAGTAGAAATCAGGAGAGGGCAGGTAAGAGTTTTTAGAAAAACCTAGAAATGGCAGCAGTTGTACTTGTATGGTTCAAGTTGTTGTTACATAAATAAGCAGCTTTGGCTTGCTGATTTTTATACCTCTCAAACTAGCCATTTTCAAAATAAAAAAGATACCCAACATAACATGTAAAAGTAGTATTTGTTGTATGTATAACAAAAATATTTGACATCACTTGGTTTGTCACTTATTGTCTAACAGTAGCATTATCCACATGCTTTTAGAGAAAATAAATGTACTTGTGTTTTGTTCAAACAGGGAAGTAGGTTTCACTTGAATAATCAGATTCTTAAAAAATAATCCATTTTCCGGTGATGTTCTTTTGGCACGTCTCATTTCAGTATATAGTTGTGTAAATGTTTGGTTCTGTTGGCTGGTGATAATAAAGTGTGGTGTCCCTCAGGGTCAGGCCCAGGTGTACGGCGGCGTGACGTACTACGACACCATGCAGCAGCATGCCCAGCCCAAGCCCTCGCCCCCCCGCCGCACCTCGCAGCCCGTCACCATCAAGCCCCCCCCTCCGGAGTTACGCTTCGCCTCAGAGTGACACCACTCCCTCACTTCCCCCCCCTCGCCAACCAGTCTCAGCCTCACTCCCATCGGAACACTACAGGTGAGTCACTTCCTTTAAGTTTTTATATACGCCATTACTTTAAAATGATTTGAGTTGGCCTCGAAGCACTTCCAGTTCCGTGGCCTTGAAGTTTTTTTTAATGTGTTTTTGTTCAAATGTGTGAAATAAGTGTTGAGGTGAACACAAGCTTTGTGTTTGTTCTACAAAATAGAATCAGTAATTAATCTGAATGAGGCTATTTAAGGTCATCACGCTGAAAATATGCCGCCTTTAGTTTAGCTGTGGTTATGCGCGAGTGTGATGTACATTTTTACTTAAATTGTTCAATAAAGTTGGGTTTTTTTTGTACATTTGCTGCTTTTAAAATATGGGAGGATATTCAAGGTTTTTCTCGTGAATTGACAACTAGAATATCAGGCTATTGATTACATTTTTTTCACTTGAACCTGTTAAACCCCGAGCCTGTTTTCCAGGTCTCAGGCTAGAAAATGACATTCCCAGAACAAATGACTAACTATTAACTATTAACTTCTAAAAGGGGTAAATTAATAATCTTTTTTCTCAAAGCAATGATAAACCTGTGAGTTGGATGTAGAAAAGTCAGAATCAATATATAATATTTTTATTTTAACGATCAATTTAGATTGAACATAGTAAATAAATGTAAATTATAGTGTACGTCCAAAAAAAACACATTACTTATAGTGAAAACCACCCTTGAATGATGGGATAGTAGACTAAAAGCTTGAGGAATCCAAACTATAACATATAATAAGTACCCTGTATCAAGATTGATGCAAAATAAGTGAGATTTAACCTTTTTAGAGAGGTTTAGCAACAAAAAAAACACTTCTGGGGTCATTTGGGTAGATTTGCCATATCTCTGGAACCCATCGGTCAATTTTGATGATTGACACCTCTTTTGAACCGTTAGAGCCAATAGAATCGAGGGGAAGTTCCTAAATCCCTCTAAACATTTCCATTGAGGAGTGAGAGTGATGCGCAGCCAGCATGCGCCGGCACTTCACAAATTGCAGTACCCATAAGGAGCTGTACACATGCCGCAGTTTTTGCGTGGCTGTGTCTTTAGTTGAAAGCCCAGTGGCGATCTGCTCATCTCTCATCAAAATAATATGCTATATAGGGGCGGACTGGCCATCTGTGTGTTCTGGAGAATCACAGAACGGACGGTGGTCCTTATTATTAATATGCCGTTTAAACCAATTATTTAAATTTGTTTAAACGGCATCATGTAAGTTGCGCTGAGAGGTGAAAGAGGTCCACACACTGCTGCTTCCCTACAGGGAGGCTCCCCCGCCCTCCTGTTGACAGTTCACGAGCGTCGAGCTCTATTCAAAATTCAAGTCACGTGACACGACGTGACGTCACACCTTTGTCAGATGGTATATTACGCTGTTTTCTTTCTGCTTCGAATAGTTCTCTCTTTTTTGACCATACGTGTGTTTGCATCCCTGTGTGTATATATATCTTGTTTGTGCAGATCCGATAAGTAATTAAGTATTTCTACCGTGAGTCTGTGCTAAGTGCGTTAGCATTTTTTCGCTCAGGGCTCATTTAGACGCCTCTTGTGAGACTTGCGTTTTGTTTCGGTAAAAATGGTTCGTATCGTCAGGTAGCTGAGTTTCTTCCCGTTAGGTGGGTATGACACATTCATAGTTTGTTAAATGTTAAGAAGCCCTCAGACGCTGTCTCTTGCAGATGTTGCGTTTTTGCCCCCGTCCGTGGGGCTCAACAGGTTAAAGGTCCCCTATTATACTGTTTTTCATTACTTTATTATAGGTCTCTGATATATATATACAAAACATGTCTCGGAAGTGTTTGGCTCGAAATACCAAACAGATCATTGTAGCATCCCATAATCCCCTCTGTTTCAGCCCTGTTCCAAAAGTCTGTTATAAATCGTTATGACATGATAAAGTGGCCAAAATCTGATCAGCTCATTTCAGTTTTTATATAAATGGATCAGGACAAAAAGTGAGAATCTTTTTTCCTGAAACTTTCAGACTCTCTTTACACAGAGGGGACACATGTTTATGTAGAAAAGACATGAAAAAGTGGATTTTGCATAATAGGTGACCTTTAATCTCGAAGAATAAAAATGTTGTTTTCTTTTCAGTTAAATTAACAAATTGAATCTGAGATTAACGTTTTTTTTCCACGTAAGTGTACCACTGGCATCTCAGAATATTAAAGTGTTTTCTTGGAATGATATGGTTTTTCGTGGGAAATTACCACTGCATCTATGGTAATATCAATGTTTTCTCTTAAATTTACAAATGTATTGTAAGGTTCAAGTTTTTCCAGTGAATTTAAATCTAAAGGACAATCCAACGTAACTTTCAGTTCTAGTGGAGTATTTTCAAAGGGATGATTTTGTACTTTTCCTGCAGTATAGCAAACGATTACTTCCTCTGCTTCGATTGCATTTGATGAAAGTGTTGTGGGAGAACTTTCAGCCACTGTTCACAATTTTTTATTTCTCAGTAAAAAATTTGAATTATTTGCAGATAATAAAATATTTTTGTTTTTGTGTTTTGTAGGAGCCGGGTGGGGGGTCAGTGAGGAGCTGCGGTCCCCACCAACACTGTCCAGGAAGCGGGGGGGACTCACAGCAGGAACATTCTTCTTTTTTTATCTGTATTATTTCTTTGTTTCCCTTTGTTCCCGCCCCTGTAGCAGTGAGGCAGACGGCTCTGTAACTCGGCAGCAGATTCGATCCCACCAACGTGTCTTTGAGCAACACAAAGCTGAACCTGGAAAAGTTGAAAGAAAATTCTCCAAAACCCTTTTAAGCATTTAACATGGCACAGTGGCACGGACGGACTGTTGTTGTGAAAAGTAGTTCTGTTTGTTTTTACGGTGAAGTGTCCTGTTGAGTCGGACTCGAGCGGCCATATAAACGGTTTCTTTTTTGTATCAGTTTATTCACACTGTATTTCAGCTAGTCGGTTTATTTGTGTCATTTTAAAGTAAGCAGAGTTAATGTGCGGTTGGAGAATGGGTTGAGTCTGAGCGCAGACGACCCGGTGCTTCCTGTTACAGCTCACTTAATAGTTTCTGATGTTTCGTCCCTTCACACTGACGGGCAGTTCCTGTATTAAAAGATCCCTGCATTTATTACTATAAATGACTTTCTCAAAGTCAGAGGTTATGTTATTAAATGTCATATATTCAATTTAACACGATATAAAACACAAAAGAAGCAGATGTTCATATTTGAGGGTCAAAATAATCATTCCTGTGGTTATCAAATAGTACATGTTAAATCAGCGTTCAGTACGAAACCTGTAAGGAAAGTGATACATATTTTTGTTGGTGATCTACTTTTGAATTCTGATCGGGTTGTCCCTGTTTTATGACCTGTGAGTTTTATTTTTTAAAAACAATATTAGCACCAGTATTCTGCTTTATTCTTTGCATTACAAAAAGATTAGAAGTTCAAAATAAGAGTTCACGAGAATAAGGTTGTAGATTAAAAAGAGCGAAGGGGCCAGTGTTAAAACAATTGCAAAGTTGGTAATGTAGGAGAGAAAAAGTCTCGCACGGTTTAAGTGATACATCTAGTCAAATCTGACAAAAGAAAGATTCTGATAAACGTGACATAACGTTCCAGGGAACATTTACATTGTTTTTCTCCTAATTTCGAATTTTTTTCTAGTAAATTTAACGTAAACTTTTGGGTCACTTCTTTAGTTTTGTCTCCAGAAATGTACACGTTTGTTTCCCACTTTAATATAAGACGACAGATAGATCCAACTTTTTTTTGCTAAAAAAATACAAATGTACGTGAAACAAGAACGTCACACAGAGAGACTGGAAGTTTGGATCACAGTTATGAAAGCTTCTAGAAACATTCTGGCAAAACATTTTTCCATTAGCCACTAAGTCAAAACCATTTAGATCAGACTTTAAAAGTTGGTCATCTATTCATTATTATCCCCCTTATCAACACATATTTTTATTTTTTATTTCCAGACGGCAGCTTTTTCATCGAGCAGAGTGAAAGTGTAGTCCGTCTGACAGAAGCGTTTATGTTGCTGTATATAAAACAATCTAAATGTGTATATAGAGGCTTGAACAGATAAAATAGAGCAGTAAACATATTCTAATAAAACTACTAGATCTGATTCAGAGCAATCGGCAGGGACCTCGAATGTTAACGGTGGATTTAATTTAGAGACGACAAAGGAGCTGTGTGGCTTTAGCTATGATTTGTATGATTACTTTTCCTTGTTTAATTTGAATACTGTTTCTTTTTTATTGTTAGTAAATGTAGGAATGTCATGAGGATTTAGAAGTACACTGAGGAAACACTTTATCTAACAAAGTATTCATCGTTTGTTTGTCCTGCAACAGAAATACACTTTCAGAGATGGAAGTATAACCAGAATTAAAGGGTATTTCTCCCCGTTTCTCATCTTCCAGCTCTTTATTTTACATTTAAGGTAAAGAATTATGTGTTTGTGGATTGATGTCAAATTTAAAAGCAGGTTGTTTAAAATAAATGCATGATCACAATTATTTCAAAGAAAATCTTTTACAACAGGTTAATAAAGAAGCACATTTCAGCAAGAAAAAGTAAAACAGTTTCTAGAGATGTTTCACAGTTTCCCTTAATTAAGTTTCCCTTAATAATTGATAGACATAACCATCTCTATCAATTATTCTGCTGACAATGTATTACATGAATCTACAATTAAGGGTTAAAACAGAATCTATAGAAATGTCTTAAGTTGGATAAACCCAGAAATATTTAGTTATTTTACAACGAAAAATATGCTTTTAACACAGTATTGAAAATGTTTCAGTTTTACTGCTTGAAAAATGACAAACAATTAATAATCAAAATATTACTTAAAATAGAATATTTACCTAAAATACTTTGGCTCAGTGTCGTACTACAAGCTAGACATTTTACCAAATCTTTGCAATTTTTTTCATAAATAAATTGAAAAACATTTGACAGGAATTAAGGTTAATGTTGAACAATAATTCCACCAGTATTCTGCTGTTTGACAGAACACCTACAAATCCCTAAAAATGTGCTAAAAGAAAAAGACTTATGAGAATAGATTGCAAGTTACACAAACAAATTCAGAGAAGACAAATCTAAATTTCCAAGGTTAAAGTTGTGAATATATGAGACTGATATTCTCAAATATTGGGGGAAAGTATTTGAGAATGAATTTTTTGCAAAACTTTGTTTATTTAGAACTCCTAAACTCAGGGAATATTCTTGTTTATTTTACTTTTTTTTTCCTTGTAAATGTAACTCTTTAATCTCTGAGATAATTCAAATGTTCTTATCAGATTAATAATATTGGAATTCAATGTAATCCTTTAATCTACAAGAATATTCAAAATATTTTTTATCTTGTAAATTAACTAACTTTCTCGAAAGTTACAACTTTATCCTCGGAGAACATGTTTTTTCTTACTCGGATATTTGCTGCTTTTATTTTCAAAGTCTTCGAAATTATTTTTCTCTTGTAAATTTACCACAAAATTATTCGGAAATTCCGGGCTTTTTCCCCTAGAAAATTGAATTATTTGAATATTTGACCAACATACCCTTATCAAGTCATTATTTGTTTCAGATGTTTTTACTTCCCACATTCATAGTTGTGTTTCCTGGAGGGATGGAGCGTGAACGCGTGTTTTGGTGTGATGCATGACGCATATTCAATCTGCCTTATGAGAGGGTGAAACTCGTTAGTGACTCATTCATTTATCAGTGGATTATAAATGTTCTGGATCGTAGAAACGTCCAGCCTTTTTCTTTCTTTCTCTCTTTCTACTTTAATGTTCAAGTAGAAACTGGTTTTTACTTCATATCCGTGGACTGAGCAAACTGTTGGCGGCCATGTTTGTTTGTTTTAATGTTACGATGAAAACTGCATCTGTGGTTTGTTTTTGTCTGTTGGAGAATGATGTTTTCCACACACAGGATCAATAAAGAAAATGATTAACTATAACACTTCATGTTTTTCTTAAGTTATTTTCTTCCTCATTTCCTGTTCCTCTCCTCCTTTGCTCTTTACTTCCTCCTTTCCTTTCTTTAGTTCTTCCTCTTTTTCTCCTTTCTCTCATCTCTGTCTTTTCTCCTCTACTTCTTTCATTATCTGTCCTTCCTCCTCTCTTACTTCCCTCAGTTTACTTCTCATTCCATTCTTTGTGCCCTCCTTCACTTCCATTAGTTCCTATTTTCTTCCTTTCAATTCAGCATTTGCGCTTTCTACATTTCTGTCTGTCCTACGTTTCTACCTTCTTGTGTTCTCTCTTTCCTCCTCATGTCTTTCTTTCCCTCCTCTTTATTTTCTTTTATTTCCTCCACTCTTCCTTTCCTCACCAATCCAAAATCCTTTCTTTTGTTCTAAATCTTTTTCAATTTCTTAATGTCCCTCCTCCTTTCTTTCCTCCAACCTTACCTCCTTCCTTAACTGCCTTCTTTTAATGTTTCCTTTATTTTCTTCTTCCTCCCTCACCACCTTTTCACGTTTACTAATGTGTGTGTCTAAACATCTGCTGAATATTGATCCACTATACAGTCAAATTACCCGTCATCGATCTGTGTGTATGGGGTTTTCATTATCACACACACACCTTTATTTATTTCCTCCTTCCCTTTGCCCTTTCTTTTCTAATTTTCTTCATTCTCTTCCTCCTTTCCTTCCATATTAACTTCCTGTTTGACTTTTTCTTTCTTCCTCTTGCTTACTTTCATGCTCCCTTCTTTTCTTTCCTCCATTTACACACTTTTTTCACCCCATTGTTATCTAATCTGTCATTTTTCCAACCCTTCTCAAACACACACTGTTACTCCCACACACACCTGCTCTGACCGTTAACATGAATCAGCTGGAAGAGGGGCTGTTATGTAAACGGTGTGATTGACAGCTCGGACAGCCAATCAGAGTGCAGAGCTTCCGATGAATATTCAGCAGCTAGCTGAACACAAAGACGCTCTCTCTAATTTAAATCCTTCATTACTGACTCATGAAGCATCTTTCAAACACACAACTTTATTCAAATGAATTATCTTGATGATGTAACTAGGAGGAGCCTTCTGATTGGCTGGTTAGCAATGATGTAATTGCCACTTGACCACTCATGTCAGCATTTCTTTATATCTCTGTCGTTCCTTCTCTCTTCTTCATTGATATCTCCTTCTCTGCTTTTATTTCAAATGTATTTATTTCCTTCCCTTTTACCTAGGGTCGGTCTCCATATATCTTTCATATTCTCCATCTTTCTTCCTACCTCCTCCTTTCTTTTTACATGTTTATCTTCATATCCAGTCTTAAAAAAAAAATGTATTTCTTCTTTCCCCCCCTTTTTCTTTTTAAATCAATTTGATCAACCTTTTTTCTTTTCTTTTTATTTCTAGCATATTTTCTTTCTTACATTACAATTTTAAATGTTTGTAAACCATTTCCACCACTACATACAGGCGATGACAAAAACCATGTACATAGTCCACTAAATTCTTAGGTGGCTCACTCTCAACCAACCCATCCTGGAGAACAGCTAACCGACCACGCACCGTATGCCCAAAGACGCCAAAATGAGCCCTGGAAGTCCCTCCTGAACAAAGTAACCCTGGGCTACGTCTCTGACCTTCTCTTCCGGCAACAACTCAGTCCACAGAGCAGAAAGAGATGAATCGTCCTTCTGACTCCTCACCCAGTCCCCCTTTGTTACAGACGAAGGGAGATCAGGCAGTGAGACCACATGTTCACCATTGCTACACTCCGAAACTGGCGGGTCAGCAGACATTTTACCGGTCTGCGCACGCGTCACAGCACAAACTGGAAACACACTTGGAAACTGCAAACCGCTCTCATCTGGCTCCCCAGATGCCACTGGCCTGGAAACCACCACAGGCAGTGGCACACCAGCCCACACAGCACTACCAGCGAGATAGTTGCCCAAAATCATATGTACCCCATCAAGTGGCAACGCGGGACGCACGCCGATAGACACAACTCCCCGCACCAGCTCACAATCCAGCACTATCGTATGCCGTGGCACAGGAATCAAGCCCATCTCCGTGCCCCTCATCAGCACAAAATCCCCCGTCTGTCTCTGACGAAAAAGGCAACACTGACTCAATAAATGAGTATCTAGCTGCTGTGTCACGCAACACCTTAATCGGAACATATTTGTCACTACTGATACAACGGCTTCCGTTATGAACGGCTCAAAACCAGAACCTACATCCGGGTCAGCAAAAACCAGCTTCTTACCAGGCACCATGCCCGATCCTACACCCTGCGGCTTTTTAACCAAAACGGCAGAACAACACATGGCTGGAGCATGTGATGAAAAACTAGGCTTCCCCTCAGGTTCCAGCAACGGACACTGATCCTTCCAATGACCCTCTCCTCGGCAATAATTACATAGACCCACTCTGGCGCCCTCGGGTCGCCCCGGACCTGCAAATCTACGGGAGGAGCCAGGGCCAGCCCTGACCAATTTGCTGCCCTAGGCAAGATTTTAGCTGGCGCCCCCCCCCCCAAATGCAGACACTCACTATGACTCGCGCATGCATGCACGTGCACGGTTGTGGCATGACCACCAAAACAGAAAGATATGGACACAAGATGTGTGCAAAATGTATTTAGTATCCTATCCATTTGAACATGATTTAAGTGGGGGGGGACCTAACCTCCTCTAGGGGGGTCCGGGGGGCATGCTCCCCCGGGAAGATTTTTTTTTAAATGTTGAAGTTAAAAGCATCAATCTGGTGCACTTTGAGAGCAACATGAAGAGATCTATGGATACATCTCTCAACACCCATATGAAACAGAACTGTAAACAGATTTTCTTTTTATTTATGGATATTTTACAAATCATTCCCCTTTTAAACTGTATTCTTGTTTATTAATTAACAACTTTTTTTTACTGTCATATAGTATTTTATACTATAAGAGAATAGATGAAAATCTATTCTCTTATTTTTGTATAACTATAATGATCATATAAAGGTGTGCCTTTACCTCACTGAGCTGAGGTTATCAGAGCCTCTCAGTCTTTCAGGGGAGAGCTCTCTAATGGCGCGTTTCCACTACAGCGCGGAGCCCGGCCTCGCTCGGCCTCGTTAGGCCTTGTTAGGACCAGCTCACTTGATGGCACGTTTCCATTACAGTTTAGGAACTGGGGCAGTAACTATAGTAACGCAGTGTAGGCGGAAGCGATCGGCTTTTTGGTGGGCGGAGTCACGCTGCTTAAAACTGCCGTGACGACTTATTTGTTGAAGTGAGCTTTAGAACAGTTAGGGACACAACGCTTTCAAGCAAATAACAGAGCGTTAGAAAAAACGTACCATGCAGAGACTCCAGTAACGCCGTTGCAGAGTCCAGGCCTCCATCCCTCCCAACGCTAGCCGGTCTATGGCCGTAAATGGTGTCCATTAGCTCAAACCACTTCCAGTTTTTCCTACTGGCACCACTCGTGTTGTTATTATCTTTGACCAAGCGATATTCACTCTTCATCTTTTTGAGTTTTTCCCTACACTGCACGACAGTCCTCGAGTAGCCGCTTGTGGACATCTATGTAGAGACCTCCTGAAATACTTTAATATTGCGAGTTGTCCCGTCGAGCTCCCGCTGGATCTTATCATCTGCAATGTAATGTAGGAACGTCGTCACTTCCTCGACCAACCACGGCATGCTTTTCTTTGCCATTTTAGCTCCTCTGTTGACAAAAATGCTGTTTATAAAAATGCTGCAAGCTTCGCTATATATATATGCGACGCTAGGGATTATCTCGCGCGCCGATTGTGACGATTCTCTCTGACCAATCAGCAGTCGAGAGTGTTGACGTCACAACTCAGCCTGGTTGTTCCTGGCCCTAGAACCACGATTTTATATGCGCCATAGTTTATGGGCGCTGTACGCAATATAGGCGTAGTTCTGTTAATATAAGATAATAAGATGTACTTCGTTGATCCAAAATCGGGAAGTTGTGTTGTTAAGAAATAAAAATTTCTATTTTTTTTTTAAATTTCGAACTTTTAAAAAAAAAAAAAACGCTGAGGGATAACATCTTTAAACTGTTCCAATACAATCAGCTCACAAAGACCGTCAAAACTGGCAACCTTTGCTGCCGTGCACCACCGCTGAAAATGAGAAGTCAAATCACGGATAAACTCCACATTTTTCTGCTTATCCCCCTTGACCCAACTTCTGAACTTTTGACGATACGCTTCAGGAACCAGTTCGTACGATTTTAACACTGTTGATTTTACTCTAGCATAGTCCAAAGCATTTTCGCCACAAATAGCTGAATATGCCTCTTGTGCTCACCCAGTGAGTACACACTGAAGTAACAGCACTCTGTCCGAATCTGACCAGTTTCTTGCCTCAGCTACGCGTTCAAATAGGGTGAAAAAAATCTCACATTTCATCTTTTCCACCTCCAGCACCTTCTCCACCTCTAAACGCTTCTCTACCTCCTGGTGCTGACCCCTCACCTCCAACTGCAACTTCTCCTGCTCAAACTTCAACTGCAACTTCTCCTGCTCAAACTGCATGGCCAAAAGCTCTTTTTGCTGCTCGAACGTCAAACCAGCTGTCTGAACCACTACCGGCCCGACCCCTGCCGCACCAAACTCACTCTTCTGCAACACCCCCTGCTCAAACAAAGATGACACGATGACAGCCTTAATCTCATTTTTCCGCTTGCTCCCTACAACAGCAATTTTATAATGCTCTGCTATATCGACCAACTGCGCCTTCTTGCAATCATCTAAGAAAGACACCGAGGGCGCATCCATAAACGCCGACAAAGAAGCCATAATATATTACCTATAACCAATCAGAAAGCAAAATGTAAAACTGCCAATAAGCATGGGCAACAGACAAACCCAACAGAGAATTTCCCCCTAACTGCCTAACCAAAATCTTAATAATCTCACCTAGTCTTCATGTGGCTTGCGGCGGGTAATTACGCACTGGAACCCAGCGGAGTTGTGGAGCGACCTGCAGGCAACACCACAAAATCACGTGGACGTGCCCCCGAGACAGCTGTCCGAAAACAGCTGACACTAACCACGTCGCCACAACACTATGAAAAAAAAAAAAAAACAGACGCAACCCAAGGGGAAACGCCACTTAAGCCTAGCGGGGAAATTCCTTTACAACAGCGTTTCAACCAGCAACATCTTACCTTCTGATTGGCACACAAAACCTGACGCCAAGTCAAACACTAATGCTTCCTGAAACACATAAGACATGATGTGTCCCCCAAATAGCAGCGCCAAGCCAGCACAGAGCTGGACCACATCAACTGATCAGCTGCTCAATTATACCATGTGCTCTGAGCACTACACAAACTTTTAACCAAACTTTCCACAAATAACCCGTAGGACGAGCCCCCATTTGTTATCACCCGGCTCAAAAGGCCACAACAAAGAGGAGACACACCATATCAACGGTTTAACAAAATATGT
>CM062277.1:28242997-28252997 GCA_031216635.1 Dissostichus eleginoides
AAACGGAGCCTCTCTTTTCCTCCCCCTCTTCTGACAGCCCAGCAGCTGATCTCTGAGCAGGAGAGGTGGGAGAGGCGGGGCTATTGCTTCAACGTATAACAATGTGGAAGGAAATGATCGTATAGGCGTAAACACGGAGCCGTTTGCCCCCCCAGAGCGTTTCGTTTGCAGATCTACCCACCTTGGGACCCGTTATCGTTTTCTGCGTTTCCATGTCGGCCTCGTGTGGCCGAACCGTCTATCTGATAGAGAACTGTAGCAGATACGACCGTTATCGTCCTCGTGTGGCCGGGGCTTTAAATGTCACCTTTTATGCAAAATCCACTTCTTCATGTCTGTTCTACATCAACATGTGTCCCCTCTGTGTAAAGAGACTCTGAAAGTTTCAGGAAAAAAGATTCTCTCTCTTTTTGTCCTGATCCATTTATATAAAAACCTGTCTGAAAATGAGCTGATCAGATTTTGGCCACTTTATGATGTCATAACGATTTTTTGGCTTGTGTAACCATTAGCCAATAACCAACCAAGGTAACCCCCCCCCACCTTATCACCTGAATCTCCTCCTAGAGCACCATTGTGTTCTTTTTAACCAAATATCTCTCAGAGGGGCGTAATTATTGATGCATTAATGTGTTAATCACTGTAATATCGCAGCTGATAAAGGTGGTGTTCATTTTAATTACTTTATATACTGCTGTAGTTACATCTATAATAAAACATTCTTACACAAACAGTACATAGATTGTCTCACTTTAAACCGTTTTCTGATTGTGAAAACTGTATTTCTGTTTACGTCCCTAAGGTTTATACGTATATTCCAGTCTTCAGGTGATTGAAGTGGTGTCAGTTTACTGTAACATATTGCAAACAGGTGTGTGTGTGTGTGTCAGATTACAGCTCATAATGAAAACCCCATACAAACAGATCGATGAAGGGTAATTTGACTGTATAGTGGATCAATATTCAGCAGATGTTTATGTTTAGACACACACACACACACACACACACACACACACACACACACTCACACATTGTTATACGTCTATACTTTTAAGGACCCTCCATGACATAATGCCCTTAAGCAAAAGTCTAAACCTAAAAAAAACGAACAATGTGTCTTAGCTCCTTATTTTCCAAAATGCTCCTACTTTTTCCCTAATTTTTCTCCAAACGCACTTTCATTTTTTTTCCTCATCACTCATTTTAAAAATAAATCCAAAATAATATTATTTATAACAAACATCCTCAATTCCTTAATTATGATTTATTTTTCTCACTTACATAATCTTTCAAAAATATTCACATTTTCTGACCCCTTTTTTGCCAAATGTTCCCATGTTCCAAAATCATCAACACCTTTAGAAAAATCCACATTTGTCAATACTTTCAAAGAAAATATAATAACTATCCAAACTTTCCAAAAATATCAATGTTTTCGCTAAAAGCACTGGAACCAAATGTGCATGCACGCGCCCTTGCTGTATGTGTGTCGGGAACGCGCAACTGCAGCAGTTCAGCGTGTGTAGGGGGGGGGGGGGGGAGTGTGAATGTTACGAGTCACTTCTCATTCCACTAATTTAGCAGAGAGAGCTGAAGAAGGGGGCGGACTGTCGAGGCTCTGCAGCAAAAACACCAGAAAACCTACAGCACGCAAACGCACCGGCGGGCGGGTTCATGTGCTCCAGGTGAGCGGGGAGGGAGAGAGGAAATTACCCCGCAACGTCGATCACTCCTCCGCCTTTTATCCCGGAGATATCACGGAGAAAACTGCACCACACGCACACGGTGTACCGAAGAAACCCCTCCGGACAGCTGCAGAGGCTCACGACCGGAAAGGGGTTCATATTCCCGGAGTGTTTGTTTCTTTTCCTTCCGCCCACGGAACGGAGCTCAGTGTTTACGCGGCGGCCGCAGAGAGCGAGGAGCGCTGGGAGGAGGAGGCGCTGCAGCCGGGGAGGAGCGGCCGAGCTGCGGTCACACGGAGCAGCTCTCTAGGTGATTTCTTATTCATTTGTTTAGGTAAAGGGTTAATAACACTGTTCGGTGATAATACCTGAAGAGGAGTCTACCGCCAGACTCCACCCCTAATGGGGTAGAAATTGGCCTGTTCTGCAGCCTCGGAGGGTCCGCTCGCACCTGCTCACTGCGGGGGCTGTATGATGTAGCCCCCGCCTCTGCTCCGGTTCTCTGCATCACCATCACCATCCTCAAACGTCCACCATCTCTGCCCCCCCACTACACACACGCACACGAACACGCACACGCACACACACAGACCTACCATGCCGGCAGGGATGAAGCCCCTGGAGAAGTTCCTGAAGAAGCAGACCACGGCGCTGACCCGGGCCGGGGGTTTTGTCGGCGGGGTGGCGGATAAAGCCAGCGGGGGAACAGGGGCGTCCCGCCGGCGGGCGAGCCTGTCCCGGGTCGTCCCTTTCTTCAGGGAGACTTCACCTGAAAGCGGCCAGGCTCGGGAGGTGTTCAGGTGAGGATTTTGTTTTTTTATAAAAGATAAACACATTATAGTTGGGGGATTTGTGTGTACCTGCCATGGCCGTAGAAACCTGGACAGGGGCCCCTTGGGCAAAAATTGAACAATGGTCCCCAAAATACAATTGCGAAATGAAACCGGTCTATGCTTTTACACTGAACCGGAAATAAACCAAACTCTTATTTGGGTCGTGTTATCAGGGCAAAGTCGGTTCTGAGGTCCTATTGAATTCCAACTAAATATTTATTCCCTAAACACAGAAGTGATGTGATGATAATTAGTCCTGTGTGGATCGGCACACCGTCATTTAGGATAGTGTGTTGTTTGAACTGGTTTAATTTAAAACCTAACATCTGTAGTTATGAAACCTAAATAAAAACAATTGTCTGCATTGATCGCCAGGTCATTAGGGTAAGGATAAGGCCTAGGGTAAGGTTATCGTTAAAAAGATGTTCGAGCAGTTGTTTTCATCTTTTATTTTTCATATTTTTGTGTTTGACGACGATTGAATTCAGTTTTTCAAACACTCTGCTTTTTCTTCTCTGCTGGAACATTATGTCTGCAGAAACACTTTTTATTTAAATGTAGGTTTTGTCTTGCGAAACTTTTCATTAGGGTGCTAGAATATGCCTTTCGATTAGGAAATACCAAGATGCACCTGGAGAGTCTGAAACTTTGTTTTAGTCAGATCCTCATCGTGGTCTAGGTTATACATTTAATCTTTAGTTGCATCCTTGTTGTTCAATCTTTTAACTTTTAAACCTTTGTCCCCCCGCAGCCCCGACAGTGAGGACCCCCCCTCCTGGCCCTCTGCCACTGGGCCCAGTCTGGTGTCGGTACCCGGCTCCGGCTCTGGGGACGTCCGCAGCCCGTCTCTGTCCAGCGACGAGCAGAGCTCAGAGGCCAGCCTCATCACAGAGTGTGTCGGGGGAGGAGGAGGGGTGGGAGGAGGGGGGACACCTCTTCCTGCCGACACACCGGATAACCTTACCCTCGCTCTGCTGGACAGCGCGGCGGTAAGACGTTCCGGAGTCTGCACAGGTGAGAAGCTTTCTCCGTACGACAAAAACCTCGTCTACATTTCGGTGCTCTGCCTTGTGAAGAAAAATGAAATACAACGATATATATTTATGAAATACCTCCATATCGATATTGCCACGACAATGTAGGATTGACTATTGTAGCCTTTATTTAACCAGGTGAAAGCCCCTTGAGATCAAAAGATCTCTTTTTCAAGGGTGACCTGCAGCACATTGGTTACACATGTAATGTAAAAACAACAGAACAACAATAAGGACGACATACAACATAAATTACAGGGTACAGTTTACAAACTCTATTTACAGTGACAGGTACCATGAGTATCAAACAGCATGTCACCCAGCCGAGTTTTAAAATGATGCAGGGGAACCAAAGTGCTCAGTTTTAAACATTTTTGCAGACTGTTCCAAGTTAGTGGAGCTGCACCACTAAAAGCTTTCTTCCCTAAGACAGTCCTAGCACTTGGCACATTTAATAAAACCACATCATGAGATCTCAGGCAATAAGTACTTTCAATTCGTCGAGAGATCAGAGAGCAGATATAAGAAGGTAGTTTACCCAACATGGCTTTGTAGATGAACATGTACCAGTGACTGAGCCTCCGTACAGTTAGTGAAGGCAGACCTGCCTTGGCATACAGGGTACAGTGATGTGTAAGTGCTTTACAGTTAGTAACAAATCTCAGAGCACTGTGATACGCGGCATCTAACTTTTCCAGGTAATGGGCAGGTGCATTCATATATATCAGATCACCATAGTCCAGCACAGGTAAAAAGGTCACAGTGACTAGCCTTTTCCTGGCTTCAAATGAGAAACAGGACTTGTTTCTAAAAAAGAAACCTAGTCTAACCCTCAGCTTTTTAAGCAGATTAATGACCTGAAGTTTAAAAGTAAGAGAATCATCAAGCCAGATACCTAGGTATTTATAACAGGTAACCACTTTGAGTACTTGTCCTTGCGTAGTAACAATATCCAAAGCAGTCTCTGGAGTCTTTTTAGCTTTTGAAAAGAGCATTACCTTGGTTTTCTCAACATTTTAAAAGAAGCTTAAGCTCAGCGAGCTGAGTCTGAATAATGTTAAAAACAGCCTGTAATTTAACAACAGCCTCCTTAATGGAGGGACCTGCACAATACATCACGGTATCGTCCGCATAAAAATGTAAAGTAGCTTCATCCACATTTTCACCTAAACTGTTGATATATATGGAGAATAAAAGTGGACCTAAAACAGAACCTTGGGGAACACCATTAGCAATGTTCAACCACTCAGAAGTGAGCCCATCAAAGTGAACACATTGGGACCTTTCAGAGAGGTAGTTCACAAACCACCCCACTGCATGGCTGGATATGCCAACTATGGGTGCTTTCACAAAATATTTATACAATGGGATGTGAGATTAAATGGGTAAAGGAGAGAACATTGTGGTATAAAACTACATACATTTACTCTAATAAAGCCTTTAAAACATAGTAAGACACTCATGCAATATTACGATATCTCAAATCTATGAGGATATCTAGTCTTATATCCAGGGGTGCACATAACTTTTTTGCCCTGGTTCTCAAAGGAGCACCTGGAGATGTTGCTTGGTGCGCATCCTTAAATGAAATAAACCGGACCTTTTGAGGGGTACTTGACTTTATGAACGGGGGGGGGCGCTAGTGAGCACGCAGCAGGGTTACTGTGCAGAGCGCATAAAGCAGACCCTTCACGCGATAGCGAGGGGTAGAGCGTGGGATCGCAGATGCCGTGGTGCTCGTGGACGGATTAAAACAATTAAACCTAAATAGCTCGCGAATTATACTTTGGCCGTTAATATACCTGGGCGGCCCGCCCAAGTAAAGTCTATGTGTGGGAAACCCTGCTATCTTACCAGTTCTTATGCAACTCGCAAATATCTCTCTCTCTCTTCTCTCTTTTCTATCTCTCTCTTCTCTCTTTTCTCTCTCTTCTCTCTCTCTCTCTTCTCTCATCTCTCTTTTCTCTCTCTCTCTCTCTCTCTCTCTCTCTCTCTCTCTCTCTCTCTCTCAATGTTGGTGCGCAAAAGCGCCTTTTTTAAAATGATCCGGTGCTCTTTTTTGGCGGGGGGGTGCGCATGCGCACCAGTTATGTGCAGCCTTGCTTATATCACAATATCGATATGATTTTGATAAATAGCCCAGCCCTAACATGTGAATGTCGGCTGCTGCTATTTACAGGGTTCATACTAGGGATAAAACAAAAATATAATTGCAATATTTAAACTTATCCTCCTCTAGTTCTGAAAATATTCACAATGTTTTTTGCGTTCACACCGCAGTACTTTTCCCACTTTAGTTCCGACATATTTCCGAAATGTCGCGTTCACACCAAAAAGAGCCGGAACTAAAATTTGTTCATGAGAACCTTTTTTACCCCCTGCTAGAGAGCAGGTACTTTCGTGGGAGCAAAAGGTTCCTATTTCTGATTGGCTGGGCGGATTGCAAACCACGCCCCGTAAAACTCCCCAAAAGTTTTGTGAAGCCGCCATTTTATTATCCTCGCATTAGCATTATTAGCATTAGCCCAGCGCAGAAACGCAGAGAGACTAACTTATGGCAACACAAAAGAAAACATGGGAGCGGTGGAGATGAGGAGGTGTCGGCGTTCTGGCGATTTACTCGGAAGGCTTCAGTAGAAGCTGCTGGGAGTCCCAGCAGCTTCTACTGAAGCCAGTCCCCAACTCCGGGGACTTCCGGCCGGGGACTTCGGGTGGCAGTATACGCTGTGAAGTTGTTTGCGGCCTGCCAGTAAACCCAAAGCAGAAGAAGAAGAAGTGACGTCAGCGGCTTAATTAGCCTAATCCTCCCCCAGGGACTTATTCCGGTGTGAACGCGATCTGTACTTAGTTCATGAGAACTAAAGAGTTCTCATGAACTAAGTTCTCATGAACCTTTGTGGGAAAAGTACTGCGGTGTGAAAGCGCCTATTGACACCACGGACTGACACTACATTTGTAGTGGTATTACATAGGGATGCTCCGATCGCCAATTTTGGGGCCGATCGCCGGAATCAGTATCGGCCGATACCGATCGCCGATCCTATCGAGTGGGCGGGGCCTATGGGGATCTTCCATTTAAAGTGATGTTTAAAACTCAGTTAATGGGGCTCATTCACTGGCGCTTCCACAAACAACAACCAACATAATTATTACATTCAAATGAAGTACATTATTCAAGTTTACATTAACAATAACAAGGAAGAAATGAGCGGAAGCGCTCTCTTTTCCTCTCTCTCCCTCTCTCTCTCCCTCTCTCTCTCTCCTGACAGCCTGTCAGTATCTCATGCAGCTCACCGATCCAGTAATGAGTGACCCGACAGTGAAGAATAAATATATGTATAACTAGTTTAGCTTGTTCCAGAGGTAGATAAAATAGCTAAGTGTGTTAGGTCTAACTCACCGGTCCGTCACAGCGGGTGGAGCTGCAGGATTTCTGCTTCACACATGTTGCATACCGCTATTTTATTGTCCTTTTCGTACACCTTAAAATACTGCCAGACTGGTGAAGCCATTTTGGCGAGCTTGTTTTGCCGCGCAGAGAAAAGTGTCATGTATTTTACGTCATCATTTTACGTCATACGATCGGCTCTCACGATCGGCATTTTTAGAGAGCACCGATCGATCGGTAGAGAGTGAGTATCGGCCGATATCGATCGGCGGCCGATCGATCGGAGCATCCCTAGTATTACATATCGTATGTAAACAGTAGATGGTTACTATAAGTGTTTATTAAATTTAGAAGAATAAAAAGTATGATTTTCTTCTAAAATGTTCTACAGTAGTACTGAAAAGTAGAATAAAATGGAAATACTTGAATAAAACCACAATTATGTAAAGTCATAATTAGGTAAAGTACTTGAGTAAATGTACTAAAGTACTTCCCACTACTGCTGCTATCTATTTTCAAGGCACTATTGTAACCTGGTGACCTCTATTAATGTGTTGTAATTACGGAGTCGTCTGTGATCTTCAAAACATTTAGATTATATCCAAAATGATAATATTATGACAAAATATCTTTATTGCACTTTCATATTTAAGTTCACAGGGCACTACTTTTAGATCCATGTTGCATCACCTTATTATAAAAAATGGACATAACAGTAAGTGAAACTCCCCGATCCCTGGCTCGTAGTAAATGGAGTGTTTCTTTCAAATATGCAGCAGAGTTTTACATAGGCGGAAGACACATTTGAAATCGCAGGCGATTATGTTAAGACTAGATTTCACTGAGGAAATCGCTGTTAAAATGTAACTTGTTAAGCCGCTTAATTTCAATCGCACAATACGTCACATTGGGGCTTCATTCACATGATGTTATTTTGAGTGTCGATTGAGAAGGGACAATGTTAGCATAGCCCTGATGGAACCAAACTCCATTCAGAAAAACAAGCATTCTAAAAGTGTTTGCTTGTCATGTTGCGGACAAACCAGACAAAACATGAATTCACACTTTTTACAAACCACCATCATTATGGACTTATTTTGGGCATCTTTTTGATCTGTTTATTGCAATTAAATCATCAACATATTTATTTTGGGTTGTCTCTAATACTTTCAGGCTGTTTTTTCATTCTGGCCTAGCTGTGTTTGGCTGCATAGCTTGTATACTAGTTCATATTTTTAAAACACAACTCAGACAAAGATTTTTTGTAATTTTGTTATTGCTTGGACTCATTACAATTGTTTTCCAGGCTGAAAGGAAAATTCATTTTCCAATGTGTGAATATTCTGTTTTGGTTATTTGATTCGTCACATTAGACATTTTTCACTACACTTGTGAATACCAAAGAAAAATTGATTAATTGATAGTGAATAATTTGTAGCTGCAGCCTTAGACTTCATGCATGAACGTGTAGCGTGCAGAGAGAGAAAGAGCAGCTGCTGCAGGGAGAAGTGAAGGGAACAAATTTAATTTTACATTTTTAGGATTCGTCCTCGACGTTCAGACGACGGTTTCTGTGAGAAAATACCAGAACAGGCCTGTTTTCTGCAGGATGCTTTATAGTTCATATAATACAGACTGTTCCTGCAGCCTCAGTGTGCAGCTGTGTGTGTGTGTGTTACTCTGTGTGCGTGTCTAACTGTGTGTGTGTGGTTACATAATCACTGCCGTCCTCTTTCAGAAACGCAGCCTGCTTATTACAGCTGAAGTGGGTGTGCATGCATGCGTGCACGTATGTGTCCCTGCAGGAATGTTTGCTTTTGTGTGTGTTTGTGTGCGTGCCTGCAGCAGTGATTGCTGCCTGTAAGTGACTACAGGGTGTGTTTGTGTCCACGTTTCATTTGTATTTTTCCAGAAATCAAAATCAAAATATGAATTTGATAATTAAATAAAAAAAAGGATTCATACAAATCTCGCACAATCCCAGCACACCATTCTCTATTCAAAACAAGGTTATTACCTGTAGGTTAACTGCAGGCCAATCTACTCGGATCACACAAGGCCTTTTTGCCAGCTGAGTTATCATATGTCACGCTGATGATCAATGTAGCGTTAAAAAGGCAAATGTGTATGCTATTTTTATTAAAAAGGCACATTTGTATACTAACAGCACATTCAGGTTCAGCCGGCTTGCATAAATCAAACAGGTTTAACGTTCGACATCGGACTGGACTGGCAGAACTGGAAATCTACTCTAGTGAACACAAGATGCCCAGAGTTATTTTGAAATGCTTTGTATCTGTTAATTGCTATCATAATAGCAACATCTGATTATGTGGGTTCATATAGCTGTATAAAAACAGATTAATGGGGAATAGAGACGTCGATATCTACACAGAGATTTGTGATAATGGAATTTGTTTTAATATTTCAGTTTTTGTGTGAACATCAAGATGCTCAGGAATTTTTCTCAATTTTTTCAATGTTCACTGAAGACTTTAAAGCACTTTCAAAGGACTAAATGTGCCAGAAGTCACAGATATTTTAGTTTTTAGACAGTAATGCTATGTCTCCTTTCGGCTACTTCCCCTAGTAAACTGCATGTCGTGCACTGTGAACACTTATGCAGTGTGTGAATTCCGACTGTGTAGGGTTGTCTTAAATCACACAGCCGCTGTGCCCTGCCGGAAGTGAAGATTGCTGCTGTTAGCTAGCTAGCTAGATAGCTAGGGGACAGCTAGCTAGCTGACAACTATTGTTTGTAGTACCAAATTGCTCAATCATCTAGTGAAGATGAGGAGTACGTTCAGCCACAGACTCATCCCTCCACAACAACGCACCAAGCGCCTCGGACAGTCCTTTGTGCCTGTAGCCATCAGGCTGCACAACAAGGGGTCAAAAATGTCAGTAATTTTACTCTTATTTTTACTCATCTCCTATTTCATAGTCTTATTATTATTATCATTATTATTTAAAACATTTTTATTTTAGGTGCATCTTATTTATTTTTGATTTTATTAATCTGTGTGATTCTCTGCTGTCCTGTTTTTTCACGCTTACCCT